>CM077086.1:31565185-32020785 GCA_039513925.1 Platanthera zijinensis
CTTCCCGTGAGTCGGTGCCACCGCAAAGCGGCAATTTTGGGCTAAGACCCCGGTGTTTGAAAAGAAAAAGGGGGGGGGGTCTTACAAGTTGCCTAGCCACCTGATGCATGCTGCACAACCTGCACAGATAATCAACTTCACTTAGTCGCGCCGATTAGAAAATCTTAACCGTAGGATCAAAATGCGAGCTGAGTTCTCACTGTTCTTGTTCTAATTCTTATTTATGATGAGCCCGAGTCTCCTATTTATAGGCGTAAGGAGGACTGTCATCATCACCCATAGCGATTGGAAAACTGCCCGTCAATCCATGACTAGCATCACCTATCCACACAAACGTAGACACTAACATCTATCCACCACAAAAAACCATCTATTCTCACAGGTGGAAAAAGGAATAGTTTGCCAAGTTGAGTGAACAATAACACTAGTCTGCATGGATTTGGTAACCTAGCTACGCGTCCTAATCCAATCACGCCATCATCAAACTACGAGACGCAACCACTAGACCGCACTGTGCAACAAATCCAAACACGCCAGCAGCGGACTGCCGAACTCAGTCACCAGACCACACGGAGCAGCGGTCTCCGCATCTAGTTCGCAAATATTGCAGTCAACAACTAGAACAGAATCTGAGCCTAGTTGAACTTCCAAACTCGCCAAACTCCAGAAGTAGACCACTCAACCAGAAGGTCTCAGCGAAATCCATAAGCAAACCACACAACCAGGCAGTCTCGACAAACTAGGCAACAAACTAGGCAACAAACCTGGACTTGTCATAGACTCGTGACCAAGTCCACGACACCAGCAAACTCTGGCTATCAACACGCCCAATAAATCTCTCACGAACTATGTGGTTAGCCTCCACAGACCATGCTAACTGTTTACCTTTTTGAGAGCTAGAGATCCTGATAAGCTCTAAGCGGACTGTACAGTCTCACAATCCATACCACAACAGCCGCAGTTAGACAAGGATAACTGCCCAGTTACTTCTCCAAGGTGCTTTCTAAACCAGACCGCAGGAAGGAAGGGTGGAAGACAAAAATGGCTAACCACCATCTCCTAGCTTCCAGTTTGCGACGGTCTCTGCGGTTTGTGCGGTATTCCATATCAGAACACCCCTACTCCACTTCACTCCGACTTCAATAATTTCAGCATTCACTAGATGGAACAGAATAACGGCCTCTCCCTCGACCTCCAGTACCTCTTCTGTGATTCGTATAGCCAGACACAGGTGGACAAGAATGAAATGGCGATGATGGGGATGAACTTTTTTCCTTTCCTTTGGAGTCTTAACTTGGTTTGCAGGGCATGTTCAATTGGCTGTTCAAAAAGTTTAAGTCATTCCTCTTGTGCTTTTAAAGAACCAAGAAGCTCTATCATTGATAGGGAGTATATATTATTTGCCTCCTCAATAGCTGTTACAATATATAATTATATTTTAAAGGTATGCCCCTTAACACCTTTGGGACTATCTTCTTTTCTTCAATTATATCACCAAAACTTTGAATTTGATTCACCATATTGGACACTCTACTGAGATAAGTTTTAAAATCTTCAGTAGGTATCATCTTCAGGTTATCAAATTCAGTTTATACGGAATGGAGTTTCATGCCTATATTTTTTTCTGAGCCAACATAATCCAATTGTAAGTGATCCCAAGTTTATTTGGCACTTGAGGCATTCAATATTCGAAGAAATATTGTGCGACCAACCCCTTATTAAATATACAAGAGGGCCTTGACATCCTTTTTGACATTCTCAGTCATTTCCTTTTGAGGAGTTGCTTTCGTTCCATGGACAGATGATATACCATCCTTTCATCAAAGGAAATGAGCTTAAATTTGATTAAAAATTTTCAACAAATACATGTTTGAAACATAGAAAAGCTGGGATGAGCAATTTAAGTCAATTTTGACTTATTTGGAGATTTTACTTTCAGCAACAAAGCAGGGTGATACCCGACCAAATCGAACAAGCTTTGTCATAAAGATGATAAGATCGTGTCCAGACCTAGGAAAGGTTACAAATTAAGAGAGACATTTCTTTGTCTGCATATATAGGCCAAGGGAGACATATGACCCCAAGCTATTTAGAGTCAAATGTTTTGAAATCATAAACCAGTGAAGAAGAACCCTAAAGAAAAGGAGAGAATTAAAAGAAGAGATCACGCATGAAAAATAAAATTTTTGCATGATCTTCTACATTTTGTCTCCAAATTCGTGTAGCTTCATCATCCCCTTTCTTATAATTTTTGAAACGAACTCGATCATACGCAAACGTTTACCTCTAATATGTGATTTTGGATTATCTATAATTTATTTGCATTGCTTATCCCAATGGTTCAGTAATATTTTTAGTGTACAAATTTTAGTTAGGAGTCTCATACTTTCATAGGTCTAGGCGAACTGATATTTGAGTAGATCACACGTCGATAAAGAGAGTTTCATGAACATATCGAGAAAGAATGACTAAATCTCCCATCTTAGAATCAAATCGATGAGTTAGGATTTAAAGAACATTAAAGCAATATTTACGGGTTTCTGAATATAGAGTAAAGTTCCTTAGATCACTATGATTATCTTGTATTCATCTCGACCAAAGAGTTTGGAGTAGCGTGAATACAACCTTGATATTTAGGAGTGTACAACCCCGTGTTCGTCAAGTGGATCCAACAAGTCAGAGCAGGGCCCTCGATATAGCCTGACTCGCACCTGCCTAAGCAGACGGGCAAACCGGGAAAGCCAGCCCACATTCTCCTAGCAGGCGAGCGAGCCTGGGCAGCTGGCCTGCATCCAGCTAGAAGGCGAGCGAGCCAGGGTAGTTAGCCCGCATCCGCCTAGAAGGCAGACGAGCCACGGATAGCTGACCCTTTTCCAAATAAGGGGTGGGCGAGCCGCATGAACCCGACCCTCACTCGCCTAAGAAGGAGGCGAGCTACGGGAGCCGGGCCGCACCCGTCTAGGTGACTAGCGAGCTATTTCCCACCCTCCCCCATACGTGGGGTGCAGATAGCGTATATTTAATGTTATTTGGTCTGCCAGTAACCTCACCAAACATCAGAGTTTTGCTGTTGGCAGACCCACCTTGGGCTGCATATTGTAAAACTAAAAGGCAGAGTTACGCTATTTGTAGGCAAGACTTAGAAATCTATAAATAGATCCATATGGGTACCTCAGAAGGCAAGCTTCTCATTTTCTGGTCTTGTAGCATTTTTTGAGGTGCCCTTAGCTCAAAATTGTCTAAGAAGGGGAAGCACTCTAAGATCTTCCGGATTTGTGGCGGGACCTCCAATTTGCAGCCATAGGTCATTCTCAAATCCCAAGTTTAGGGTCGAGTGAACTCAATCGGAGAAGTAAGTGTACGGTCACCCCTTTTTAGGGTCTGAACTCCACAGTAGCCAGTTCCCAGTTTCAACATTTTGGAATAGTGAATGTGGAGCATGATGTAACGCCTTCATCCATCTTATAGCATATGATAGAAGGTTCGTCCGGGGCCCGACGCCAAATATCACAAACAGTTAAGGAGATTAATAGTTGTTTCCAAATCCAAGTTCAATTAGGAACGTATCCTAACTCAGAGCATTCTAGCGGAAGTATTTTACTCTATGAACCCAAACATGATTAGAAATATCCACTAATAAACATGAATGATATATATCAACATATAACACATGTTTTGACTGTAGCCTTATTACAACTATTTCATTTAACAAAAATGTGGTTTTATACTTCGACACGCAAGCCGTCCACACATGAAAACAGTAAATATTTTGCCTTTGGGCCTTCGAGCGTCAGCCAAACGCAGCACAAGGTCTACAGCCCGCTACTTACCACTTGGCTGTCCAGCACCTGCATAGAACATCCCACCAAAACGTGGCAAACAAAGCAACCACCAGCATTTTTGCTGACCCGTTTATAACGATCCCACCCCTTACTCGGGGTGACATTTCTCCATCCCTGCAAACAATGCATCAGATATATAGTGACATTTACAATGTACATGAACGCACCATTTACCACAGACATAGGCACTGCGGCCTAACGCCCCGTGCACTCAGGGCACATTCTCGGTGTACCGGACTTCCCGTATACCACCACCGTTTAAAGGTCCATGACATAACGGTCAACATTGAGCGTTTATAGTCCTTACGGCCCTCGACCTGAGACTTTATTCGTTACGACATACAACCTAAGACTCTCATTATGTGAACCTCACGACGCCATTTACTTTAGGCATACGAATAAGATGACCATAATGCGAATATAGTTCAACCTTGCCCGTGCTCAATTCATCAATATCACACTCGGGATGACGCGGGTCGCCTTCCCCTTGTGCGTTCGACGCACTGGCCTTTGCTGGACAATACATGCCCTCAGCTTCCATAGGGCTCTCACGACCATTATAGTTGGCCTTCACGGCTCAACTTCATTTGTTATGCTAGCCTCATGGCTTCACACCAATTTAGGCTGGCTCTCACGACCACCATAGCTGGGTTTGTAAAACTTTCAGCTTTCTCATAAATTGACCCCCCAGGTCTCAAGGAGACAGGCCAAACATCAAATAACTCACTGGGATCTATCACCAACGGCAGTCACTGTCGCCCGGTGACATCATAAATTCTCAGAATTATGAATTCTTCCTCAGGCTTTTTCTTGGAGATGCACTCCAGTACTTCCTGTTACTCTCATTTCACAGGTAGAACCAACAGACCCCATTTTTCATGCATTCATCTACACGTATATAAACGGAGTCTTCTCCAGTATGCAAAGCATAAAAACATCACCAATCCAGACCAACCTATCCAGATGGGCTTCTCACAGCATGCATATTCCGTACTTTACATTTCCGGATCTATATGCAAATTAAGGTGGTGATCATACCAATCAACTCAACGTAATCCACCCTTTTCCACCTTTTGGTGAGGGGTTCCATGCAAGAATGCATATTGAGGACATCACTTGTCCAGGAGAAATTCATTACCCTTGTAGTTTTCCTCAGAGCCATGGCAAAGCTTTCTGCGCGGATGGAAGTGAGCGTCTCACTTTCCCCTTCGCGGATCTAGCCTCGAATACTGCTTCCGATGAGAGAATCTCCTTCAACACCTTCACAAAACTCAGCCAAAACCTTTAGCTCCCACCCTTTAGTTCTTTCCTAAAGAACTTGTATGAAATGAAGAGAGAGTGTGGGAAGGAAATAATGATTTCCTCTTCCAACACTGCTCTGAATAAGTTGCCTTGGGTTTAACCCCAACCACACGATCAATCCATCAAAATGACGCAATGGCCTGGATTTGAGTTGAAAAGGTCAACTTTTTCACTGTCGCGGGCGACAATGATTGTCGCCCGATGATAGTGACTTAACCGCCTTTGACTTATGTCATCAACTGTGGAAGTGAGGATAGATACAACTCTAGAGGGGGTGATTAGAGTATTCAAAAATTATGACACCCTACTCAACTCCCTTAGAGTTAATTTGCGGAATGAGTTTATAGATATTTGAAACCCTAGAGTCTAACACAAAGTGTAGTGCACAAGAGAGAGCTAACTATAATTACAGTTGAGCTTGGGTCCTATCACAACAACTAGCAATCCTAGATATTTCTGCTCATAGCCACAGTTCAATTATTAAAGATAGCAACACAGACGACACAAGAAAGTTTATAGTGGTTCCCTCTAAATAGGTACGTCCACTCTTCTACCACCCTGGTAGGAATCCACTATAGGTTTTTGTTCAGGTGCCCTACCACCAACTGATCTGCTTCAGGTAGATCAAGTAGACCCTTTGAGCTTTTGATCAGGAGCTCAAAATCCAACACAGGTTTTTGATCAGGTGCCCTGCCACCAAGGTTCACTTTTGAAGGGAGTAATAACCCTTTATACAGGAGGTTGAGAGATTTAAGGTTTCTTCTCTATTGTTACAACAGATTAGAGAAGCTAGTGGATTGCATAGAGCTAGAAAGCTCTAAAGAATCAAGGCTCCCCCTGGCTTAGAGAATATCCAGGAAGAAGTCTTGCTTTAGGGTGCAGAAACTCTTATGAATTCTTGGCAGAGAACTGTCTTGAATTTCTAAAGTAGAAGCTTGAAGAAGACTCTTGATTTGTAATAGGTTATTCTTCTTTAATCAGCTTCCTTTCTTCTTCTTCTTCTTATTCTTCCAGGCACTGAGTAAATGTTCCTGTAAGCAGGATGGACTCAGGGTTGAAGAAGAATGTTGAAGAGAGAAAATCTTATCAGTTGAATGTGTATTTCTGAGAGCTATAGATCTTTCTTGTTTTCAATCTCTATGTCAACTTATTTTCTCTCTGTATGTTGCTGTGTATATGTATATGTGTCTCTCTCTGTATTTAGAAAAGCACTTTATATATGGGCCTTTGTAACGGCTCTAATCTTTGTTTGAACTTTGTCTTCTTCTGAGATCTGCAATCTGGGCTGCAAATAGCATAAAACAAAACATATCCTGCAAACAGATATCCTATAAAGGGATAAAGCTTTCTAAGAAGCTGCAAATCAATCTGATAAAAGAATACTAGAGAAAGTCACATCAAAAGAAACTATTTACGGCCAGAGAATTCTTTTGAGTCTAACGGCTATAAAGGACAGCATGGCAGATAAAGCAAAAAGATATTTCAACTAATAAGACAAACAACTTTGTCAGAGAAAAGCTTGAATTATGCATAAAGAAGGAAGCAAGTATTGCTTAGAAATGATAGCATAAAATCACTGAAATAATCTTTTATAAAATATGCAAAGCAGATAGGAAATAAATCATAGAACAGAAAGAATACAAAATTACTAAAGACAGACAGCAGAACGTCGAACGACCCTCGTAGATTGTCGACCGTAGCACAGAGATCGTCGACCTATCAATCAGATAGTCGAACGATACAGATAGTCGAACTATCACAGCAGATAGTCGAACTACCACAGCAGATAGTCGAATTATCAGAACAGATAGTCGAGTTATCAGATAGTTGAACTATCAAGGCAGATAGTCGAACTATCAAGCAAAACAGATAGTCGACCTATCAAGACAGATAGTCGAGCTATCAGATAGTTGAACTATCCAAGCAGATAGTCGAACTATCAAACAAAATAGATAGTCGACCTATCAAACAGATAGTCGAGCTATCAGATAGTTGAACTATCTAAGCAGATAGTCGAACTATCAAGAAATATGTCTTAATAAAAGAAGTCGAGCAGGGTTCAACGATCGTTGAGGCAGATACCGTAGATCGTTGAGCTAAGATGAGTTGAACTAACTCAGAGTTAGACGATCTACTGACAGACAAACGTCGACCAACTGATAGATGATCGTTGACCAGTCGATAGACGATAGTCGAGCGGCGTTCGACTATAGTCGAACCAAAACAGGACTTGACCAAATATACATCTAGATAAGCAATTCATTACACAACTAGCTCAAACTAACCTAACACTAAACTTTGACCATAGATAAATCTTGGGTCAAAAAACTAAATGAGAGGACTTAACACAAATCCAAACTAGGGTACCAACAATCTCCCCCTATTTGGGTTAAGTCTCTCAAAAATAAAACTACTGGAAATAAATAAAATAAACTAAGCAACAGATTGCATCAATCAAGCAGTTAAATAAACAGACTGTCAATCAAAAGAAAAACTCAAACAACATCAGAGTCTGGTTTAGATACAGAAGAGCCAGGAAGAAAAGAGATTTTCCTGTGAGGATCTGGAGCATCTTTCTTTGAAGTTTTCAGATCTTGTTCTCCAATAATTTTGGTTTCTCCTGCTCTTGGAACAACTGCTTCTGGATGTTTTTCCATATATTTAGTAGCATCAAAAACTTCAGGTCTTACCTGGAATCTATCTAGTTCTTTCTTTCTGAATTTGGACATAGTGGTTAATCCTGTAACATCTTTTCCTTCGGCTCTGGCTTGCCTGATTTTTGCTGAACCAACCAACTCAAGGAATCTGGCCATCCTGAAGTCAGGATTAAGCTCTAAGCTTTCATATTCATTTTCATCAGCTGGATTCAGTGGATTTATAGTTCTGAATTTTGTAGATAGTTCTATCATACTTGCAGCTGGCTCTTTCTTTTCCTGAATAACTAAAGAGGATGGAGGAGCAAATTCAGCATATTTCTTACTTGATTTCTCAGGGTATACAACTCTTTTGCCTTTTGCATCTGTTTTCCTTTTCTGAGCAGGTTCTCTGGAAGATATATTCTTGCTTTCTTTAACAGGTGATGCCTTTCTCTTAGGTGAAGGAGGAGGAGAAAAAGTTGGCTTTTGGTAAACTATCTCTTTCACTTGTTCTTGAGCATCAGCTTCCTGTCTTTGTTGTCCAGATTTATACTTGCCTTGGTAGCTTTGATTTCCTCTTCCCTGATAGGATTGAGAAGATGTGAATCTAGAAGGAGGAGCAGAGGGACTGGCAGAAACATTTCCAGATGCTCCTGCACTGGGAGGAGGAGGAGGAGGTCCTTTAGGATTCCACTTAGGTGCTGGACTATCATATCTTTTGGATTTCTTTCTTTGCTTTTGCTTATTCTTGGAAAATATCATCCAGTGTTGATATTCTTTGGACATGGGATCTATTCCTTTCAAGATATAATATGGGACATCATGATCAGGATTAGGTGGAGGAGGAGCAGCATCTCTCCTTTTCCTTTTGGCAGATTTCTTCTTTTTGGTTCCTTCTGAATCGTCAGAGTCATCTTCATCATCAGATTGAGATGATTGAGGCAGATCATATGGGTCAGAAACATCATGCTCAGCTTGATCTTTGGCTTTCAGGGCAGCCTTTTCTCTTTCTTCTTCTAGGGCATCTTGTGCCAGAAGAGTATCCAAATCAGGTCCTGGGGAGTCATCCCACAGGGTTGATTTCTCAATTTGTTCTTCAATAACTGTCTTGGTGACCAGTTCATTTTGCACAGCTAGCTGACCTGGAGAAGTAGGTACAGGTTCTTAAACATCAGGTTCTTGAACTGATTCTTGAGCAACTGCAGGTTCTTGAACATCAGCAGGTTCTTGAACAACTTTATCTTCTTGAGCAACTGCTGGTTCTTCTAGCACTTGATCTGTAGTCAAAGGTAGACAAAGATGTTCTAAATGGGCTTGGATCATACCTTCAAGATACTCACATGTTAACATGTCAGTTAACAAGTTAGTAAATTGATCAAGAGACATACCTTCAGGGCTTCTTACCTCCCATAAATCTTCTAGATAGGAAGTGATAATTCCTTCCAGATAGAGGGCTATTACAGGAGTGGAGACTTCTTCAAGACTGAGTTTGAAGGCAAACTCAGCTTCCATAATTATATCAGAAGGCTTTGGAGCTGGAACTGGAACTACTTGAACAACAGCTGTGTCTGGGACAACAGCTAAAGCTTCAACTGGTTCTTGTTCTGGAGCTACAGATAGAGAACTAGCCTCAGGTGGAGTCTTTTCTGTGGCTACTGCTTCTTCTGGAACTGATAACTCTTGTTGAGTTTCTATCTCTGCTGGAGTGATTTCTGCTGGAGGATCTGCTGAAGGAGAAGCCAGGGGCAGTTCTGAGGCATCTTCATGGAGCATCTCCCCCTGCCTGATTTCAGTGGACACTGAAACCAGGCCCCTAGATGAAGAGGGCTTAACAGATTTTGAAAGGGCTAGGATGGAAGCAGTCAAGGAAGAAATGGAAGATACAAGAGGAGCAATTGCTTCTTCAATCATGATTTTTATTGAAGGAGTAATTAACTCCAGGATATTGGCAATGAATGCTGGAGTGATGTCAAAGGATGTGGATGGGGGAACAACAGAAGATGGAAGATCATCAGGAATTGTAGTCTCCTGATGAGAAATGTTGCAAATTGGGGATTGATGAGTGGATAAGGGAAGATCAATATGATCTGGAGGTGTGGGTGACTGAGGTGGAGTAGGAAGTCTCTCAGATCCCAACAAATCAAAACTGGGAAAAGAAATCCCAGCTAGATGTGGGGGAGGTGGAGATGCTGGAATAGAGGAAGGGTCAAGAAGAAGAGAGGCAGTAGATGGTACTTCAATTGAAGTAGATGGAGCTTCAGTTGAAGTAGATGGTAGAGTAGAGGTGGATGGCAATGTGGAGGAAGATGGTAATACAGAGGAGGTGGATGGAATGGAGAGAATGGATGAGCCTGCTTCATGTAGGTGGGGAGTGACTGAAACAGTTCTTGTGCTCTCAGACACAACTGGAGCTACCCCTGCTGGAGAAGGCTTCAGGAAGCTCCTTT
Organism: Platanthera zijinensis; assembly: GCA_039513925.1. NCBI lineage: Eukaryota > Viridiplantae > Streptophyta > Magnoliopsida > Asparagales > Orchidaceae > Platanthera > Platanthera zijinensis. The sequence goes on from CM077086.1 coordinate 31,575,413, forward strand.
TCCACTTAACAAACAATATTGGATCCATCTTCTTACTGGCATTGATGGTTGATGAGACTGTAACCAACAGATGGGAGTATTTTTCTCTCAGAAATATCCCAAGTACCCTACCCAGGGTTACTTCTTTCTTATTATTCTTCTTTCGGATCAATTCAAACATGATTCCTGCCCAATTTATCTGTTTCTTATTTACTATTGCACACATCAAGGCAAACTGTTGTCTGGTGATGTTATCATGAGCAGAGTGCTTGCCTAGAAGCACTTTTCCAACGAGTTCAGCCAAGAACTTTATCCTCAATGGAAAATTAACCTTTAGCAATTTAGAAGGAATGCCGTCTGCATGTCCTAATTCGATTAACATCCTCCCAAACTCTGGAGTATCTTGTTCATATTCCTCTTCACCATTCAGTAATCCGAAAATATCAGTTAATACGGCGGGAGTCAAGCTTACCACTTCACCGCCAACTGTCCCAGTCATCGATTCGTCACTATAAGACGAAGTGAAGACCCACTCTTTAATCTCTGTGTTGTTTATCTTGATCCTTGTGGATATAAGCCGTTCTAGTCCTTGTTCCTTGCAGAGCTGGAGGATTTCTACTATCTCTGAATCGCATGCGCTGAAGGAGTCAAAATCTACGCTGAAGCCAGCGTCGAACTTCATCACTGACAGAAGGGCTGGAGAAATCGTCATTGATTGGGTTGGAGAAGACGAGAGAGACGACGAAAGCGAAACTGCAGAAAGCACGAGGCAGGGCTCAAGCAGAAAGTCGGAATACGAAAAGACGGGCTTCGTCGACGACAAAAAGAACGATCTATTAACCTAGGTCGACCATTGGTTTTATATTAAAACAGCAATCGTCGATCTATTTTAACAGATACTGGAGACGATGGACGAACGGTCGTTCGACCGTCGTTTCCTGAAGCAGAGTAGTCGATCAGTTGTTCGACTATTTCTGTCTTCACAAACAAACAAGCTGTCGTCAACCATAGATCGACGATAGGCTCGACCTGTTCGACGATCTTTGAACGTCGGTCGACGATCTTCAAGCAGATAAGCCGTCATCAACCATAGGTCGACGATAGGCTTGATCCGTTTGACGATCTTCGAGTATCGTTCGACGATCTTCAAGCAGGTATCAACAAAAGCAGACGTCACACTTAGTCTTTTCCATTAATCATGCCTAGTTGATGCAAAAAGAACAGATGCTTCTGTTCATCTAAGGGCTTGGTGAAAATATCACCTCTCTGAAGGTCAGTGGATATGAACTCAAGGCTTATCTTGTTCTTTTCCACACAATCTCTCAGGAAATGGTGTCTAGTCTCAATGTGCTTGGTTCTAGAGTGGTGCACGAGATTTTGTGCAATGGAGATAACACCGGTACTGTCACACATGATTTTTGTGTTCTTGTGTGTGTACCCATAATCCAAAAGCTGGTTTTGAATCCACAGGATCTGTGAACAATAACTGGCAGCTGCTATATATTCAGCCTCTGTAGTTGAAGTTGAGACAGAAGTCTGCTTCTTACAGAACCAAGAGACCAATCTCTCTCCCAGGAACTAACAAGTTCCTGAGGTACTTTTCCTGTCAACTCTACAACCAGCATAGTCAGAATCAGAGTATCCAATTAACTCAAATTCTGATTCAGCTGGGTACCATAGTCCTAAATTTGGACATCCCTTCAGGTATCTCAAGATTCTCTTGAGAAGAATCAGATGAGATTCCTTGGGGTTGACCTGGAATCTAGCACATAGGCATGTGGCAAACATTATATCTGGTCTACTTGCAGTTAAATACAACAGGGAACCAACAATGGCCCTATAGTTTTTCTGATCAACTGGCTTACCCTGATCATCAGAACCTATAACTGCATTAGTAGCCATAGGTGTATGCATTGCTGAAGCATCAGCCATCCCAAACTTCTTTACTAATTCCTTGGCATATTTGGATTGGGAGATGAAAATGCCATCAGCATCTTGCTTTACTTGGAGACCAAGAAAGTAAGACAGCTCACCCATACTACTCATCTCAAACTTAGAGTGCATCAGGTCAGAGAACCTTTTGTAAAGTTTGGGATCAGTGGAGCCAAAAATAATATCATCCACATAAACTTGAACTAACAGGATGGTGTCCTTGTGGTGCTTAACGAAGAGGGTTCTATCAACTACTCCCCTAACAAAGTTGTGCTCTAACAGGAAACTAGCTAGAGTCTCATACCAGGCTCTGGGTGCTTGTTTAAGTCCATAAAGAGCTTTTTGCAACTTGTACACAAATGAGGGCTGAGTTGAAGAGACAAACCCAGGAGGTTGTTCAACAAATACCTCTTCCTTTAGCTCACCATTTAAGAATGCACTTTTGACATCCATCTAAAAAACTTTAAACTTCATATAGGCTGCATAGGCTAGAAAGATTCTTATTGCCTCTAGCCTTGCAACAGGAGCAAAGGTTTGGTCATAATCTATACCTTCCTCCTGTCTGTAGCCCTGAGCTACAAGCCTAGCCTTGTTCCTTACAATAATTCCATTTGCATCCAACTTGTTTCTGAACACCCACTTGGTGCCTATGATCAGTTGTCCTTTTGGTCTTGGAACCAAAGTCCATACCTTACATCTTTCAAACTGATTGAGCTCCTCTTGCATAGCAATGATCCAGTGGGGATCTAGCTCAGCATCTTTTATGGTGAGAGGCTCAATTTGTGAAAGGAAACAAGCATGCAACACATCCTGTCTTAATTGATGTCTTGTTTGAACACCAGCTGATATGTCTCCAATCACATGAGATGTAGGATGATCTCTAAGTGTGACAAGATCAGCAGGTGGGATGTGATCTTTAGCAACAGTTAGGATTAATTCCTCAGGTGGAATTGGATCAACTGTTGGTGGTACAACAACTACTTCCACAGAGTCTTCATCACTGTCTGAGTCAGTGATATGAAGAGTTGATAGAGGCAAAATCACTTGAATTATATCTCTGGTAGATTCTGGTACTTGCAAAGAACTTGAGGAAGGAGAAGTTTCCTTCTCCTTGTAATACATCTGAGATTCATCAAAAGTAACATGTACAGACTCCTCAATTTTAGATGATGATTTATTAAATACCCTATAAGCTTTGCTTATTTGGGAATATCCAAGAAAAATTCCCATTGAAGCTTTTGCTTCAAACTTTCTAAGGTATTCTTTGTTATTATTATGAATGTATACTACACGACCAAATACTCTAAAATAATTGATTTTAGGTTTCTTTCCTTTAAGCAACTCATAAGGAGTTTTACTCTTAAGCTTGTGTATAAGGCTTCTGTTCAGAACATAATTAGCTGTGCTAACAGCTTCTGCCCAATAGGAGAGAGGCATATTAGCATCTGCCAACAGTGTTCCTGCAGCTTCAATCAGGGTTCTATTCTTCCTTTCCACTACCCCATTTTGTTGGGGAGTTCTAGGAGTAGAGAAGATATGTTTGATACCTTCTTTCTCACAAAATTCTTGCATGAGAAGAGATTCAAACTCAGTACCATGATCACTTCTGATCAAGGCAACATGAGTAGAATACTCAGTCTGCACACATAGCAGAAAATCTGTAAGAACTTTGAAGTTATCAGCCTTAGTTCTCAAAAAGAACACCCAAGTGAACCTAGAGAAGTCATCTACAATTACTAAAGTATAATACTTCCCTCCTAGACTCTGTATATTTATTGGGCCAAAAAGGTCCAAGTGTAATAGATACAAGATTCTAGGTGAATCACTTTTATTTACAGATTTAAAGGAATTTTTGGTCTGCTTGCTTAGTTGACAAGCCTTGTATAAGCTCTCCTTCTTGTAGGGACAAGAAGGTAAACCTCTAACAAAGTTGTATTTAGATAACCTAGATATATTCTTAAGGTTAACAAGGCTAAGCCTCCTATGCCATAAGGTGTTATTATTTTTACTTCATTAAATAAGCAGATTTCAGAATGAGTTGAGTTAAAATCTACTAAATAAATATTACCCTGTCTAATACCTACTAACACTACATTACTATTCAAAGTAATATTACAAAGGGAGTTAGTGAATGATACCTGATACCCTGCATCACATAACTGACTTACTGATATAATGTTATGCTTCAGTCCAGTTACATATGCAACCCTCTTGAAAGTTACTACTCCAATGGTAATCCTACCACATCCTTCTGTTTGACCACAGCTAGAATCCCCAAAGATCACCTTTGGTCCAAGCTTGGCCTTGAATCTTGACAGGTTGTCTTTGTTTCCTGTCATGTGTTTGGAACATCCACTATCCAAATACCATTTGTCTTTAGTATATGGATAGGTCTTCACCTGCAAATTAGACAATTAGACATTGTGGACCCAGACAACCTTGGGTCCATTATTTTTCATATAATGAAAACTTGAAATAAAAGAGTAAGCAGGTTGAGGTTTATAACCTAAAGGGTAAGATCTCCTAGGTGGAATGCTCCATGCAGTTGATGGGTCAATGAACCTAGGGTTTCTATTCACATTTGGGTTTCTAAGGTTCTGGTTGTAATTTTGAAATTCATGTTGAGATCGTCGATCAGCGTTCGACGATTGATGCTCAGATCGTCAAGCATCGTTTGACCATTGGGCCTTCGATCGTCGAGCAGCGTTCGACGCTTTTTATAGTTCTTTAAACTTTTGTTTTCTCTTTTCTCTCTTAGATTTATTTAAGGCTTTGTTAACTTGGTTTACTTGCTCAGTATTCTTTATTCCATCAGCTGAAATAAAGTTTACTGGAGTTGAAAGATGATTTTTAAGAATAATTGGGGGTTCACTTAATGAAGCTCCTAAGCCTAGCTTATTATTGCCTGACCTAGTGTTTGTCATGCTGGTGATTTCTAGCAGCTTAAGGCTTCTACCATTTAAAGATTCTTCTAGTCTTTTTTATTTTGCTAGTTCATTTTTAAGAAACTTTATTTCTTCACTAAACTTAGTGAGTTCTGCTTCTAGCCTGGTGTTTTCATTAGAAATAGATTCTGATTCAGCTAACTTATTTCTAAGTTCCTTAATTTCTTTTTCTGAACTAATTAAATCTAAGTAAAGGGATTTAAATTCAGTTTTAAATTTAACAGAAGTAAAGTTATAAGAAGATAATACCTGATCTTCAGTTGGAATTTCTTCATCATCAGAACTCTCTGCAGCTGAATGATTGCTGCAGGCATCAATTGCCATAAGGCAAATTTCCTTTGCCTTCTTCTCTTCCTCATCTTCACTGGAGCTTGAGGAGGAAGATTCCTCATCAGAATCACTCCAGGTTTCAGCAACAAAACCTTTCTCCCTCTTCTTATGTTTGTAGGAGGAGGACATGGAGTGCTTCTTCTGATGTTCTTTGTCCTTTCTTTTCTCTTTGTTCTTTTCCTCTGGACACTCAGGTAGAATGCGTCCAGGTTTCCTGCAACCATAACAAATAATTTCTTTAGCAGGAGATCTGTCATACCTTGGTTTATCTTCATATCTTGAAGATTTCTTTCTGAACTCCTTTCTTCCCATCTTGAGAAACCTTTTGGCAAAGAGTGCCATCAGTTCCTCATTGGATTGACTTCCTTCAGAAGCATCAGCAGCTTTGAGAGCAAGAGTTTGCTCTTTCCTTATTGGAGTTGGAGTCTTGGCTTCAGCCTCAGCTTCCCTGGTCTTTAATTCTTGCTCAAAAGACTTGAGCTTGCCAAGGAGGGCTTCAGTTGAGATTTCAGTTGTACTTCTGGCCTCTTTGATAGGCCAGATCCTGAAATCCCATGTGCTAGGGAAGCACATTAGTATCTTATCATTGACCTCTGTCAATGTTATCTCCTTATCAAGAGTTCTCAGCTCATTGATGATTGAGCTGAGCCTGGTGTACATGGCTTCAACTGATTCAGCTTCAGTCTTCTTGAAGTTTTCATATTGAGATATAAGGTTGGACCTTCTGTCCTTCCTTTCATCAGCTGAACCAGCTACAATCTGGTTCAGTGAGTCCCACATGGCTTTTACAGAGGTGCAATCAGCCACTTTCTGGAAGATTTCATCAGACATAGTCTGAGCCAGGATGTTCATAGCTTTGGCATCAGCTATCTTTGCCTTCTTGTAGGCATTATTGTAGTCTGGAGGAGGCACTGTACTGAAATTTGTAGATGTTGTAGCAGTGGCTGCAGTAGGAGGTGTTGGAGGTCCTGTCAAAATAGAAGAAAAAATGTCTTCATCAATAGAGTTTATATATAATTTGATTCTTGCCTTCCAGATGCTAAACTTAGCTAAGTTGCAAGCTGGAGGTATTGTGCTAGAGTAATCCTTGGACTGGGCCATGAAGTGAATATCTATAAGCTTGGTATCTATCTAGATCTTGTGACTCAGGTGTTAGCCTGTACAGTCAGTCAACCTCCCTCTGATACCGATTGGAAGTGAGGATAGATACAACTCTAGAGGGGGGGTGAATAGAGTATTCAAAAATTATGACACCCTACTCAACTCCCTTAGAGTTAATTTGCGGAATGAGTTTATAGATATTTGAAACCCTAGAGCCTAACACAAAGTATAGTGCACAAGAGAGAGCTAACTGTAATTACAGTTGAGCTTGGGTCCTATCACAGCAACTAGCAATCCTAGTTATTTCTACTCACAGCCACAGTTCAATTATTAAAGATAACAACACAGACGACACAAGAAAGTTTATAGTGGTTCACTCTAAATATGTACGTCCACTCTTCTACCACCCTGGTAGGAAACCACTACAGGTTTTTGTTCAGGTGCCCTGCCACCAACTGATCTGCTTCAGGTAGATCAAGTAGACCCTTTGAGCTTTTGATCAGGAGCTCAAAATCCAACACAGGTTTTTGATCAGGTGCCCTGTGATGAATATTTTCGCTAAGTCTAAACTTGATGCGGATTCATTCTACAATTTATCATAACTATGTAGATGGGCATAAGATAGATTGAATCATCTTTCAGGCAAGTGCACCTATCAATCATAGTATAAGAGAATTCTACATCTCGTATCGTATTCCACAGGGTCATTTCAACTATTCGTACTCACTCTCACTCTATTATCATACCTAAACTTAAGGTTGCGTTCTAACATAGATTAATCCTAACTATGACTATTTGGATACAAATTGTATTGGAGAGTTATAAAAATAGTTTCAAGTCGAAAGTTAAGAGTATTCAATGAACATAATTAATTTGAGTAATCATGAAATAACAAGACTATCAAATTCATTGGATTGTAAGGGGTTAAACTAATTATCAAATTCTCTCTCGAGCAATTTAAAAATCTAAGTTAAGTTAAGTAAATTTTCTCTCGAACAATTTACAATACTCAAATATTTATTGAATGAAATACCCTATCTAATACATGGATTCATGAAACTTTATTTCTAAAATATCATAATTCCATTCATTCGTATTCTAATTTTCCAAGAAACATATCTCTCGATCATGATTTTTGAATTACAAAGAGAAATAACACATGAGTATGAAGATTTATCCCTCATCCAAACAATCCCATTTCTCAATCTAGATATTTGGACTTCATGTAAAAATAAATAAATATTCATAACAAGGATAATTCTCAATGGTTGCAAGCCCATATACGAATAAAATACAATGAAATTGACGAAAACAAAATGATACATGATTGCTAACTTGTTCAAACACATTGTTCATGAAAAATAAAAGATAAATAAAGTTGGATTACCAAGAGAGATACAAGATTAAAAGAGGTAAATTAAAGAATAAATGCATACAAATATCTCCTTCAAGCTTTCCTTCTCTTGGATGCTCCACTTTCGTTCTCCAGAAAATCTCCAAGCAAAATAATCCAAAAAAGTACAGAATAAAATTTTCTCCAGGTTTTTATAGTCCAATAGCAAACATGGTCGAACACGGGTTCCGACACGGCCGTGTTGCAGGCCGTGTCGGCAGTTCCAGGGCAGTTCCACACGAAAAGACGTGCTAGATCATGGGCCGTGTTGGATCACACGGGTACTGACACGGCCGTATTATGGAACACGGCCGTGTTGTTCTTCACGTTCTTCAGACACGGGGGCTGGGTCATTGGCCGTGTTGGATCACACGGGTACTGACACGGCCGTGTTATGGAACACGGCCGTGTTGTTCTTCAAACACGGGGGTTGGAAAATTGCTTCAGCTGGGAAGGAACACGGGTAGGCACACGGCCGTGTTCCTACCCGTGTGTGAGCAAATCTTCTCTTGTGTTCAGTCCTGTTGGCCCCGTAAACTCCCCTGTTTGCTCCAAGACTTTTAGTTCCACTGGCTAGTTGTACCTGCATTAGAAAAAATGACATAGTAAGGGAGAAGTTCAATACATAAAATAGTAAGAACTCTAAACTATGTTCTACTATTCATGACAATACCAATTCTCAATTATTTAGTGCAATTACTTGAATAAAGAGGTAGAAATCAGTGGATATGATTACAATTATTACAATAAAAATCTACCATAATTGTAATCATCACACCTCCCCAGACTTAAGTGTTTGCTTGTCCCTAAGCAAACTAATTCAAACAATTGGGTTACCAATACATAATTCTTCTTCCGCACACTGATTGTTTTGAATTCGAATAGAGATTTGATGCTGCAATTGTATAGGAAATAGTATAGCAGACTTTTCTAAATATAACTTTTTCTTAAAAATTTCTCCAATACATATCTTAACTACTTTTCACTCTTTCTTAGAATTATAATTATAGTTATCCATAACTATTGTAAGGAGAAACTAACAATCTTGATAACATATGCATTAGTCTTTCAAAAATTAAAAATCTCCCTATTGATAATCATACACTTCCCTTTACACACCCTCTCCACAACACTCATGAGAATTAGTAAAGTTGGATCCTTAGGACTTGTATGGTGGTGTATTGTTTTGGCTTAGGATAGGTGATTATAGGTGGGGTAAGCAAAATAAACTAGATCACAATTGAGCCCTTTGTATGATAAGGACCTTTAACATACATTGATATTTTATGAGCACCCCCAAACTTTGCACGTATTATCATTCCCTTATATTTTCTTCTCCTTTTTTTTTTCTTAACCAAAGGTCCATAGTAGGGATCATTCTGAATGAGTGCAAGTGTACACTCACTCAGGCCACATATCACTATGTTTAAGTAGGGATTTCATAGTAGGGATCATTCCGAATGGGTGCAAGTGTACACGCACTCAGGCCACATATCACTATGAAAAATCATTTCATGACGAACTCAATGATAGGTGCTACTAGACGAGAATTGGCCTTGGTGTATTTTAGAGTTGGAATACCACAAAAATATAGGGATAAGTTTCAAATTGGGTGAGCAAAGGTATAATGTTTAAGGTTTTGGGATGAGAAAGGCTCAAGCTATCCAAAAGGAGGCCTAAATCATTTCCACTTTTACTAATTACCATGTGCAAAAGGTTTTGAGGATCGCTAGTAAGTTCTAGACACCAATAGAGAAAATTTTTGTTATTGTTGATCTACTAATACGCAATTATCAAAATTTTACACTCATCAACTCACTTTAGTATAGATAAATAATTTTTTCTAAAATGGAGTGATTATTAGTTAATAATATAAAGGACAATCTTTTTAAACCAAATTATATGGAGAAAAGTAATCTAATGAATTTCTATACGTAGTTACTAATCAACAAATTTGAACACGAATTTGGTTTAATCAGCGTGCGAAAGTGAATTAGATAGTTATATTCCCAATGAGTGAAGTAATGAAAGCTTAAAGAGAAGTAATCAAATTTTTCGAGGGGGTGTATAAGGAAATATAGAGGTTTATGATAAAGAGCAAATAAGTAATTGTAATCATGTATTCCACTGTCAATACTCATTATAAAAATGCCGCATACCCCCAGACTTGAGTTGCAATGTCCTCATTGCAAATAAAAATTAAAACAAGGGGACATACATTGCACTAGATAAAGAACCGATGAGCAGGAATATAAAGCATCACGACACGAAACAGGAGCAAAATCTGAAATAAAACATTTTTTTTTTCATATATATGCCGATCATACAAATACAAAATGATACAAATACAAATACAAATATCGATCATACAAATACAAATACCGATCAACAATACTAAAAATATTGCATGACAGAGCCAGATATGCTAAGCCAGATATATCAGAAATACATCGGTGTGTCATCGTGATCAGTCGGATCATCCTGAGGGTGAGATGGACGAGGAGCTGGTCGCGGTGGGCTGGTGATCCCCATGTGCTGCCGGATCTGATAGATGGCGTCCTCAGTCCGCTGCTGCGTCTCCTCGATACGCTGAAGGCGCGGCGATAGCTGAAGGTCATAAAAACGCTGCAACTCCTGCGCAAATCGAGACTGTCGCTGAGGCTGGGCAGATGATGACTCCCCCTGAGTACGCGTCGAACGGGCCGGCGGAATGAGAGGCTCATCGAGATCTGGATCGACCTCATCATCGTCGTCGTCGTGGATATGAAGGCCACGAGGCGCAATGGTATATATAGTCCCTCCTCGGCCTTGACGAGCAGTAACGAGGCGGATGGCTCGAAGACTGGCCATGGTAATAGGCACAGTTTTCGCTACCACCGCCATCGGGGGAAGAGGTAAAAAGATGCCCATATTCTTGGCTAGACGCGTGATGTAGGGGGCAATACAGATAGACCCGACTCGGGAATTCTCCGCCTGATGAAGAAAAAAATGAGCAAGCATATAGCCCAAATGGATAGGATAGTGGGCTGTCATGCTGTGCAGATAAAGAATGTCTTGTCGACTCACAACACCGGAGCTTTCGCCCCGGCCGCTCAGTGTATGGCTAAGAAGGTGATGAATATAATGCACGGCGGGGGAGACCAATTTGGAGGCTTTAGACCTCTTTGCTTCGTAGGCGCCGGTGTCAAAAGATAAACGTCGCCAAACGCCACCTGCCTGCTCGCGACTGGGGAGTTCAAATTTCAAGTCAGAGTAGGCGGCACTAAGGAGGAATGCTTCGTCGTATATTCCTAAATACCGTGTAAACTGGTAGAGAGAAAGTGTGTAGAATGTGCCCCCCACTCGAAAAGAAATATTCCCCTCTGTAGGTCTTCCATCATCGGCCACACAAGATCGAAGGTTTACATAGAAAGTGGATAAAAATTCGAGGGTCAGCTCTCTAAATCCTATCTCTTCTATGGCAAAGAACCCTTGCCACCCCACTACAGAAATCAACTCCCTCACAGTATCCGCTAGATCTATAGATTCGAGGACATCCCAGTCTATGATTCGTATGTCCTGATACTTCTTGGCCTGTAGCCGATTATAGCGGTTTGTGTGGATAGGATCTGTGAAAGCTAGTGGCGGAGCGACGTCGCGTCTCTCGGTCGATAATGCTTGAAGTTCCGGGCGGCGCCGGCGACCACCTTGGCTACGAGAAGATGCCATGATCTGAAAGTAATAAAAAAAAAATAAATCTAAGGTGAATTTAGAAGGGAAAGGAAAATAGAAATGATCAAGAGAAGATTGGAAGGAAATAACTTAGGAGTTTTACCGCGTATGTTGAGTGCGAAGAAAGGAGACGATCCCGCGAATTTTGGAGAAGGAAAGTGATTTCCCGGCTGGAATGGAAGCAAGAATGGAAGGAGGAGATAGAGGGAGTGATGAGGAGAATGAAAAAAAAAATCGGCCCCCTATAAAAAGAAGTCGAACACGGGTGCACACACGGCCGTGTGTGTACCCGTGTTGAGGAATCTTTCTGCGCGGGAAACACGGCCTTCAAGGAGACGTGTGGTCAATTCGCGGGAAACTGCCCGTGTCGGTGGGACACGGTCAACAACACGGCCGTGTCCCCTACCGTGTGGTCAACCTCGATCGGACACGGCAAAGAACACGGGTTGGTGGGAAGCCGTGTACTTCTCTGACTTGAAAAAAATTAAATCGTCGTTTTGACACGGGTTTGCACATGGCTGGGTGGACAGCCGTGTATATTACACACGGCCAAGGACACGGGTTGGTGGAAACCCGTGTACCTCTCTGACTGGAAACAATTAAATTCGCCGCATCAACACGGGTGCTCACATGGCTGGGTGTGCAGCCGTGTGTGCTAGACACGGCCATGCACACGGGCGTGTGCATGGCCGTGTACACTTCTTCTTTGGTAATTTCTCCTGATTACGTATTTTATTTATTTTTAATTCAAGTTTCATTAAAATTTTTATTCTCCTATATAGACAAGATACTATACTAGTCTAGACATTCTCTTTATCTAGGTGAAGGCAAGATTCTAGTCGAATAAGTTCTTGGGGGAGTGCACTGTTATAAAGCTTTAACCGGTGCCCATTTACTTTAAAATCTCCCTTTTCAGGGTGAGTTAGTTCGACGGTGCCATAGGGAAAAACTTCTTTAACCTGGAACGGTCCGGACCACTTAGACCTAAGCTTCCCGGGAAATAGACGCAGTCTAGAATTAAAAAGGAGCACTTGATCACCCTTGTTGAATGTTTTAGTTTTCCGAAGGTGACGGTCATGAAATAGTTTGGTTTTCTCCTTATAAATTCTGGAGTTCTCATAAGCCATAGTTCTCCATTCATCTAGTTCATTAAGTTGAAGTTTGCGTTTTTCCCCTATAGAATTTGTATCAAAATTTAGAGAGCGTATTGCCCAATATGACTTGTGCTCCAATTCTATAGGTAAGTGACAAGATTTACCATAGACTAATCTAAAGGGAGTGGTACCTATAGGTGTTTTAAATGCGGTCCTATAGGCCCATAAACAATCGTTTAGTTTCCTAGACCATTGTTTTCTATTCCCCTCTATAGATTTTTCTAGGATGCGCTTAAGTTCTCTATTGGATACTTCAACTTGGCCACTAGTTTGGGGGTGATATGGTGTAGCTATCCTATGTGTGACTCCATATTTCTGCAATACCTTATCTAACTGTAGATTACAGAAGTGAGAACCCCTATCGCTAATAAGTGTTCGTGGTGTGCCAAATCGCGCAAATAGAGATTTTAGGAATTGGATTACTACTCTACTATCATTAGTAGGTAAAGCTTGCGCCTCAACCCACTTTGATACGTAATCTACAGCAACTAAGATATACTTATTCCCGAATGAAACTGGAAATGGACCCATAAAGTCTATCCCCCACACATCAAATACTTCACATTCAAGGATAAAATTTTGTGGCATTTCATGTAATTTAGAAATATTACCTGATTTTTGACAAGAATCACATGAAAGCACATACCTTTGGGCATCCCTGAATAGAAGGGGCCAATAAAAACCCGAATCAAGAACCTTTTTCGCAGAGCGATTTGCTCCATAGTGACCACCAGTAGGACCTGAATGACACTGCTCCAAAATTCTCCACCCTTCCTCGGCGGATACACACCTTCGGATCACGGAATCTGCACATATCCGAAAAAGAAAAGGGTCCTCCCAAAAGTAATATTTCAAGTCGGAGAAAAATTTCTTTTTCTGCTGGTATGAAAAATCTTTTGGGAGGACCTTAGCCACAAGATAGTTTGCATAATCTGCAAACCATGGATAATCATTATTAATTTTCGAAGATAAGGCAAATAACGATTCCTCAGGGAACGTATCAGAAATTTCAGACTCATCTAACGTTGCTCGTAATGGATTTTCTAAACGTGAAAGATGGTCTGCTGCTAAGTTTTCTGCTCCTCGTTTATCCCTAATTTCCAAATCAAATTCTTGCAATAAAAGTACCCAACGGATTAAACGAGGCTTAGTTTCTGCCTTGGCTAGCAAATATTTAAGTGCAGAGTGGTCCGTGTAAACTACCACCTTGGATAATGTTAAATAGGATCTGAATTTATCAAACGCAAAGACTACTGCTAGAAGTTCTTTTTCAGTTGTAGTATAATTCTCTTGTGCATTATTAAGTGTTTTACTAGCATAAAATATAGGATGAAAATGTTTGTTTCGGCGTTGTCCTAAAACAGCTCCTACCGCAAAACTGCTAGCGTCACACATGATTTCAAATGACTGAGTAAAATCAGGCGCTATCATAATAGGAGAATTAACTAATCTGGCTTTTAAGAACTCAAAAGCATGCAGGCACTCTTGATCAAAGATAAACGGTGCATCCTTTTCTAATAGTCTCGTAAGTGGTTTAGCAATTTTTGAAAAGTCTTTAATAAACCGGCGGTAAAACCCGGCGTGGCCTAAAAAACTTCTCACTGCCTTAACGGATGTGGGTGGTGGTAACTTTTCTATCGTTTCTATCTTCGCTCTATCTACTTGAATTCCCTGATTGGAGATTTTATGACCTAGTACTAACCCTTCTTGCACCATAAAATGGCACTTCTCCCAGCTAAGTACTAAGTTCGTCTCCTCACACCTCTTTAGAACCTTTTCTAAATTATTCAAACATAAATCAAATGCATCTCCAAAGACGGAGAAGTCATCCATAAACACTTCCATGATATCTTCAACATACTCGTTGAAGATAGCTAACATGCATCTTTGGAAAGTGGCGGGGGCATTACAAAGACCGAATGGCATACGCCTATAGGCAAAGGTACCGAATGGGCATGTGAACGTGGTTTTCTCTTGGTCTTCTGGGGCTATTGGGATTTGGAAATACCCAGAAAGTCCATCTAGAAAACAATAATATGAATGTCCTGACAAGCGTTCTAATATTTGGTCAATAAAGGGTAAAGGGAAATGGTCTTTCCTAGTGGCATCGTTTAACTTCCTATAGTCTATACAGACACGCCAACCTGTTACTGTTCGCGTCGGAATTAATTCATTTTTATCGTTTGCTACCACAGTTAAACCACCCTTCTTAGGAACCACTTGGACAGGACTAACCCATGAACTATCGGAAATAGGGTATATCATACCAGCGTCTAATAATTTAACAATTTCAGCCTTAACTACCTCTTTCATATTAGGATTAAGCCTACGTTGCGGTTGAATAGATGACTTATAGTTTTCTTCCAAAAGGATTTTATGAGTGCAAAAGCTAGGATTAATACCCTTTATATCGGAGATTTGCCATGCTATTGCACCTTTACATTTCTTTAACACAGTTATTAATTTAGCTTTTTCAATTTCAGAAAGATTAGAAGAAATAATAACTGGGTAAGAAGAGTTAGTTCCTAAGAATGCATACTCAAGATGATCCGGTAATTTTTTTAATTCAACTACAGGTGGATCCTTAGTATTATTCTTATGAACTTCATTATCTCCTTTTGTAAGTAAGTTATATTCAGTATTTCCATTCATCGATACAGAGTTATCTAGAAAAAGTAACTGATCAACAATATCTTTACTAGTTTCGTCTTCTAGAAAACAATTAGTAATGCAAATTTCTAAAGGATCTTTATAATAAAAATTAGAATCAATAGAAGACAATAAGTTGTCAACATCATGAGAAAAATAGCAACAATCATCACTATCTAAAGATTGTTTCATAGTATTGCCAATTTGAAAAGTGACTTCATCCTCCCCTAGTCTCAAAACTAATTTACCATCAAAAACATCAATAAGAGCTCTAGAAGTGGCTAGAAATGGGCGACCAAGTATAAGTGGTACTTCGATATTTTCGTCCATATCTAGAATAACAAAATCGGCAGGAAATATAAATTTGTCTACCTTAACCAATACATCCTCCACTATACCTCTTGGGTACTTAACCGACCGATCGGCTAATTGAATACTCATCCTAGTCGGGCTAAGTTCTCCAAGGCCTAGTTTCAAATATAATGTATAAGGCATCAAATTTATACTAGCTCCTAAATCCGCTAAAGCTTTATTAACTTGCAAATCACCGATTAAACATGGTATTGAAAAAGAACCGGGATCCTTAAGCTTTTGTGGTAATTTATTTTGTAAAATAGCAGAGCATTCTTCACTAAGTGTGACTAACGATAATTCTTCTATTTTCTTTTTATTAGAAATTAAATCCTTCAAAAATTTAGCATACTTAGGCATTTGAATAATATCAGAAAAAGGTAAATTAACGTGCAATTGTTTAATCATAGAAATAAATTTACCGTATTGCGCATCCATGCGCTCCTTGTTCATCTTTGCTGGATATGGTATGGCTGGTTGATATTCCATCGGTGTCACGTTCGGTGCTTCTCCACTAGCCTCCTCTTGAGGTGCATCCGGTGCAAGCCTTGGGTCTTGTAACTCCTTCCCGCTCCTCAACTGAATTGCTCGAGCATGTTCCTTTGGGTTTGTCTCAGTATTTCCTGGAAGTGTTCCTTGTTGTCTCTCTGATACCATCCTTGCCAACTGCCCAATCTGATTCTCCAAATTTCGAATAGAACCTTCTTGATTACGGAAGGCAACATCAGTAGTTTGCATGAACTTTGCAAGGACATCTTCCAATGTTGGCTTCCTTGGCTCCAATTGTTGTTGTTGTTGTCCAAACATGGGTGGTTTACCTTGGTTGCCTTGCCCTCCCCAAGAGAAATTGGGGTGGTTCCTCCATCCTTGATTATATGTAAAACTATATGGGTTATTTCCTGGATTGAAAGGTGGTCTGGGATTATTACCCATGTAGTCTACATGTTCTTGCACTTGAGGTTCATCACTAGGGATTCCAACAAGGGAGGGGTCCCATTGTTGAGGAACCATTGGGGGTGGTGCTAAAGAAAGGTTGTCCATCTTTTGATGGAGCTTCTCCACTTGTATTGCTAAGGCTGTAACGGCATCCACTTCATACATTCCGGCGGGCTTGGTAGACTTCGGCCGCACGGTAGTCCATTGGTAGCTATTCAGTGCCATTTCTTCTATCAACTGCTGGGCTGCTTCAGGTGTCTTATTGTTCAAGGTGCCTCCACTGGCCGCATCAATCATCTGTCTGGTGGCTGGATTTAGACCATTATAAAAAGTCTGAATCTGAAGCCAAGAAGGTAAAGCATGATGGGGGCATCTCCTTAATAATTCTTTGAATCGTTCCCAAGTATCGTACAATGATTCAGCCTCCACTTGAACATACGTAGAGATGTCGTTCCTTAACTTTGCGGTCTTTGCCGGTGGAAAATACTTCATCAAAAACTTCTCAACCATCATGTCCCAAGTAGTAATGGATCCTTTAGGTAACGAATTGAGCCACTGCTTTGCCTTATGCCTCAATGAGAATGGGAACAATCTCAATCGAATGGCATCGTTGGAGACACCATTAATCTTGAAAGTATCACATATCTCTAGGAATCCGGCTAAGTGTGTATTGGGATCTTCGTCTTGTAAGCCATCATATTGAACATATTGTTGGACCATTTGTATCACGCTCGGTTTCAGTTCGAAATTATTGGTTGGAATGGGTGGTCGAACAATGCTTGACCCAATTCCTTGGAGATTGGGTCTAGCAAAGTCAGACATGGTTTGCTCATTTTGGTTGGCCATGGTATCTAAATTTTCAGGATGGTGTTCTCCTTGATTCACTGTTTCTTCTTCTCTCAGATCGTCTACAATAACTGTGGTGTTATTACCCACGTCTCTGTGATTGGTGTTGTGAATAATTCGTTCCGGTTCAGAATGAAATGGTTCTAACCCAGAATTTCTTGCCCTGGTCATAGACTAACAGACTACAAAACAGAGATTAAATAATATAATTTTACTTTAAACTAATCTACAAAGATTTATTAGTAAACAATAATGGTAGATTAATAAAGTTAACGCTTTCAAAATATTGAAAAGATCCCCGGCAACGGCGCCAAAAACTTGATGAATATTTTCGCTAAGTCTAAACTTGATGCGGATTCATTCTACAATTTATCATAACTATGTAGATGGGCATAAGATAGATTGAATCATCTTTCAGGCAAGTGCACCTATCAATCATAGTATAAGAGAATTCTACATCTCGTATCGTATTCCACAGGGTCATTTCAACTATTCGTACTCACTCTCACTCTATTATCATACCTAAACTTAAGGTTGCGTTCTAACATAGATTAATCCTAACTATGACTATTTGGATACAAATTGTATTGGAGAGTTATAAAAATAGTTTCAAGTCGAAAGTTAAGAGTATTCAATGAACATAATTAATTTGAGTAATCATGAAATAACAAGACTATCAAATTCATTGGATTGTAAGGGGTTAAACTAATTATCAAATTCTCTCTCGAGCAATTTAAAAATCTAAGTTAAGTTAAGTAAATTTTCTCTCGAACAATTTACAATACTCAAATATTTATTGAATGAAATACCCTATCTAATACATGGATTCATGAAACTTTATTTCTAAAATATCATAATTCCATTCATTCGTATTCTAATTTTCCAAGAAACATATCTCTCGATCATGATTTTTGAATTACAAAGAGAAATAACACATGAGTATGAAGATTTATCCCTCATCCAAACAATCCCATTTCTCAATCTAGATATTTGGACTTCATGTAAAAATAAATAAATATTCATAACAAGGATAATTCTCAATGGTTGCAAGCCCATATACGAATAAAATACAATGAAATTGACGAAAACAAAATGATACATGATTGCTAACTTGTTCAAACACATTGTTCATGAAAAATAAAAGATAAATAAAGTTGGATTACCAAGAGAGATACAAGATTAAAAGAGGTAAATTAAAGAATAAATGCATACAAATATCTCCTTCAAGCTTTCCTTCTCTTGGATGCTCCACTTTCGTTCTCCAGAAAATCTCCAAGCAAAATAATCCAAAAAAGTACAGAATAAAATTTTCTCCAGGTTTTTATAGTCCAATAGCAAACATGGTCGAACACGGGTTCCGACACGGCCGTGTTGCAGGCCGTGTCGGCAGTTCCAGGGCAGTTCCACACGAAAAGACGTGCTAGATCATGGGCCGTGTTGGATCACACGGGTACTGACACGGCCGTGTTATGGAACACGGCCGTGTTGTTCTTCACGTTCTTCAGACACGGGGGCTGGGTCATTGGCCGTGTTGGATCACACGGGTACTGACACGGCCGTGTTATGGAACACGGCCGTGTTGTTCTTCAAACACGGGGGTTGGAAAATTGCTTCAGCTGGGAAGGAACACGGGTAGGCACACGGCCGTGTTCCTACCCGTGTGTGAGCAAATCTTCTCTTGTGTTCAGTCCTGTTGGCCCCGTAAACTCCCCTGTTTGCTCCAAGACTTTTAGTTCCACTGGCTAGTTGTACCTGCATTAGAAAAAATGACATAGTAAGGGAGAAGTTCAATACATAAAATAGTAAGAACTCTAAACTATGTTCTACTATTCATGACAATACCAATTCTCAATTATTTAGTGCAATTACTTGAATAAAGAGGTAGAAATCAGTGGATATGATTACAATTATTACAATAAAAATCTACCATAATTGTAATCATCACCCTGCCACCAAGGTTCACTTTTGAAGGGAGTAATAACCCTTTATACAGGAGGTTGAGAGAGTTAAGGTTTCTTCTCTATTGTTACAACAGATTAGAGAAGCTAGTGGATTGCACAGAGCTAAAAAGCTCTAAAGAATCAAGTCTCCCCCTGGCTTAAAGAATATCCAGGAAGAAGTCTTGCTTCAGGGTGCAGGAACTCTTCTGAATTCTTGACAGAGAACTGTCTTGAATTTCTGAAGGAGAAGCTTGAAGAAGACTCTTAATTTGTAATAGGTTGTTCTTCTTTAATCAGCTTCCTTTCTTCTTCTTCTTCTTCTTCTTCTTCCAAGCACTGAGTAAATGTTCCTGTAAGCAGGATGGACTTAGGGTTGAAGAAGAATATTGAAGAGATAAAATCTTCTCAGTTGAATGTGTATTTCTGAGAGCTGTAGATCTTTCTTGTTTTCAATCTCTATGTCAACTTATTATCTCACTGTATGTTGCTGTGTATATGTATATGTGTCTCTCTCTGTCTTTAGAAAAGCACTTTATATATGGGCCTTTGTAACAGCTCTAATCTTTGTTTGAACTTTATCTTCTTCTGAGATCTGCAATCTGGGCTGCAAATAGCATAAAGCAAAACATATCCTGCAGACAGATATCCTATAAAGGGATAAAGCTTTCTAAGAAGCTGCAAATTAATCTGATAAAAGAATACTAGAGAAAGTCACATCAGAAGAAACTCTTTATGGCCAGAGAAGACTTTTGAGTCTAACGGCTATAAAGGACAGCATGACAGATAAAGCAAAAAGATATTTCAACTAATAAGACAAACAACTTTGTCAGAGAAAAGCTTGACTTATGTATAAAGAAGGAAGCAAGTATTGCTTAGAAATGATAGCATAAAATCACTGAAATAATCTTTTATAAAATATGTCAAGCAGATAGGAAATAAATCATAGAACAGAAAGAATACAAAATTACTAAAGATAGACAGCAGAACGTCGAACGACCCTCGGAGATCATCGACCGAAGCACAGAGATCGTCGACCTATCAATCAGATAGTCGAACGATACAGATAGTAGAACTATCACAGCAGATAGTCGAACTACCACAGCAAATAGTCGAACTATCAGAACAGATAGTCGAGCTATCAGATAGTTGAACTATCAAGGCAGATAGTCGAACTATCAAGCAAAACAGATAGTCGACCTATCAAGACAGATAGTCGAGCTACCAGATAGTTGAACTATCCAAGCAGATAGTCGAACTATCAAACAGAACAGATAGTCGACCTATCAAACAGATAGTCGAGCTATCAGATAGTTGAACTATCCAAGCAGATAGTCGAACTATCAAGAAATCTGTCTTAACAAAATAAGTCGAGCAGGGTTCGACGATCGTTGAGGCAGATACCGCAGATCGTCGAGCTAAGATGAGTTGAACTAACTCAGAGTTAGACGATCTGCTGACAGACAAACGTCGACCAACTGATAGACGATCGTCGACCAGTCGATAGACGATAGTCGAGCGGCGTTCGACTATAGTCGAACCAAAACAGGACTTGACCAAATATACATCTGGATAAACAATTCATTACACAACTAGCTCAAACTAACCTAACACTAAACATTTACCATAGATAAATCTTGGGTCAAGAAACTAAATGAGAGGACTTAACACAAATCCAAACTAGGGAACCAACACACCGCTTATCGACCGCTTAACAACCATATGACACGTGTCCACTGCCACATGATACTGTCGCTGACGACATCCACTGTCGCCACCAGGCAATATCTTATTTTAACATATTCGTCGAACGTCGAACGTCGAACCAACACTTAACGCTGTCGCCGACCGACGACATCCACTGTCGCCCAGCGATATCCACAGTCGCCCAGCAATATCCACTGTCTCCCGACAACAGTGGCCAAACTATTTGTTCATATTTTTGGAGTGTTACAACTCTCCCCTCCTTCCAGAAATTTTATTTAGTTCAGGAAAAACAGCAACCAAAATATTGCAACATAATTTTTATTCATAAAAACATTGTTACAATAACATCATACAAACAACTCGGGATATTCCTCGTACTTGGTTTGCTCTCGCTCCCATGTCAGCTCTTCACGGCCACAATTGTCCCACCAGACCTTGACCATTCCGATTGTCTTGTTCCTCATTTGCTTGATCACCGTATCCTCGATCTGAATGGGCCTAACTTTCGTCGTTAGTCCACTATCGATCGGTACCTGATCATTCGCAATCACTTGCGTTGTCTCTTTCACACCGATATATGAAATACATCGTGCAAGCCACTCAACTTTGCCGAAAGAGTGAGCCGATAGGTCGCTTCTCCATTTCGTTCAACCACTTCAAAATGACCCAGATACCTCGGATTTAACTTTTTCAAGCGCCGAATCCTAGATACGCCCTTGAATGGTTTAATTTTCTAGTACACTCAATCACCCACCGCAAACCCCCATGTTCCGGTGTTTGACATTGTAGTACTTTGCCTGCCTATCTTCGGCTATTAGTAGCCTCTCTCGAATAGTGCGTATCATTGAATTAGCATCTTCAACTTCTTTATGCTTATACAATTTAGACACACATGTTTCCGCCTAAGCTAATGGATTACGACACTTCATACCGTATAGAGCTTCAAATGGAGCCATCTTTATGCTAGCTTGGTAGCTATTATTGAAGGAGAACTCTTTCATATAAAGATGGTCTTCCCACCTCTTTCCGAAATCCAGGGCGCACATTCGGAGAATGTCCTCCATAGTTCTGTTGGTCCTCTCGGTCTGACCATCCATTTGCGGATGAAAGGCTGTGCCGAACTTTAACTTAGTCCCCAACAACTGATGGATTAGCCTCCAATCATTTGACGTAAAGCGCTTCTCTCGGTCACTTACGTTACTACGGGGCACACTGTGCAATCGTACTATATTATCAACATATAGTTTTGCCAGCTTTTCTACCGTATTATCTTTCCTATTTGGAATGAAGTGTGACACCTTTGTTAGCCGATCAACCATCACCCAAATGGTGTCATTTACTTTCTTAAATCTCAGCAGCCTATGCCCAAAATCCATGGATATGTCGTCAAACTTCCACTACGGAATAGACAAAGACTTCAAGAATCATCCTAGCTTCTGGCACTCGGCCTTCACTAAGGCGCAAGTTTGACACTCCGCCACATAACGTGCGATGTTTTTCTTCATGCCTGGCCACCAGAATAGTTTCTTCATACCTTTGAACATTTTAGTGCTCCCGGGTGGATTGAGTACTTTGTAAAATGTGCTTCGTACATTAACTTCTCCCGTAAGGTACCAACTTTGGGAACACACAATTGACCATCTTTTCGCAAAAGACTGTCGTCTATAGAGAATTGGGAATTTGACCAATCTGTTTGAAATGAACAAAACAAACCGGAAAAACAAACCGAAAAAGGTTTAACATAAATTTTAATATTCGAAAAAGGTATCTATTACAAAGGCATGACCTCCCTTTTATAGAATGGAGGAGAGAAAAGGGAATACAAATAAGAGATGTGAGACTAAAAATTTACAGGACTAAGCGGTCTATATAGAAATAACCCGCACAACCCGCGCGGTTAGATGGAGGGGCTAACCGCTCGGCAACTACCAGAGAGGAAGGAGAGATCGCCATGGGAGACTGCAAGGTCGCCCGATCTCCAAGTCGCCAGAGACAAACCGCCAGACTGTGCGGTCTTCAATCCGCCAAGACAGACCGCCAGACTGCCCGATCACCAACTCCAACAGTCCCCCTCAAGCTGGAGCATATATATCGATCATGCCCAGCTTGTTGCAAATATGAAGAAACAAGACTGAAACTAGCTTAGTGAAGATGTCAACCAACTCTTTATCAGAAGTTACAAAAGGAGTGCAAATTTGTTCCTTCAAAATCTCTTCACGAATGAAATGACAGTCGACCTCAATATGATAGGTTCTTACATGAAAGACCGGATTTTTGGAGATGTATATTGCAGCCTTGTTATCACAGAACATAGGTAGAGGATGGTTGTAGACATCTCCTAATCCATCATGAGCGCCCGTAACCACTTTAACTCACAAGTGGTCGATGTCATACTACGTTACTCTGCTTCTACACTGGACCTGGAAACAACAGACTGCTTCTTGCTCTTCCAGCTCACCAGATTTCCCCCAACAAAGGTACAAAAACCCGAGGTTGATTTGTGATCCCCTTTGTCATCTGCGTAACTCGCATCTGAGTATGCTTCAACCCTCAGATGACCATTCTTTTGAAAGAGTATCCCTTTCTCAGGCGCTGCTTTTACATACTCCAAGATCCGTAAGGCGGACTGTAGATGGCACTCCCTAGGCGCTTGCATGAATTGACTCACCTTGCCCACAGCATAGGAAATGTCGGGCCTGGTCACTATGAGATATATGAGCTTCCCAACCAGACGCCTGTACCGCGTAATATCCGAAAGAGGAGGCGAATCATCTGTCCAGGTTTTGTCTTCTCCATTTGCCATGGGCATCGGGCAAGCTTTTCTCTAGTCAATCCTGCCTCTTTTAGTAGATCAAGAGCATACTTACGTTGGGAGAGGACTAAGGAGTTGGCCTTTCGAGAGATTTCGATCCCTAGAAAGTACTTCGGAGAGCCCATATCTTTCGTGGCATGATGTTGATGAAGATACCTCTTTGTCAAGGCTACCCCTTCCTAGTCATCGCCAGTGAGAAGAATATCATCGACATACACAGCAAGAACCACCAATCCTGAGGAGGTTTTGCGAATGAATAGCGAGTGATCGGCAGAGCTACGCATAAAACCAACGGTCGCCACGATGCTGCTGAACTTGTCAAACCAAGCTCGAGGGCTCTGCTTGAGGCTATAGATTGCCTTATGTAACCGGCATATCCGTGTATCCCCCTGAGCAACATACCCAGGAGGTTGCTCCATGTAGATGGCCTCCTGAAGATCACCATAAAGGAAGGCATTCTTGACATCCAGCTGAGAAATCGGCCAATCTCTATTGACATTTACAGAGAGAAGGACCCAGATAGTGCTGAGACGAGCCACGAGAGAGAAGGTGTCAAAGTAATCAACCCCATAGGTCTGAGTAAAGCCCTTAGCAAAAAGGCAGGCCTTATAACGATCCACAGTGCCGTCCGGGCCAAATTTGACCATAAATACCCAGCGACAGCCAACAACATCAGTACCGAAGGGAGGAGGAACAAGAGTCTAGGTACCCCGCTCAGTTAGGGTCTCCATTTCCTCATACATGGCCATCTTCCAATGAGGAATAGCAAGGGCCTCCTGGTAGGAACGGGGTGTGGCAGTGGCAGAGATATCTAGTGTAAAGGCCCTGCGAGAAGAGGTAAGGCGATCATATGAATCAACATCAGCAAGGGGGTGTAGAGTACACGTCTGCACCCCTTTGCGAAGAGCTACAGGAAGATCCCAGTCTGCCAGTTCCTTAGCATCCGGAGCATCCGTGGCAGAGATAGCTGGCCCGGGAGTAGAGAGCGACGACAATGGAGATGAGGGAGACGGTGGCGGAGAAGAGGGAGAGAGAGGTGGAGGGAGAGGAGTGGACGGAGACGGTGTAGGGGTTGAGATCACAGTAGGAATCAAGGGAACGAAGGGAATAACAGGAGTATCAGAAGCTGGGGGAAGAGGAGAGGAGTCATGCGAGAAGTAGGAGGCATTCTCGAAGAAGGTGACGTCAGCAGAGACGAACTGCTTACGAAGAATGGGGTCAAAACAACAATAGCCTTTCTGAGTGGGGGAGTACCCTAGAAAGACACACTTGGTGGAGCGAGGGGAGAGCTTATCTCAGGTGGCAGATGGGGCATGTACAAAGACAGTGCACCCAAAGATTCGGAGAGGGAGAGGGAAAGGCTCCTTTCCCGGATACAGAATGGAGAATGGGGTTTTCCCGCGGAGAACCGTGGAGGGAATGTGATTGATGAGGTAGCAGACAAGGAGAACAGCATAGCCCCAATAGGAGCGAGGAACATGCATCTGGGTCATCACGGTAAGAGTGATATCGAGGAGATGATGATTTTTGACTTTCTCTACCCCATTTTGTTGGGAGGTATAAACACAGCTAGTCTGATTAATAATGCCATATTTCACACAGAAAGAGGTAAACACATGACTCAGATATTCTTTAGTATTGTCTGAGCGAAAATTTTTAATACAAACACCAAACTAAGTTTTAACTAATTGATAAAAAGAGATCCATACAGCTAAAAGTTTAGAGCGATCTCGTAAGAGATACACCCAAGTACATCTAGAAAAATCATCAACAAAGATTACAAAATAAGAACTCCCAACAAGAAGATCCGTACAAGAAGAGGAGAAGGCGGACAAGGAAGAAATGTTGTCGAGGAAGTAAAGGCCGCCACTCTCAGTCCCAGTAGCAATCGTCCGTTGGGATCTCGGATCCTGAAAATAACAAGAAGTCGGAGTAAATGTCGCAGAGCACTGAAGCTGCTTGCATAAAGATGTAACTAACAATAAATTGCATGGAAATTTGGCCACATAGAGAGTGTCAGCTAGGCAAAGAGACAGAGTAACAAGAAAAACTCCCGACCCATGAACCGGGGAGGGAGAACCGTCTGCAATGAGGACAGGAGGCAACCGATCATGTTGTTCAAGGAGAGAGAAGCACTGAGGATTGTCCGTCATATGATTAGTCGCACTAGAGTCGATCAACCATTTACCTTGAGTCACCACGTGGGCACGACCTGATGATGTGACCACGGAGGCAGACGGCTTGGAAGAGGAGGCAGAAGAGTCACCCGAGGGGCGAAGATGGGGATGCTTCGTCCAGCAGCGTTCCAGAGTATGGCCGGTGCGACCACAGTGAGAGCAGAGATATCGGGAAGGAGCACGTCCGCCAGACTAGTGACTGCGTCTACCAGAGCCACTCCGCTGAGTTTGGTGAGCATAGTTTTCTGGTCTCCAAGTCGCTAGAGACAAACTGCCAGACCACGCGGTCTTCAATCCGCCAAGACAGACCGCTAGACCGCCCGGTCACCAACTCCAACACCATCCTTCATCTCTGCCATATAACGTTTCATGCTTTCATCTAGTTCCAAGGCTCGACGAATTCTGTCCGCGAGGTCATATTCTACCTCCGTCCAGCTCAAGTATACTTCTTTGCTCATATTCTTGTCAACACAAGATATACCCAATCCCTCCAACTGACGAATGAGATGCTCATCATGTATCTGTAACCAGTTTGCTCATATTGGAGTCTTACGACTCCGCGCATTAGCGACGACATTCCCTTTTCTAGGAGTGTAATGAATCTCGAAGGTATAGTCCGCAAGGAACTTCATCCACCTCCGTTTTTGCATATTAAGATCTTTTTTATTTATAAAATACTTTAGGCTCTGATGGTCCGTAAAGATGTCAATCTCCACGCCATATAAATAGTGTCGCCACAACTTAAGAGCGAATATCACGACCGCCAATTCAAGATTGTGAACTGGATAATTCCTCTCATGAACTTTAAGTTGGCGAGAACCATAAGCAATCACATGACCAAATTACAAAAGAACGCAGCCTAAGCCGCTCCTCGATGCATCACTATAAATCTCAGAGCCTTTTGAACCACATGGCGAACACAATACTGGTGCCGTGATCGGGTCCACTGCAATCCCCTCTCCACTTACAACATGACCCAGAAAAATCACTGAAGATAACCAAAACTCGCACTTCGAGAATTTGGCAACGAATGTTTCTTAACGTGTGCAAAACCATTCTCAAATGTTTCGCATGCTCTTTTTTAGACTGAGAGTATACCAGTATGACGTCGATGAAGACGATCACAAACAGGTCCAAATACTCTCGAATAGTCCTATGCATCAGATCCATAAAGACTGATGACGCATTCATGAGTCCAAAAGGCATCACTATAAACTCATAATCTCCATAGCATGTTCCAAACGCAGTCTTGGGGATATCACTCTCCCGGATCCGCACCTGCCAATAGCCGGACTTTAAATCCAACTTCGAATAAACAGTTGATCCAACCAACTGATCAAACAGATCATCAATTCGAGGAATCAGATATTTGTTCTTTTCTGCCAGCTTATTTAGCTCACGATAATCAATGCATAGCCGCAAGATCCCGTCCTTCTTTTTCACAAATAGCACCAGTGTACTCCACGGTGACATACTCGGACGTATAAAACCTTGCTCTAGCAGCTCTTGTAACTGAACCTTCAGTTCTGCCAATTCCTTTGGTGCCACTCAGTGCGGTGAGCGTGACACAAGTTTTGCACCTAGCACTAGCTCAATAGAAAAATCAATCTCACGCTGGGGTGGAAGCCCAAGTAGATCCTTAGGAAAGACATCTGCGAACTCCGATACTACAGGAACGTCACCGATACTGGGCTTCGGCTCAACAACCTCCAATAGCATGAAAAACATTTCCGCGCCTTTCTGAACTGCTTTGACTACTTGAATGGCTGATATCGACATCTTGCCCACTCCTCGCATACCCGTGAATTTCATCACACGTTCAGTATTATGCCCCATTAGGGCTTCCTTAGAGTTGCAATCGATGTAGATACGCTGCTCCGAGAGCCAGTCCATACAAATATAACATCGAACTCTGAAATCGGGAGTACAGATGCTTCTAAACCAAAGTCATGGTTTTCTATCCACATCTCAACTCTGCAGGCTCTATCCGTGCGCATCAAGCACCCATTTGGTAGCAATACATTCACTCCATCTGTCTATATAACCGAAGGCACTTCAATATGCTTTATGAAGTCCTCAGATAGAAAGGAATGAGAAGCTCCTATATCGAACAGTGTTTTCGCCGGATAGCCCGATATCAGGACAAAGCCTAATACAAATAATTTAAAAACAAACAATGTACAAGGTACTAAGTATGGAAAGTAATAAAAATTGAATCTTAATTCATACCTGTAACAACATCGCTCTGTTTTATGGCCTCCTGTAGGCCAAGATTATATACTCGGGGTTGCGTCTGGGATGCAGTTGATTCCATCACTGCCTTTCCCTTTTCTGCATAAGGCGCACCCTCCTTCTTTTCCACCTTTGGAGGGCCACTCCTACAATCACGAGTCAAATGACCCACCTTTCCACATGTATAACATGTGCGAGGGTCTCTACTAGTAGTTTCTCCTGAAGTAAAGGTAGAGGGAGCCGGTGCAGAAGTTTTGGGTTCTTGTTCCACCATTTGTACCCAGCCTTTGAAAAACTAGGTGTCTTGAAATATGGCTTCTTCACTGCCCAATCACTTTTACGCTGCACGCATTTCATGTCCAACTCGAGGGAACGAGCCGAATTGACCAAGGTAAGGAAACCTTGTGTCAACGGTCCTGAAAGAAGCAACGACAAATAATCTCGCAGCCCTTCATGGAACTAAGTCATCTTTCGTTCCTCATCAGCAAGCGTTAAGCCTGCATATCGTCCTAACCTTGTAAACTCTTGTAAATAGTCGTCCACCGACATTTCACCTTGAGTTAACCATTGGAATTAGCATTCCATTGCGATCCGCTATGCAGATGGAATGTATCTTGCCAAGAAACACCTTGAGAACTCTTTCATCGAGATCTCGTACAATGTCCGACCAGTAAAATTGGTGCAACTCTAATTCTTGCCACTAAAGTCTCGCCACGCCTTCAAGTAAGAAGGTCGCTATCGAGATCTTCTACCACTCCACCATTTTTGTTGCTGCCAGGATTTTCACTCTCGAAAGCCAATCCTCGCCCTATGTAGGGGTTCCAATACCCACGAACATCGGCGGATTGAAACTCATTACGTGTTTCAACTGCCCTTCTGTCGCCCGCCTTGCGGTTATTGGCTCAACGACCACTTGTCTCACCGCCATTTGTTCACCCACGCCAACCAGTTCCTGTACCACATCAAGATTAGGAGGTTCCCTCTAACCTCCTGGTTGCGTATTCAGTATTGCGGCGATAACTTCAACAATTAACCGTATCGTTTCAGCAGACGGGAAAGGTGTTTACACCACATTTGGTGCATTGCTCTCCGCTGAGCGTTTGGGTTCTTGACGGGAAAGGTGTTTTCCAAAAGCAATCATAAGAATATACAAGTTCCTCAAACATGTGTATTTTCATTCATAAGTGGACATTCATGAGTTCATTTTTGTTATAATGGTAGCGCACAAACACGTGCTCACGACCCCTTAAAAGAATTCGACCACGAATTCGAAAAGGAAGACCGTGAACGGAATCTGATACCAATTTTGTAACGCCCTCATCCGTCTTATAGCATATGACAGAAGGTCCGGCCGGGGCCCGATGCCATATAACACAAAAAGTTAAGGAGGTTACTTGTTGTTTCCAAATCCAAGTTCAATTAAGAACGTATCCTAACTCAGAGCATTCTAGCGGAAGTATTTACTTTATGAACCTGAACATGAAGAAATTCCCACTAATAAACAGGAATGATATATATCAACATATAACACAGGTTTCGGCCATAGCCTTATTATAACTGTTTCATTTAACAAAAAAGTTGGTTTCATACTTCGGCATGCAGGTCGACCACACATGAAAACAGTAAATAGTTTGACATTGGGCTTTCGAGGGCCATCCAAATGCAGCACAAGGGTTTCAGTCCGCTACTTCCCACTTTGCTCTCCAGCACCTGCATTTAAAAGCCCACCAAAACTTGGCAAACAAAGAAACAGTCTGCATTTTTGCTGACCCTTTTAAAACGATCTCACCCCTTACTCGCAGTGGCATTTCTCCATCCCTGCAAACAATGCATCATATATATAGTGGCATTTACAATGTGCATGCAAGCACCATTTACCACAAACGTAGGCACTGTGACCTCACGTCCCGTGCACTCAGGGCACATTCTCGGTGTACCGGACTTCCCGTGTACCACCACAGTTCAGAGGTCCATGAAATAAAGGTCAACATTGAGCGTTTATAGTCTTTACGGCCCTCGGCCTGAGAATTTAGTTGTTACGACATACAACCTCATATTCTCATTATGTGAACCTTACGACGCCATTTACTTTAGGCATACGAATGAGACGACCATAACGCGGATACTGTTCATCCTTGCCCGTGCTCAATTCATCAACATCACACTCGAGATGACGCAGGTCAGCTTCCCCTTGTTCGTACGGTGCACTGGCCTTAGCTTGACAATACATGACCTCAGCTTCCATAGGGCTCTCACGACCGCTATAGTTGGCCTCCACGGCTCAACTTCATGTGATATGCTAGCCTCACGTCTTCACACCAATTCAGGCTGGCTCTCACGGCCACCATAGTTGGGTTTGTAAAACTCTCACCTTTCTCATACATTGACCCCCAGGTCTCAAGGAGACATGCCAAACATCAAATAGCTCACTGGGAGCTATCGCCGGCGACAGTCACTGTCGCCCGGTGACATCACCAATTCTCAAAATTGTGATTTCTTTCTCGGGCTTTTTCCAGGAGCTGCACTCCAGTTCTTCCCGTTACTCTCATTTCACAAGTAGAGCCCACAGACCCCATTTTTCAAGCGTTCATCTACATGTATATACACGGAGTCTTCTTCGACACGCAAAGCATAAAAACATCACCAATCCAGACCAACCATTCCAGATGGGTTTATCACAGCATGCATATTCCGTACTTCGCATTTCCGGATCTATATGCAAATTAAGGTTGTGATCATACTGATCGACCCAACGAAATCCACCCTTTTTCACCTTTTGGTGAGGGGTTCCATGCAAGAATGCATATTGAGGACTTCACTTGTCTGGGAGAAATTTTTTACCCTTGTAGTTTTCCTCGGAGCCATTGCGAAGCTCTCTGCGCGGATGGAAGTGAGCATCTCACATTCCCCTTCACGGATCTAGCCTCTGATACTTCTTCCGATGAGGGAATCTCCTTCAGCACCTTCACAAAACTCAGCCAAAACCTTTAGCTCCAGCCCTTTAGTTCTTTCCTCAAGAACTTGTATGAAATGAAGAGAGAGAGAGTGAGAAGGAAATAATGATTTCCTCTTCCAACACTCATCTGCATAAGTGGCCTCGGTTTTAGCCCCAGCCACATGATCAATCCATCAAAACAACGCAATGACCATGATTTGAGTTGAAAAGGTCAACTTTTTCACTGTCGCCGACGACAACGATTGTCGTACTAGGATAGCGATTTAACCTCCTTTGACTCGTATCATCCACCGCTTGCTGACCGTTTCACAGCCATCTGACACGTGTCAACCACCACATGATACAGTCGCCGACGACATCCATTGTCGCCACCAGGCGATATCGTATTTTGAATTATTCGTCGAACGTCGAACGTCAAACCAACACTTAACACTGTCACCGACCGGCGACATACACTGTCGCCCGACGATAGTGGCCAAACTTTCTGCTAACATTTTTGGGGTGTTACATGCGACCAGAACAGAAAATCCTTTGTGAGTTCAATGACTGGAAGTGAAGGACAAGGAGCTGATCCGACTGACTCGCCGCCTCCCCCCTGGCCACCCTCGGAATGTTCGAGGACTTCAAGAAGGAAGTCAGGGATCTAGTATTATTTGCACTCGCGGCTCGCGACGAGTGCTTGACACTCTCTATCCCAGTAGTCGTTGCCCGGTATCTGGGTGAGAATGTCATCGTCAGGTGACCTTGGAAGGACGTTGTGGGTTTAGGAAGCAGGCGATATCTCCCAAGGCGAACATTGTTCCCTAGTTCAGCAAGTGCGGGTAATGTTAGCGAGATGGTTGCATTCGCCCCAGTCCTGGAGGGGTTCCGCGAGCCAAAGATGTCCTACTACACCAGAAGGGATGATCCGGTCCATTATATCCAGTGGTTCGATAATGTGGTCTCGATCTAGCAGATGTAGGACGCTTTCAAGTGTCGGCTCTTTGCCATAACCCTCAATGATAAGGCAAGAGATTGGTTCAATCAGCTTCCTGCCAACTCCATATATTGCTTTGAGGACCTGCGTCGGGGGTTCCTGCTGAGGTTTACAACTTCAAAAAAGAGGAAGAAGCAATCAGAGTCCATCTTTCTCATTGAGTAGGGGGTGGAAGAGACATTGGGAAGTTATGTTGATTTGTTCCAGGAGGAGGTTGTCCAAGTTCAGGAGATGCCTGGACATACCCTCATGGTAGCCTTCACTCTGGGGCTGCGATAGGAATTCTTCAGAGTGGAGTTAAAGAGGGTGCCTCCACTGTCCTTCAAAGAGTTGATGGAAAGGGAAGCAAAAGAAGTCGAGGGAGAAGTGGAAAACCCGGCATTTGCTAGGAAATTAGTCGAGTGGGCAGTAGAGGAGGTGAGAGAGCCAGGAGGTGGAAATAGTCAGGAGGAAAGAGGATAGAGCCCAGGCAGCAGGAGAAATAATAATAGCAGCCGAGACGGGCCCTCCAAGAGTGGAATAACTAGCTAGGCTGGAGACAGCAAGAGTGGCACAACCACGGCCAAAGAAGAGGTTTCCACGAAGGGGAAAACCACCAAGGGGGCAAGACCGTTTCAATCCCCAGGCTGGAGGCAAGGCCAAAGACCTCCTCTCCCCGAGCAGCACTAGGCTATGGCGATAGCTCTGGGGAGGATGAGGAGAGGCATTCATAGGATAAGGAAGGAAGGCAGGGCAGATATGTCCTACTGCGATTTCCACCAGGAGGACGGCCATACAAAGGCTACCTACCCGGAGTTTTTTGAGATGAGGAGAGCAAGGGAGCAGGCCCCATAGTAGCAACAACCCCTTCAGGAGGTACGAATAGAATAAGTTCTGTCAGGAGCGGAGGACGTGGACAGGTGCAAGGATCAGGACAACGTAGGAGGTCGAGGAGGGATCAGAGTGATCCATGGGGGTGGGAGTCGAGTCCGCCTGCAAGGAGAGTATCCACACCATGTATTGTCAGAACATTGCCTCGATGTCCCAAGCCTCGCACCCAGATGAGAAGATCACCTTCTCTCGGAAGTATATGACGGATCATGAGGTTCCATTCTGCGATGCGTTGGTAATCCAAGCCTCTACAAAAAATTTCACTGTCTCCCGGATCCTCATCGACAACGGAAGACCCATCAACATCGTTTTCAAAAAGGCATTTGATGCAAGGGGAGGCCAGGAGGGTACTGGCCTCAGGTGGACCTTTGTTCGGATTCTCCAAAGAGAGGAAGGAGGTGGAAAGGTGAGTGTGGCTTCATATCACCATGGGGGCAGTCCAGGAACTACATGTTCGTCATCGTGGACGCTCCTAGTAGCTATAATATGATTTTCGGGCTGCCCCTCATCATCTCCTTCCACTCCGTACCCTCATCTTTTCACCAATACCTCAAGTTCAATATCGACGGAATCCAGGTTCGGGTCTGGGGAGACCCCAAGATGGCGAGGGAATATTGCGTCACTATGGTCAAGACCATATCATGACAAGAGGGAACTGAGGAGATGGAGAGAGAAATGGAGGAGTTGTCTAGGAAGGAGGCCATGGGAGGTGCAGAGGAGATGGAGATGGAGGAGGTAGAGATCCGCGCCCATGCGGGGGCAGCAGAGGAATTTCAAGAAGAACATGCCAGGGTGATGGCAGAGGAGGAAGTCGAGGATGAGGAGACCCTCATCCCAGGAGAGGGGGTAGCAGACGGGTAGGAAGAGCAGTCCCGGCTGGAGGTGGCGAAATAATTGGTGGAGCTAGAAGTCTTCACCTACGGGGGAAGGGTGGAGAAGGTGCTTGTCAGTGGGGGGTTGAGCCTGGAGGATCAGTAAAGGATGTTAGAATGCATCCAGAAAAACATGGATATCTTTGCATGGAGCACGACATACATGTTAGGGATTGATGCAAATATGGCTTGCCACCACCTCAACCTTGATCTCGGTGCTCGCCTCATCTGGCAGAAGAAGTGGTCCACTACCGATAAGCTGGCCCAACCCATCCGAGAAGAGGTGTGTAAGCTTCTTAAGGCAGGATTTGTATCCGAGATTCAGTACCCAGGTTGGGTCTCTAATGCGGTGATGGTTAAGAAGGGGGACTAGCGCTAAAGAATGTGTATCGATTTTTCACTTTTGAATAAAGTATGTCCTAAGGATTGTTATCCCCTGCCTCGAACTGATGCGCTGGTTGACTTAGTCGTTGGTTTTTCTCTAATGAGTTTTCTAGATGCCTTTTTACGATACCACCAGATCATGATGCACCCGCCAAACTTTAAATATGTTTCCTTCATTACAGGAGGCGGGTGCTACTGTTACAAAATGATGCCCTTTGGGCTGAAAAATACAGGGGCAACATATCAGAGAATGATGGATCGGGTCTTCCGGGAGCATACGAGAAAGAATTTGGAGGTGTACATGGATGACCTCATGGTGAAGAGTCGGGATGTGGAATCTCATCTCCAAGATCTGGAGGAGACCTTCAACACCCAGCAAAAGTATATGATGAGGTTGAACTCCCTAAAGTGTGTTTTCAGGGCAAGTAGGGGAAAGTTCCTGGGTCACCTCCTTACTCCTGCGGGGGTGGAACCTAACCCTGGTAAGGTGAGGGCGTTCATGGAGTTGGGGTAACCGCGAAATGCAAAGAAAGTCCAGCGCCTGACAGGGAAGCTTGCAGTGTTGAGCAGGTTCCTCTCTCGGGCAGGAGAAAAATGTTCGCCTTTCTTCAAAGTGTTGAGGGGGACAGAAATTCGAGTGGTCTGAGGAATACGAGAAGGCTTTTCAAGCCCTGAAGATACAGCTCACTCATGCTTCTCTTCTCCATGGACCAAAGGAGGGAGAAGATTTATCCATATACCTTGGTGTCGGGGCTGAGGGCGTGAGCTCTAACCTGGTCCGACAGGAGGGAAAGAAGCAGCTACCAATCTATTATATGTGCAGGGTCCTGAGGAAGACAGAGCTTCGATACCAGATTCTGGAGAAGTTGGCTTTCACTCTGGTCATCTTAGCTCGGTGGCTCATGCCGTACTTCCAGGCACATTTAATCTGGGTGGTGACTGTGCACCCCCTTTGCAACTTCTTTGAAGGGGTGGAGCATTCAGGGAGGCTGGCAAAATGGTTGGTAGAGCTAAGCGAGTTATACATATCTTTTGTCCCTCACATCTCGATAAAGTCTCAGACAATGACCGACTTCTTGGCTGACTATGTGGTTGAGGTGGTAGAGACAGAGCTTACTTGTCCGATTCCCTGGAAGGTGATGGTGGATGGTGCCTCGGAAAGACATTCTTTGGGAGTAGGGTTAATCCTGGGGAGTCCTCAAGGAACGAGGATGGAGCAGACAGTGGTCATTCACTTTCCTATTACCAACAATGAATCTGAGTATGAGGCAATAATAACAGGGTTAAGTCTTGCAAGGGAGCTGAGGGTGCATGACATGGAGGTGCTAATAGACTCCCTCGACTTGTCCTCTCAAATCAACGATGAGTTCGAAGCAAGGGAGCCTACTCTCCAATTATACCTGAAAAAGGTGAAGGGTATCATCGACATGTTCCAAAAATTTTCCATCTGACATGTGATGTGGGAATAAAACATAAAGGCAGATCGATTGGCCAAGTTTGGACCCCGTACGGGAGGAACCATGCCCGACCTATTCTACCCTTCTATTGAAGAGGGGGACCTAATGAAGGTGAACCAACGCTCCTCATGGATGTACCCTTTTGTAGCTTTCTTATCTACGGGGGAGTTCCTGGAAGGCCTGGACAAGAAGCGCTTCAATTATAAGTCCACGTACTACCTAATGCGCAATGGGAATCTATATAGAAAGACCCTCTCGGGATTTATAGCACGTTACGTAGTTGAGGAGGAGGTCTTAAGAATTTTGGAGGAAGACCATTCCGGTGAGTGCGGGAGCCACTCAGGAAGCAGGACTTTGGAAGGAAGAAAAGGGAGGCAATGGTATTTTTAGTCGACCCTAGGCCGGGATGCGACCGAATTCGCAAAGTAATATCAGAAATGCCATGTGT
This sequence comes from Platanthera zijinensis, assembly GCA_039513925.1. NCBI lineage: Eukaryota > Viridiplantae > Streptophyta > Magnoliopsida > Asparagales > Orchidaceae > Platanthera > Platanthera zijinensis. The sequence goes on from CM077086.1 coordinate 31,611,568, forward strand.
TTGCTCCTCTCCAAATGTTGCCATCTCAGGGGATCAGAAGCATCACTGCGCCTTGGCCCTTCGCTATTTGGGGAATGGATCTTGTGGGGCCCTTCCCCCAAGCCAGCGGGCAGAGAAGTTTCCTATTGGTATTATTTCTCTAAGTGGATGGAGGTCAAGGCGCTGGCCAAGGTGACCTCTCAGGTGATTTGCAACTTTGTATGGGGGGAGATAATTTGTCAGCATGGGTTTCCTCAGGTCATTATCACGGATAATAAGCCACAATTTGCTAGTGCATAGTTCATCAGTTTTTGTGGCCAACTCTGGATAGACCTCAGGTTTGTGTCGGTCCATCACCCTCAGAGTAACAGGCAAGTAGAGGCGGCAAACAAGATCATCGTAAACTTGTTAAAAAAGAAGGTGGAGAATTTGAAGGGGAGATTGGTGAGGCAACTCCCCTTGGTCCTATGGGCCCTAAGAACCACACACAACATGACCACGGGGGAGACCCCCTTCAAGCTCTCCCACGACTGCGAGGCGGTACTCTTAATAGAATTCGAAGTTCGGACGCCGCGAATAGTGGAGGTAGGGGAAGGTAATGAGGAATGGAGGATCAATAACAAGTTACGACTCTCCCTAGATATGGTGGAGGAGCTGCGTGACTTGTCAGCAATCCGACAGGAAGAAGTCAAGTGACGGATGGTCAAGTACTTCAACAAGCATGTCAGGATCAAACAATTCGTAAAGAGATACTTGGTCTTAAAAATGTTCGATGTTGTCGGAAAGTCAACAATCATTGGCAAGTTGAATTCTAATTAGGAGGGTCCCTGTATAATTAAAGAGGCCTTTAAGTCGGGAGGATACCACCTCCAGAATGTGGAGGGGGAACCCATCATTCATGCCTGGAGCGGCGACGACTTAAAACGCTTCTATCCATAAAAGAGAGGAATAAATCATTATTTTTTTGCACTCTTATATGTCATTGATGGTTCATTTGCTCGACATAGGGAATAAGAGTCTGATTGGCCAAGAGGAAAGTCTAGTTGATGCTCAACACCCGTCGTCAGACTCTTACTAGCTAATTGGGTCGGTGGAACCACTCGGTGGCTGGCCAAGATGAAAGTCTGGTTAATACTCAACACCCGCCGTCAGGCTCTTACTTGCTGATTGGGTCGGTGGAAGCGCCCGATGGTTGGACAAGAGGAAAGTCTGGTTGATGCTCAAAAACTATCGTCAGGCTCCTACTAGAGGATTGGGTCGGTGGAAGCGCCCGATGGTTGGCCAAGAGAAAAGTTCGGCTGATGCTCAACACCCGCCGTCAGACTCCAACTAGCTAATTTGGCTTATGGAAGTGCCTGGTGGTTGGTCAAGAGGAAAGTCTGGTTGATGCTCAATACCCACCGTCAGGCTCCTACTAGCTGATTGGGTTAGTGGAAGTGCCCGGTGGTTGGCCAAGAGGAAAGTCAGGTTGATGCTCAATACTCACCGTCAGGCTCCTACTAATTGATTGGGTCGATGTAAGCGCCCAGTGGTTAGCCAAGAGGAAAGTCCAGGTGATGCTCAACACCCGCCGTCAGGCTCCTACTAGCTGATTGGTTTGGTGGAAACGCACGGTGGTTGACCAAGAGGAAAGTCAGGTTGATGCTCAACACCCGCTGTCAGGATCCTACTAGATGATTGGGTCGATGGAATCGCCCGGTGGTTGTCCAGGAGTAAAGTCCGATTGATGCTCAACACCTACCGTCAGGCTCCTACTAGCCGATTGGGTCGGTTGAAGTGCCATGTGGTTGGACAAGAGGAAAGTACTGTTGATGCTCAACACCCACCATCAGGCTCCCACTAACTGATTGGGTCGGTGGAAGCGCTCGGTGGTTGGCCAAGAGGAAAGTCTGGTTGATGCTCAACACCCGGCGTTAGGCTCCTACTATCTGATTGGGTTGGTAGAGGCATCCGCTGGATGGCCAAGAAGAAAGTATGGTTCATACTCAACACCCGTCGTCAAACTCCTACTAGCTGGGCCTCACCCGTCAGATGCCTGTTTGGGTAGTACCCCTGATACTCGCAAGGTGACCCAAGTTGCGAGCTCTTGCGGGGAGAGAGCGAAGTAAAGGTTCGGATCCTAGGCCTCCAGGAGAGTTGATGCGCGTAAAATACAGCAAGCGTACCGGTCGCTCAAGTAATAAAGTTGGGAATGAATCCCGGATGTCGGTCTCTTGAGGAATGCAATTGGCGTCGAACGATCTAGACTCCAAAACTATCGTTATGAGAGTTAATTTAAATAAACAGAAAAGAAAGGGGCTTTTGTTGGTGGTCTTACGACCGATTACACTAATGTAAACTATGCAAAATGGGTATGACTGCGCACGATCGGCGGCGCATGAGCAGTGGTCGTGCACGGTATGGCAAGTGATCGTGCGGATGGTTCAAGACAGAGTTTCACAAATGAGACCGGGCTGCGCACGATCAGTGATCGTGCGCCAGGAGGTCGATGGTCGTGCGTGGGTAAAAACGCACGACCACTGACTCCTTTGCCAAAAATAGTGAAACGCCTATCCCGAATGCCCTCACGATCCCCAAACCTGCAGGAAAACTGCACGGGGCATCGATCACGGCAGCCACAGCAAACAGTGATAAACATAGCAAGAAAGTAAATGCACACAAGCACAGAAAATGGGCAACAAAGGTGCACAGGGCGTGGAAAACCGTAGCGAAACAAAAGGAGTGCAAATGACGCTAAACGGTGTGCAAAGACAAGGAAATAAGCCCAGATGAGTCCGAAAATAGGTATATAAAGAGGACTCATCAAGAGTCAACCATGATATCCAAGGAAAATGACAAAGGGGGCCTCAGTTGTGCGGGGCACTCACGAGTCCTTCAAATAGCGTCTCGACCGAATGAGGCATGGCTCGCGCAAGCCGAACGCCCATGGTGCGGGACGGAAGGCGCCTGGACCTAGATCTCGCGGGAACCACGATAGAAGCTCTATGAGTGAAGGGGGCGGATCGCCACTCACGGCCCGGTTGGCAAAGTTCTCGTCACTCTTTAAGCTAAGTCCTTAAGAATCGCGCAAGCACACTGTCAAGGCATGTACTCAGACGCAGCGAGCGAGAAGACCTAACCAGGTCGCGAATAAAGTAAAAGAGTTAGATTGGTTAGTAGCAGTAAAAATAGTGAGGCCAATCAACATCCATTCAAGAAAGGAGCATGCACATTAAGAAACAAAAAGTTGGGCTCAGCCAGTGTATCTAATATTACAAAATAGTAATAAAAAATAAATGTACATGTTCGACAAAAAGAAACCAATGCAGCTCGCACCCTTCAGGACGAGCCCTCGGGCGACGATCTGTCCCGCGGGGAGTGATAGGAGTCGTCGCCTGGCTTCGGGACCGGGATGAACAGCTCCGGGACCACGTCGCTCGTTGTTAGCCTCGTGCCCTCGCTCGTCACCAGGCCTGCCGCTGCATCATCTAGAAGGTGTATTTCGCTGCCTTGGTCGAGTTCATCTGCTGTTGAAGCCAAATTTTACCTCTGCGGAGTTCGGGGTCCCAAAAGAGGGGTGACCGCGCACCTACTACCCTCAAGCAAACGATATAGGCACAAGACTATGAACACAAGGGACAGACCAAAGGTCTCAGCGTGGAGGTCCCACCACATACCCAGAAGACTAACAAACTCTTCCCCTCCCAAGCCAAAGACTGAGCTAAGACACCTTCAGAGGGCGCTCTTGGCTGACCGGAACATCTAAGGAGGATCTCAAGACCAACTCTCTCATATCCAGATGTGTCTCCTTGGGTCTATACAAAATGCTCATCACCCGCCCTACTAATGGCACAATCTCGCCGAGCAATTCTTCTTTACGCAGCTCCAACTGGGCTAAAAATAGTGCGACTCCGCTGTCCTAAATGTCTATGAGCAGACCCTCAAAGGCTTCCCGACAACTATACCTCGAGCTCCCACGGGGCGAGCGGTTCACGAGCATACCGCTCGCCCAAGATAGAAGAAGTAAACTACACATACACAGAGCATAACAGATATTATAAATAATTACAGGAATATGAATTCCATACTTCGGCACGTAGACCGGCAATATAAGCAAAAATAGGCCTTCGAGGGTCGGCACAAACTTGGGCTTAAGCCCGCTACTCGCCGCTTGGTACTGCAATACCTGTACGCCAACATCTCGAATGGCGACAACAAGCCAAACATAGGTCGACTCAAAGCGACGCAAAAACATCGCACCCACCCCTTTTTTGGGGGCTGCGGCGCGCATTCCCTGCAAATGGATAATATACTACTTCTCTCGGAGTCTTCTCCAGGAACCCCAGAACATCACCAATCCAGCTCACGCGTTCGGATGGGCTTCACACAACATGCCTAAACCCGTACTCACGCTTCCGAGTACTAATGCAGTTAATTGCAGGGACGTACACGTCAACCCGTCGGAGTGCATCCTTCCCCCACTCGTCGGTGGAGAGGAGCTTCTATGCAAGTATGGTAATTGAGGGCTTCACCTGCCTGAGAAGAAACTTTGTTACCCTTGACGCGTGTTTTGACGAAGCCGAAACCGCGCATATCGCCCGAGGCTCGACGTCTAGCGTCCGCAGTGGTTGTCCATGCACGAATCCGACCTCCGCTATAATGTTGAAAGCTCCAAGTGATTTGTTTTCCTCCATGGCCGAGCCTCTCCATGGCCGATCGTGCTCCAAGTGGTGTGGGCGAAGGTTGTCCCGGCCTCCACGACTTCAAGCGGCTGCGGGAGAGAAGCCCCCGGCCTCGCCTTGCTCTAGAGGTGGCGGGGAAAGTGTTCCCGGCCTCACTCTCTCCAGAGGCGGCGGCCTGTACAGAAAAAGGAGGGGAGGGAGGCGGCTCGAGCTGTGCTGCTTGCCGGAGGTGGCCTTGAGAGAGGAAGGAGGGCAGGGAGGCGGCTTGGGCTGCTGCTCCAGGTAGCCAGGCTAGGGTTCCAACCCCTTCCCGATTTCTCTCCTGCCCCCCCCCCTCCTTTTCTCTTTTTCTTTTTTCTTTTTCCCATACCCGATCTGCTCTCTCTGCTGTTTTTTTTGTTTTTTCTCTTAATGTTGTTTCCCTGTACCCGATGCCCCCTCCTCCTTCTTTCTTTTTTGTTTAATCTGATATATATATATATATATAATATAATATAATATAATATATATATATATTAAAAGTCTATGCACATTTAACCTTCGCACGCACGCACGAGCACCCACACGTCTTCAAACTGGGCTGCACCACATTGCCGCTCATAGCATGTCCCGAGCCCGCCACTTGGGGAGGATCCCGCTCGGCCGTATACGGGGTTGTACATTTGCAGTAAATCGTCGTGCTCGTGCTTGGTATTCCTCGCGAGGTTACATCTCCTTCTCTAAGGCGGCGATTCAGGAGTTGAGGCACTTGGTCGTCGCCATATCCTGCAAAAGGTAGCGAAAATGTTTAGCGCGAGAAGATACCATAAAAAGGTTGTTTAAGAGTTTCGTGACTCACCACCCCTCCCAAGTACTCGTCAAGGAGGGCATCAGAGGAGTCAACCCTCTTCTTGTGGTGCTCCACCTCCTCGAGTGTGATACGGTGGGCTTGCTCCTTGTCAGTGGAGTTTTTCAGATGCTCGACGGTGTTCCTTTCCACCTGCATGCAGCGGCGTCCCACCATGTGAGCAAGATCCAGAGTGCGAAGCTAGGCTCGAGCACTCTCGTGCACGAGTACTCACGCGGAACCTCGTCAAAGATCGATGAGTCCTCCCGCGAGTAGAGACCAAAGGAGAAGGTGAAGGCCTCCCCGCCAAATGTTTCCTGCTTCAGCCAGGTGGGATGGAGAGTCTAGATCGAGGCCTTGTTTGCCCCCTTATCCCACAGCAGGAGAGGCTTGCAGAGCTCGTCGAGGTTCTTCTCGCCATAGCCAAATTTTTGGTGCCCCCTCATCACGGACTTGTCAGCGAGCTCCTGTTCTCGCTCCTTGGAGGTGTCGGCCGCCTTGTCAGGGGTTCCGCTGGTGGGAGCTCTAGAAGTGGCGGCCTTATCATGGTGATGGCCCGCCAGTGCTTTCCACTTATCCCGGGATGCGGGAGGTTCGCCGCCTCGGGTATTCGATTTCTTGGATGCGGGTCATGGGCGAGACTGCTCGTGAGTGACCCAATATTGAGGCGCGAGGGGAGCCGGGACCTCGCAACTGCAATAGCAGCCACTTCGGTGAGCGCGAGATCGCCTGGAGAGACCCGAGCGTTCTCATATGGTTGATGCCGGGGGAGGTCTCGCTCACCTACAATAGTCTAGGGTCAGATCTTAAAGTGAAATGAGGGGAGGCGAGTGCAAGTAGCCTTACCTTCTCTGGGAGGAACGGGGGCCAGGGTGTCGATGTTCCTTCGAAGGCACGCGACCTCAAAATTCTTCCCCAGGAAGAACCCGAAGAGGTCGGCTTCGTGACCCCACAAGACAAGAGGGTGGTAGCTTGGCTCGCTGAGCTGTACAGACGAGAAGGGGACGTTGTCGAAGTCCCCCTTCAAGAAAATGAATTTCGTTAGCCAATTATGTCTCTTGTTCACCATCTCCCGCTCCTTCACATGGTTGCTGGAGAAGTAGGCGGTGTCACCCTATTCGCCCGGAAGGAGAACAGCTTGTGGAAGACTGCGAGGCTGAATTCAATCCGCTCCTCTCACTTGAAGCAAGCGAACACAACCACCACGATATCGTAGTTCGGGGTTAGCTGGCACAAGAAAACCCTGGAGTACTTTAGCACCTATCGAACCTCGGGCTACAGGGGAAGCCGCAGGTCCACATCAAAGTGGGCGACAGGGATCGCGAGCTCAGCATCAGAGAGATAATTGATCTTCTCAAACACTCCCGGGCGCCTCGCCTCAAACCCGGGTGAGATGAAATTGACGACCACCGAGAGATGCTCGTTCTCGGTGAAGTTGGCGGCGTGGAAGGTGTAGTCTGGCAAATTCTACGCACACTTGCCTCGCCCCTCGGCATCACCACCATCTCCTCCCATCTCGCGAGCTGGTAAGCTGGAGGGGGACTGGAGTTCTTGCGAATAGTGGCAAGCTAAGAATCAGACTATCGGGAACAAAGGAAATGCAGAAGAAGAGTTAATGGGGGTAGGTAGATTAATGGCAGATATGGCTATTTATAGAAGTAAAATGGATGTGAAAACGTCTTTTTGGCGGGAGGTGTGCAGATGGAAAAAAAAATTCGACTCTTTGAAACTCAAGCCCGCCCTGAATTCCTACAATCTACTCGCCACGATCCTAATGAAATCTAAGTGGTAGCGAGATAAGAAGTGAGCGAGAGAAACAATTATATATACTTATAACACAGGCCCATTAGCGGGCGAGTACAATCCTGAATATTAAAGGGGAGTAGGAAGCCCTCTGGAAGAGGAAAGAAAAGAAAACAATTTCACAACTAAGTCGCACGGGCTGAGGCCCAGAAGGCAAGCATGGCCCAGGTCCACGGGCTGGCAGCAAGAGGGCAGGGGGCTCAGTACTGGATCCATTTCTACCAGCCTCGACCTCGCGTCCTGTAACGGGGTGGTAGGCTAGGGTAGTAATACTCGTGAACCGCCATGAGTTCTTGTTGGGACATGCCGACCTGTTCAGTAGCCCGCCGCAGTCGTTCCTCAACCCGTGCGAGGTGTACGTACTCCTGGTGAGGTCATCCCATCGCCGTCTTCTTGGCTCCTTCGGCCCTCCAAAGACCCAAAGCACGCCTCCTCGTTTGCCTTATCCTCTTCCACCCTATCGTAAACCTCCCGTAGCATCAGGGACTGCTTCCGGAATAACTCAGTCACTCGTTTCATCATTCCCTCTATATCCTGAGGGCCACCCAGGTAGTCCGCGATATGGTCCGGGGAAGGGGGAGGCTAGTACTCCTCGCTCATGTCGATGTCGGATGATGAGACCCCGTGAAAACATGAAAAAGAGGACTTTATGCCCCTGATGTAGTGAAAGGTATATATATTAGGCGATAGGATATATCAGATGTTGCTACTTATGTTATGTGCAGGATATATATGTTTGCCTACATCTTATATATTACTCGTATGATATATACTTCCTATATCGCCATAAATTTTGTTGGTAGGAGGACTTTCTACCAAGACCCTCTTCGACACAGGAGCAACACACTCCTTTGTGTCCCACGAATTTATCGCAACAAAAGAGAACGTTATCTACACAGCCGGACTAGCTATACAAATCCGTTTACCGGATGGATCAGATATGACGTCTACAGAAAGTGCTTGTTCCAGTCTGTGCTAGGAGAAGTAGACTTTGAAGTCTACGCGACCATCCTGGCAATAACTAGATTCGATATTATACTGGAAATGGACTGACTAGCCGAGCACAAGGGGCAAATAGATTATTCAACGCAAGAGGTCTACCTGCAGAACGAAAATGGCCAGAATGTCATGTTGACAGGTGTACCCCTCGGTCTCGCGTATTATTTTGACTTCTGCGCAGATTGTAAGGTCAGTCCGGCAAAAGAATGAGGTGTACCTATTCTACTTCGAAATGGAAGACAAAACTCAAATACTCGCCAAAGTCCCGGTGGTACACAACTTCCCGGACATTTTTCCTGAGTCCCTCACAGGATTGTCTCCCCAGCGAGAGGTCGACTTTCAGATTGAGCTCGTGACTGGAGGACGAACAGTATCACGAGCCCCCTACTAGATGGCCCCAAGAGAACTGGCTGAGTTAAAGATTCAACTACAGGAGCTAATAGATGCTGGATTCGTCTTTCCTAATTCCTCACCCTGGGGAGCCCCGGTGCTATTCGTAAAGAAGAAAGACGGAACATTACGTCTGTGCATAGACTATATGGAGCTAAATAAGCTTACTATACGAAACACATACCCCCTTCCTAGGATCGACGAGCTATTCGATCAGTTGCAGGGTGCGTCCATATTTTCCAAGATGGACTTGAGTTCAGGAAACTGTCTGCTTCGAATCCGGGAGGAAGATATTCACAAGACTTCCTTCAGCTCCAGATATGGTCTCTATGAGTTTCTGGTGATGCCTTTTGGACTCACCAATGCACCCTTCGCCTTTATGGCCCTGATGAATAGAGTCTTTGAGCCCTTCTTAGATCACTTCGTGATCATCTTCATTGATGATATTTTGATCTACTCAAAGACCAAGGCAGACCATGCTAGGCTCCTGCCGATGGTGCTACTAAAACTCCGAGAACTCTCCCTCTTCGCCAAATTCAGTAAGTGCGAGTTTTGGATGGAAGAAGTTGGATTCTTGGGCCACACTATAAACCAAAAAGGGGTAGCAGTGGATCAAACCAAGATTCAGGCAGTGCAAAATTGGCCACCACTCAGAACAGTGGCAGATATCCGAAGTTTTCTTGGTCTTGCCGGATATTATAGGAGGTTCGTAGAAGGCTTCTCCAAAATTTCTTTTCCCCTAACTACCCTCACCAAAAAGGATATTACATTTCGATGGACACCGGAATATGAGACCGCATTCATCGAATTGAAGAAGCGGTTGACCTCTGCGCCAATCCTTACGATCCCCATAGGAACCGAGGGATTCCAGATCTACACTGATGCCTCCCTGAAAGGATTCAGAGCGGTCCTGATACATCATGGCATGGTGGTGGCCTACGCATATCATTAATTGAAGCTGCATGAATTAAATTATGCGGCTCACGATCTAGAACTGGGCGTTGCCGTCTTCGCCCTTAAAATCTGGTGGCATTACTTGTACGAAGTAAGATGTGAGATCTTCTCCGACCACAAGAGCCTCAAATACATCTTCACTCAGAAAGAGTTAAATCTTCGGCAACGCCGATGGTTAGAATTCCTATGTGACTATGATTTCACGCTCCAATATCACCCCGGAAAAGCTAATAGATTCGCTGACGCTTTAAGCCGCCAACCTTCGATAGCTGGGAGTTGGATGGAGCAAATCCCTAGGGAGTTATTCCAGACTTAGTAGACTTGGAAATTACCCTGGTTGCCCGAAGAGATCCAGAAGAATACAAGTCTCAGCTGTATTGGATGGAGATCTAATGCAACATCCGAGATCGGATACGAGAAGCTCAGAAGATCGACCCAGAGGTGGTTCCGATCATTCGATCTCTACAAGATAGAGCACAAGAGGATTATAATCTACACGGCGGAGTTCTATAATTCAAGCATCGCATATATATTCCCTCTATCGGGGGAATCCGCAAGGAAATCCTGCAAAAGCCCACCAGTCGAGATACTCCATTCATCCTGGTATGGTCAAAATGTACGTGGACCTGCGCAGGACCATTTATTGGCCTGGGATGAAAAGGAACGTTACCAACTTCGTGGCCCAATGCCAGACCTGTCAAAGGGTTAAAGCAGAATGTCACAGCCTAGGAGGTCTGATGCAGCCCCTGCCTATACTTGAATGGAAGTTCGAGGACATTTCCATAGACTTTGTCCACGGCCTACCTCGATCCCGTGCCAGAAACGACTCCATATAGGTTGTTGTAGATTGACTCACCAAGATGGCCCAAGTCATTCCAAATCGACAGGGAGAATGTGTTGATATTCTGGCCAGGATTTTCATAGAGCAAGTTATCCGTTTCCACGGAGTACCGAAGTACATTATGTCGGATCATGACGGGTGATTCACATCCAAGGAATGGAGACGAGTACATGCATACTTGGGGACCAAGTTGGCCTTTAACACCGCCTTCCACCCGCAGACAGATAGACAGACAGAAAGGACAAACCGGACGATGGAGGATCTACTTTGGCTTTGCATAGGGGAATACAATGAGTCTTGGGAACAGCTGTTACCTCTGGTTAAGTTTTCATATAATAACAAACTACCAGGCTAGCATCAAGATGACTCCATACGAAGCATTATACAGAAGGATTTGCCAAACCCCATTGACATGGGCTGAGGAAGAGGATCTGAAAGCCTTAGGAGTAGCTTATATTGACGATACTACGACATCAATACAGCTAATTCAGGAATGGAGGCAGGAGGCACAGAGCCGACAAACCAAGTATTATGATGCGCGATACCGACCGGTGGAATTCCGCGTGGTGGAGGTGGTGTTCCTAAAAATCAAACTCTTACATGGTGTCTCCCGGCTGAGAAAACAGAAGAAGGTAGACCCCCGCTACATGGGCCCCTTTAAGGCGGCAGAACGCGTTGGCCCTGTTGCCAATCGATTTGCCCTGCCTCCAAAACTGGGAAACCTTCATGATATATTTCATGTCTCCTCCTTGAGACGAGTCCTCCGGCAACCAGAACAGTATCTACCCACAACACCAGTACAACTGCGGTTGGACAGATCCGTTAAACTCGAACAAATTAGGATCGTAGATCATAAAGTGAAGAATCTATGTAACAAGACCATCCCAATGGTCAAGATATTATGATCAAATCACAGACAAGATGAGTACACATGGGAACCAGAGACCCTCATCCGCAAAAAGCACCCAGAGCTCTTTCCCCAGGTATGCTACTCTTTTCCCCCTACTTTAAGCAAATTTTCGAGGATGAAAATCTTTTTATTTTTATTGGATTGTAACATCCCAACTTTTATTAGGCCATCAGAACCCTAGTTGGCCCAATAAAAATAACCAAAAACCCGTAACCCGGTGGAAAGTCACTATAGGCAGGAAATAGGGCTAGAGAACTCTGATTCGAGTTCTGTAAGTTTTTGAGGCCTCGTATAGTCTATAGGAGCGTGTTGGAACTCGTACCGTTGGACCCCGGGGTCATATGATGGATATGACCATTCCTCATAAAATGTTGCGAAAACAAGATTTGGAATATCAGTCTAGAGAACTCCGATTTGAGTTATGTCAGTTCCTACAACCTCGTATAGACAATACGAGCACGATGGAATTCGTCGTATTGCATTCCATGGTCTAACGATGAATATAGACATTTTGACCGATTTAGTGCACCGCGACACAAAGATTTTTGGATATTTAGCAAACGAATACCGATTTGACCCCGGTCAGTGGAATTGGACTTGTATGACCAATACAAAGTCAACCGAGTGTGCCCCGGTCAAATTTTGATATGAGCAATCAACCTATGGTCAAATCAAGCATACTCGTGCACCGAAAAGCGTGCACACACAAATTATGATGCAACACCCCGATTTCGACCCAACTCCCGTTATCTTGGACCCACTCTAACCTTGACCAACATGAGGGACCCATCCTAGGGTTGACTTTGGTCAACCCCCCCTAAAAATCCAAATTTTGGATTTTTTTTCATAAGAGGTATGCTTTCTCCTCCCCCCCCGCTTCACTAATGACAAGGGCTTACCCCTCACCCTTGGGCCACCAACCAGCAAGAAAGAAAGGGAGGTGAGCCATGGGCCAAGGTAGACCCATCTTCCTCCTCCCCCTTTTCTTTTCTCTTAAAGACCAAGGCCAAAAGCCCACTAAACCCTCTCCCCATTAAGTAGATTCCACCTAGGAACTCTAGGATGGTACCACATGGCCGGATCAGGTGGAGGAGAGGGAAAGAACCCATCCTTTATATGGGATAATCCCACATTGTCGGTGGGATGGGGGAGAGACCTTCCCTGGCCTATAAAAGGCCTTGCCCGATCCTCTTCCCTCCACACCAACCCAAATCGAGCCAGGGCCCCCTATACCGGAGCTGCCCTCACTAGAAACTACCACCCTCAAGCTCGACCACCGCCACCGTTAATGTTGGAGCAGGCTGGTCCTTCCCAAGCTCCTCCTCTGGTAGAAACTTCTCCCCTCCCCCCTTCCCTTCCTCTTTGACGTCCTGCATGGACCCTCCGGCGGCCGGAGCGCTGCCGACACCACCCGACCCTTGCTCCAGGTCGGGCGGCGGCTATAGGTAGGTTGGCCCCTTCCCCGCACCAGTGGTGGCGCTGGAGAAGGCTTGACCCACCGGGACGACTTTTCCGGTGGGGAGAAAGCCGGGGTGCCGCCAGAAAATGCCGCTCTGGCAGCACCCGAAAAGGCAGAGCAGTTGCTCTGTTTTACCTCCGGCGGTGGCCGACGTCTGATGGTCACCAGACCACTACTAGAGTAGAGCCCTACCCCCAGTGCGCGAACCGGGGGTGGTTCCGGGGCTGGGTTCAACCCTAGTGAGGCGGGGTGGCGCGGTGAAGCTGGGAGCAAATGCACCGCCACCCCGCTCTCGGGGTAGCCGAACCAGGCAGTGGCCAGCGGCAGCAGGACGCCGGGCCACCTCCTAGGGGGTCGCCGACCCCCGACAAACCGGCCGGGGGCAGCGCCAGCGCCCGGCGATGACTGGACGGCGGTGGCAGCAGATATTGCTGATTGCCGCCGGCGAGGAGCAGTTGTCGTTCGATCCATGATAGGGATCAGACGCCCGAGATCTTCTTAAATCTCGCCCCCCGCCTCAACATCAGCGCCCCCCCCCCCACAGAGGATCTGTGGCCGATCCGCTGTGGGGACAGAAGGTTCGCTTGTCAGGTGCGGCTTGATCTCAGCCGTGGGATCAAGCTGATATGACTAGCTGCAGACCATATCACTTAACAGAACCTGAAGAAAATTCTAGAAAAAAACTGGAGCCTCTAGGGGAAAAGTGGTCAACATGAAAAATGTCTCCCATGATGAGAACTATCCCCACAAAAATTGGGCAAATATTTGGAGTTGATTTGGTATTTTTAAAGGCCCAAATAAAATTTATTTGGCCGAATTAAAGGCAGAAAACTCTTCAAAAAATTATGCAAATTTTTCTAGACTCATTTTAGACCTCCTTAAAGGCTGTATCAAAATTTGAGAAATTAGGGATCAAAATAACTTTCCTTAATTTCTTGGAGCCTAGAGCCGCGCTCGGAAATTATTACGCTCATTTTTTAAAATTGGAGTGCGCGACTATTCGCTCTAATTTAAATAATAAATTCAAATTGTCGTATCGACGAGAGTGGCCATGGCAAGTGACCAAGCTCCGTGTGTTCCAAGACTTCGTGAAACCATCGAGCGCCACAACTCTCGGGTGATATAGGCACGCTCGGAAGGTGAGAGTGCGAGTAGTGAGTCGCAAATTAATCTCAATAAATAATGAGGGGGTAACCCCTGATAATCCCCTGATCCGATTAAGCCATGATTAATAAAGCGCAACTAAATCATAATCGGATCTTAATAAATGAGTGTAACCCAAGGAAGCCTTATTAAAAACTGAGATGTAATTGAATGTGTCTCCTGTGAACGGAGATGGAACTGAAGCCTCCTGAATGTAGTGATTAAACTACTAACCATTTTCTTAATGATTACTCCAGTCTTGCACTGGTCTAGTTCCTTTCAATTCAGTACTACTCCAGTCATGTACTGGTCAAGTTCAATTCAGTAATTTCAATTCAGTATTACTCTAGTCTTGTACTAGTCGAGTTCCTTTCAATTCAGTACTTTCAATTCAGTACTACTCTAGTCCTGTACTGGTCAAGTTCAATTCAGTAATTTCAATTCAGTACTACTCTAGTCTCGTACTGTTCAAGTTCAATTCAGTACTTTCAATTCAGTATGTAAGAAGCAAACTAAAACAAGCCGAAAATGGTATAACTGAAATTTTATTATCAGAAAAAGGTATCTATTACAAAGGTATGCCCTCCCTTATATAGAATGGAGGAGAGATGAGAGAATACAAATAAGAGATGTGGGACTAAAAAATACAGGACTAAGCGGACTATACAGAACAAACCGCACAAGCCGCGCGGTTAGATAGAAGGGCTAACCGCACGGCTACCACCAGAGAGAGAGAGAGACCGCCAGGGGAGACCGCCTGACCGCTCGGCAACCACACAGCAACAACACAGGAATCAAACTGCTGACTCCAAACCGCCAGACCGCGCGGTCTCCAAACCGCCAAGATAGACCGCAAGACCGCCCGGTCACCAACTTCAACACTCCCCCTCAAGCTGGAGCATATATATCGATCATGCCCAGCTTGTCACAAATATGATGAAACGAGGCGGAAACTGGCTTGGTTAAGATGTCAGCCAGCTCTTTATCAGAAGTGACAAAGGGAGTGCAAATTTGTTCCTTTAAGATTTCTTCACGAATGAAATGACAATCAACCTCAATGTGCTTGGTTCTTTCATGGAAGACCGGATTTTTGGAGATATATATGGCAGCCTTGTTATCACAGAACATAAGTAGAGGATGGTTGTAGATCTCTCCTAAATCCAGCATTAGAGCCCGTAGCCATTTTAGCTCACACGTGGTCGACGCCATACTCTGATACTCTACTTCAGCACTGGACCTGGAAACAATAGACTGCTTCTTACTCTTCCAGCTCACCAGATTGCCCCCAACAAAAGTACAGAAACCGGAGGTAGACTTGCGGTCCCCTTTGTCATCAGCGTAACTCGCATCTGAGTATGCTTCAACCCTCAGATGATCATTCTTCTGAAAGAGTAATCCTTTCCCTGGGGCTTCTTTGACGTACTCCAAGATCCGCAAGGCGGACTGTAGATGGCACTCCCTGGGAGCTTGCATGAATTGACTCACCTTTCCCACAGTATAGGAAATGTCGGGCCTAGTCACGGTGAGGTATATGAGCTTACCAACCAGACGTCTGTACCGCGAAGCATCTGAAAGAAGAGGCGAATCATCTGTCCAGGTTTTGTCTTCTCCAACAGCCATGGGACATCGGGCAGGTTTGGCCCCAGTCAATCCTGCTTCTTTTAAAATATCAAGGGCATACTTACGCTGAGAGATGACTAAAGAGTTGGGCTTCCGAGAGATTTCGATCCCCAAAAAGTACTTCAGAGAACCCATATCTTTCGTTACCAGATGTTGGCGAAGATGCCGCTTTGTCAAGGCTACCCCTTCCTGGTCATCGCCAGTGAGAAGAATATCATCAACATATACTGCAAGAACCACCAGTCCCGAAGAGGTTTTGCGAATAAATAGAGAGTGATCAGCAGAGCTGCGAGCAAAACCAACGTCCATCACGATGCTGCTGAACTTGTCAAACCAAGCTCGAGGGCTCTGCTTGAGGCCATAGATTGCCTTCTGTAGCCGGCATACTCGTGTCTCCCCCTGAGCAACATACCCAGGAGGTTGCTCCATGTAGACGGCCTCCTGAAGATCACCATAAAGGAAGGCATTCTTGATATCCAGCTGGGAAAGTGGCCAGTCTTTGTTGACTGCCACAGAGAGAAGGACCCGTATAGTGCTGAGACGAGCCACGGGAGAGAAGGTGTCAAAGTAATCAACCCCATAGGTCTGAGTAAAGCCCTTAGCCATGAGGCGAGCTTTATAACGGTCCACAGTGCCATCTGGGCCAAATTTGACCACAAAGACCCAGCGACAGCCAACAACATCTGAATCAAAGGGAGAAGGGACAAGAGTCCAGGTACCCCGCTCTGTTAGGGTCGCCATTTCCTCATCCATGGCCATCTTCCAGTGAGGAATAGCAAGGGCCTCCTGGTAGGAACGAGGTGTGGTAGTGGCAGAGATAGCCAGCGCAAAGGCCCTGCGAGAAGAGGTAAGACGATCATATGAAACAACAGCAGCAAGGGGGTGTAGGGTATACGTCCGCACCCCTTTGCGAAGAGCGATAGAAAGATCCAGGTCGGCGGGCTCTTCGGTATCCAGAACATCCGTGGCAGAGAGAGCTGGCTCGGGAGGAGAGAGCGACGGCAGCGGAGATGAGGGAGATGGAGGTGGAGAGAGAGGCGGAGGGAGAGGAGTGGGCGAGACGGAGGAGGGGCGGATATCGCAGTAGGAGATGAGGGAACGAACGGAATAACATGAGAATCAGAGGTGGGGGGAAGAGACGAGGAGTCATCCGAGAAGTAGGAGGCATTCTCGAAGAAGGTAACGTCAGCGGAGACGAACTGCTTACGAAGAATAGGGTCAAAGCAACAGTAGCCTTTCTGAGTGGCGGAGTATCCCAGAAAGACACATTTGGTGGAGCGAGGGGCGAGCTTATCACGGGTGGCAGATGGGGCATGCACAAAAGCAGTGCACCCAAAGATTCGGAGAGGGAGAGGAAAAGGCTCCTTGCCTGGATAAAGGATGGAAAAAGGGGTTTTTCCCTTTAGAACGGAGGAGGGAATGCGATTGATGAGATAGCAGGCAAGAAGAACAGCATAGCCCCAATATGAGCGAGGGACATGCATTTGAGTCATCAATGTGCGAGCGACATCGAGGAAGTGACGGTTTTTGTGTTCCGCCACCCCATTTTGTTGGGATGTATAGACACAGCTTGTCTGATGAATAACGCCATGTTGCACACAGAAGAAGGTAAAAGCATGACTTAAGTACTCTTTTGCATTATCAGAGCGAAAAGTTTTAATACCAACACCAAACTGGTTTTTGATTAAATGATAATAGGAGGTCCATACATTAAAAAGTTCAGAGCGATCTCGTAAGAGATACACCCAAGTACATCTAGAAAAATCATCAATAAAGGTTACAAAATAAGAACTACCCCGACCAATAGTAAGGGTAGGAGCAGGCCCCCAGATATCGGAGTGGACTAGATCAAACGGACGAGTAGAGCCCCGACCTTGCTTCGGCGGGAAGGAGGAACGGTGATGCTTGCCAAGTTGACATGCTTCGCAGTTGAGAGAAGTATTGGAGGGAGGGAGGTGGGGTAGAAGCTGATGTAGAAGCCGTGGTGGAGGATGACCGAGACGAAGATGCCACTGGAGAAGATCCGTACAAGAAGAAGAAAAGGGGGACAAAGCGGAAACATTGTCGAGAAAGTAGAGGCCGCCGCTCTCAGTCCCAGTAACAATCGTCCGCTGGGAGCTCGGATCCTGAAAAGAACAAGAAGAGGGAGTAAACGTTACAGAACATTGAAGCTGCTTGCATAAAGAAGTAACCGACAATAGATTGCAGGGAAACTTGGGCACATAGAGAGTGTCCTTTAGCTGAAGGGATGGAGTAACATGAACCACTCCCGACCCATGAACCGGGGAGGGAGAGCCGTCTGCAATGAGGATCGGGGGCAACCGATCATGCTGTTCGAGGAGAGAGAAGCACTGAGGATTGCCCGTCATATGATTAGTTGCACCGGAGTCGATAAGCCATATACCTTGAGTGACCACATGGGCACTACCTGATGATGTGACCACGGAAGCAGACGGCTTGGAAGAGGAGGCGGAAGAGTCACCCGAGGGACGGAGATGGGGATGCTTTGTCCAGCAGCGGTCAAGAGTATGTCCGGTGTGACCGCAGTGAGAGCAGAGGTAGCGGGAAGAAGGACGTCCGCCAGACTGATGACTGCGGCTACTAGAGCCACTCCGCTGAGTTTGATGAGCATAGTTATCTGGTGGAGAAGGAGCGGGCAGAAGCAGGCGCTGAAGGAGAGAGGTGACAGCGGCGATGCGAGCAGCGGTGGCATCTAAAGTAGGAGATTCCGCCTCACCCAGAATTTGTTGGCAGATCATGTCATAAGTGTCAGGAAGACGGAGCAGATAACACACAACCAGAAGCTCCTGGAAGTGCTTGTGTTGTTGAGCCAGATCCGCAGAAAATGGGCGATTGTGTTGTTGGTAGCCAGATCCGCAGAAAACGTGGGAGTACAGAGCAGCAAGATGAAGCCAAGCAGCCTTCACCGTCTCATCATGACGGATGACGGGAAGGCACTCAGATCCGAGCCAAGTATGCACCGCATCACTCGGTCAAAAGAGAGGTGTGGTAGGAGGGGGGTCATCAACGAGATGATGGCGTTTGCGTTGCGAGCGAAGGAGAAAAGTGAAAGAGACGCTCCAATCCGGGTAGTTGGAGCCGACTTAGAAATAGTGCCAAGGTCCAATAAGTAGGAGGTAGAGGCGGAGCCGGATTGGCAACAGGGGTGGCAGCAGGAGTGGTGATAGTGGAAGCCAGAAAGGGCCATCAGGAAGCCGCGCGGTTAGGAAACGCCGCGCGGTAGGAAACAAGCCGCGCGGATAGGCAGAAGAAAACTTGTCAAACACCAGCGACCAGAAAGACCACGACCAAGCCGCAGTATCAAGCAGAGGGGAAGAAGTCGAGCGGCAAGCAGACAGTCCGCCCGAACAGAAGCACAAGAGAAGGCAAGGCACACAGCAATAGGTCGCGGCGAACAAGGCGACAGATCGCAGTGAACAAGGCAACAGGTTAAGCGGGCAACGACAAGGAAAGAAGGAGACTGCGCGGACAGGGCGCAAGCCGGAGAAGTTCGCGCAGACAGAGAGGGCTCAATCAGGAGGAAAGGATCATTTCTCTAATACCATGTAAGAAGCTAAAACAAGCCAAAAATGGTATAACTGAAATTTTATTATCAGAAAAAGGTATCTATTACAAAGGTATCCCCTCCCTTATATAGAATGGAGGAGAGATGAGAGAATACAAATAAGGTGTGGGACAAAAAATACAGGACTAAGCGGACTAACAGAACAAACCGCACAAGCCGCGCGGTTAGACAGAAGGGCTAACCACACGGCTACCACCAGAGAGAGAGAGAGAGACCGCCAGGGGAGACGGCCTGACCGCTCGGCAACCGCACAGCAATAGCACAGGAATCAAACCGCTGACTCCAAACCGCCAAACCGCGCGGTTCCAAACCGCCAAGATAGACCGCCAGACCGCCCGGTCACCAACTTCACACAGTCTACTCCAGTTCATACGGTAAGTTCTTCAGTAATTTCAATTCAATACTACTCCAGTCCCGTACTGGTCAAGTTCAATCATACTCTCCAGCCCGTATTTGTCAAGTTAATTAAGTATTTCAATTCAGTACACTCCAGTCCCGTGCTGGTCAATTAATTTTAGTTCAGTACTATTATTTTAGCATCCAGTTCCGTCTGGTCACATTTCATTCAGCACTTAATTGCAACCTTAATTTACTATTATAAGCACGGGTCCTGCTTTGACAAGCAGTTAATTGTTAAGGTTGAGCCTTAGTTGGGGATAACCGGAGTTGAGGTGTTCCTCCGGGCTTAGCCTCAAATAAATCGCTCTCACGCTTCTTGTCGAAAGTAGAGCTGAACATCGCTGCCTGAAGGTTAACGTATAGTAGGGCAGGCCGCTGCAGACCAGATACGTATTGAATGTTTGATTTCTTGTAAATTGCTTGTGATAAATTGTGGCGGGTCAGTCCCTTTCGCAGACTGTTCGTACCGGTGTGGAGAGGTTGACGACTCAAGGCGACAGGGAGATGGGTTCCACGGGTGACCGACCGTCATGTTTTATTCCCCGTCGGATTTTCCCCCCACTGGTCGGCCAAAATATTGAATCATCGGATGTCGCTCACATGCAGGAGTACACGGGGTTGTATGTTGGGGCCTGTGGCTATGTAATACGACCACCACCAGAAGTGACAGGACTGGCCACTATCACTAACGGGCACATCGGTGAGGCCCGCGGGGCTCGCTACCCTGCTGGAACAGAAGCGGTCCATACTATGTCGGCATAGGGTGTTATGCGCGGCTGTGAATGTCTGCGATATGTTATGTGCGGCTGTGAATGCATGTGGCATATTGTTATACGCGAATGTGAATGCTTGCGTTAGAGTACCAGTTGTAGTTGCCTGTTGTGCTGATGTGCGATTGGAGCCTTAATTATAATTGTTAAACATTTCTGCCGATATTCCAGTTATACTACGATGCGCTTCATTGCTCCTTGCTCTACATATGAAATGTTGTACTAACTCTCCCTTGCTTCGGCTATCTACTTTTTTTGGGTGTGTGTGCTCATCCCCAGGATGTGGATCCGGGGAGGATATTTGTTTCTACTTAGCTCTGTGACTAACAGTTATATAAATAATCATTCACAGGAAATGGAGAACTGTAGTTACCCACTGCTGCAGGAGAATGCGCCAACGGTCAGGACTACACGAGCAAATGCACCCCCGACATCTTCAGAGTTCCGAGACGTGAGTACTGACGAGCTAAATAAGGAGAGAGGGAGGAGTTATATGTAATACTTGAATAGCCTACGTGCTTGTATAAATACTTAAGCTTCGACCTTTTACTCAAATAATATATATAATGTTATATATATTTGATACTGGTTTCCTGTTAATGTTTCCGCAAATCTCTGATGTATTGTGAATGTTGTGATTCTAGCCGATCAAAGCAGACACCTAGTGCTTAGATAGGGTGGGACATTACCCCAAGGAGCACTGGGTGGACGTCTTGGGCAAGTAAGATTCCCTCCAGCCCGACCCAGGTAAAGGTTGGGGGAAGGGTTCTTACAGAGTATCATCGGCAGGAGAGTATCGGTGGACGATGCCAACGTGAGAGTAAGCGCATCACATGCATTCAACTCTCTGAGCCTTTGAGCCTAACAAACATCATCAGGAAGCGAACATGCAAGTACCAAAAGAAGAATGAGTAATCATCAAAGATTTTGTATTATCTGCATAAGGATTACAAGCTACAAAAGTTCTAAGTATTTACAACTCTATGTATGCGAGCTCGAAGAAGATCGCTAGACTAATACGAATCATCGTCTCCAGTATCAGGTCGATACTCTTCATCTACATACCGACATCTTCCTCGTTCTCGCCTTCATTCTCTCCCTTCACATCATCAGCATCCTCGCCGTCACTATCACCATTGCTCTCTCCGCTACTGTTGTCACTGCTGTAGAGTCAGAAGTCGAGGAGAGGATGCGATCTGGCGAGCTGGATACCTCAACGAGCAATCTGTGGGATGAGCTCCTGGACGGTCAGGTGCTTGGCATTTGCACTGAGAAAGCAGCTCATCCTCGTCCTGGCGAGGATGATTTCCCCTATTGCTTGCGCTATCCCACAACGGACAGCCGACATCTCGTACCCATGGAAGAGGATTCCTCTTTCCCATCTCGTGCGTTGGCGCCGCCTATTGCGACTCAATCAGGCGAGTATCGGAATTGCCGGTGCGATCTGTGATGGCGATCGAGCGTGTTTCTAACTCGGCGACCCAGATTTGAGAAGCTTCCAGCTCGGCTCTAGTGTTGGCGAGTTCCTGATCAAGCTCGGAAAACTTCTTCGCAGTCTCAATCTCGGTCGCCTGCGAGTATCAACAAATCAGTTAGTAAGATGAGGCAGGTCAAAACAAACTAAGCCACGCCGAAGAGGCGACCTACCTCATACTCCTTCCAGCGAGCAGATGCAGCCCGAGCTCCAGCAACTTCTTTGAGACGACCCTCAATGCCTCCTATGTCTCGAGGAGCGTCCTCGCCGTGAAGTGCCCAAGCTGGGCAGATCGCAAGATCAAGTGAGAAGTCTGATGGGCCAGCTCCTCCGAGCTGTGCTTCAGCATGGACTCAGCATTCGCTCTCCCATACAAAGCATGAAGGACATTGAAGGCCTCCCCCATATCCTTCCAGCCTTTCTGACGAAGACACCAATGGGTCAACAAAGATGTCATTTCCACCTCGCCCGAGGTTAAATTTTGGGTAGAAGTGGGGCGCCCGGGCATCGGCTGGAAACTCTTGCTCGTCGAATAATTGGGGAGAAACTCTTGCCCGCTTGCTTGCGTGGTCCGATGACTTAGCCTTCCCCTTCCCTTTGACGAGATTCTTCCGCGGCGCGACATCCCCATCGCCAGCATGCATTTCTCCCTTGTCGATCTCCTCAAACTCGGCTGATGGGAGGTTCGAGGACCCTTCGCGCGATGACGCAACTTCTTTTGCCGGAGGAAGCGACTTCTGCGGAAGCTCGCGAGCTTCTGCAAGAATCGAAGATAAGTTTAGCGTGATATTTGATGACGAACAAATTTAGCGAGTATGGAAGGATCTCACTTTTTTTACCTTCACAGGGGGTGACTTCATCAAGCACGTTGACATTGATGCGTCATCCCGATGTGGTGACAGGTATGAGAATGTTTAAATATATTTATTTACTGCTTTAGACTTTCAAGACTGTTGATATATGTCGCCTGTATTTTAGGATTTGTGCTAGTTTCCGGTTACCCCACTAGGGTATTGTTTAATACGCTCATTTTTTGCGGAAAGTTTTATCCGAAGAATTGGAGCCTAGTCATTCTCGGCGGACGCTGAGTTGAAGGTGCGCATGCCCAATGAGTCTTCCATGACTACCGGGGCGAAGGGGCGCATTTGTTGGAGTCTAGGCGGAGTTGACTTCATGTTGGTAGCAACGGTTCTACCGCTGGTAGAGTTCGATGTGATATTGAGAATGGACTGGCTTGCAGAGCAGCATGCTAGTATTGACTGTCTATCTAAGGTGGTGACCCTGAGAACCAAAGGGTAGACATAAGTTAAGTTTGAGGGCCTTAGTGGAGTTGCCTGTTCTCTGATTTCGGCAATGTAGTTGGTGCGGGCAGTTAACCAGGGGGGAGTAGCTCTTGTAGGATTGTTGGATGTTCACCTTTCCAGGTTATCACTTGGATAAGTGCCGGTAGTGGCCGAGTTCGATGATGTCGCTTGTATTTTACTATGTTTTCAGACTTTATTCCCAAGATGCACTTTTATGTTTGGATGTTTGTTTTTCTTTTTATGCAAAACTTCTACTATGTTCAATTGTGCTTTCTTCTATGGATAATATTTAAAATCTAAAACTTAGTATTCTCTACTTTCCAGCACTCTAAAACATAAACATTATATACCACAAATATAAGAGGAGATTGTTAATGTATTTTTGATTATATAGCACTCTTAAACGTTATATACCTATAAAACTCAAGTTGGGGGCAACGGGGAGGTAGTTCCACTTTGACCACCACCCAAAATGCTTCGAGTGACCTAACACGTTTAATATCAACGATTAAATTGATTTAAGTTATTACTGTGCCCTTTGTTTGAATCAAAACACTCAACCAAAAATATTTGGTTTAAATTATTAATTATGCAAGGGTATTGTTAGTTTCCGATATGGGATACTATATATTCTCAGCACTCCCCATCACATGCAGGGCCGTTGTCTCCGTCTATTTAAAATTTATGTTGCTCGAGAGCGGGAGATTGAATAATTTGAGTCTTTTAATTGAAACTCTTTTGATAATTGAACAAAATTACACATGCAAGATATACTATGTGCTCAACACAGAAAAAAAAGAGAGATAGCCACATAGCTTCTTTGACCACATATATATAACATGAAAGTAAGCACAATTAATTAGCTCAAGATACCAAAAAATTCATAGAAGAAATCCATTGTGTTGTGGATCAAGAGAGATGAAACAAGTCACCCCCAAGAGGAGAGGGTGATCAATTGACGCATATCAACTTATTACTTGAATTTTAAATAGCCTTTCACAATTTGAGTAAACGACAGACGACACTTGCATACTGTAAGATTCCACACAATTAATTGAGAAACTTCTTCTGGCATGCTGCAGGAAAGTGTTTTTCAATCCATTGTGATTCCACACAATTACAAGGTATACTCTTCAAATATACCAATACCGGCTCCTATGAGGCAGTTCCTGGGGTTAAACTTACTGCCAAAAAGGCCATTCGAAAATATACAATTGCAAGTTTTAGAAAAAGTTCCGCAGTTAGAATTTGCCAAGGAACAAGCAAGACCATTCAATTGATATAAACATGTCACTTTGCAATACTGGAGGTTGCAGTCCATGGGTATAATTCTGGTAACGAGTTTGACAATAAACCCCATAACTTCAAAAGAAGGGAGATTAATATTACCATCACATCATTAATATAGAAAGAGAGAGGGAAAGAGAGTATAAAATGAAATACTCACCAGTGCTTGGGAGAAGGACAAGGAGGAGGAGAATCCCAACCATTATTCTCCGCGAGAACTCCATTACTATGTTATCGGCAAGCTAGAGATTATATATTGATAAATTGGCTGAATCTTAGTATATAGGCCTAAAGTACAAAGAAGGCCGATTCATGGCCTCATATTTATAATGAGCGTATCCCCCATGCAAAATATTTTTTTGATCCATTACTTTGAAATATTTAATGCCCTTCACTTCTTCAAAAGGTATTCTTATCATTGTCTTTTTCATTATTCATGCCCGGCCTCGGAGTTTTTTGGGGATTTTTGTGGACATGCTATTGGCAGTCCATCATATTTCTTTTTAATAAGCACACCAAAGGTAAGATCTGGATCGTTTGATCAAAAAATATTAAAAATTGGCCTTTGGATCTCGTAGTTGTGACCTGCATATAAAAAAAATCCAAACTTCTACTCCTTCCCTCCCCGAAAAATTCCGACGTCATTTCCTCCGCAAAAAAAAATGGAACTTGCTACAGGGGCCGCCAGCAGAGCGCCAAAGCCAGGGGATAACAATCTTTTAAAAACATATTTTTAAAAACATCAAACCTTAACTTTTTCCAAACAAACAAAGAATATATAAAATACTTTCTTGTGTATGGCCGGTGGCCGCCTTTTAAAAACATATTTTAAATTTCATTGGTGACCATAAATATTTGCAAATTTCTTGTGTATGCCGGTGGTCGGTAATGAGTTTATATTTTTAATATAAACTGAAGTTGTTGACTCAAATTTCATAAAATAAAATACCAAAAAATTTGTATATATATTTTTAAAGAAGCATTTTGCGGGTCGCTCGAGACTCTTGGTAAATCAAATTAAACTGGACCGCCTTAGCCTGCGGAGCGGTCGAACTCGCAAACAACGACATAAAAGGTTAAGAGTGGACAAGAAGGTTTTTTAATGTGAAAAATCTGAGAATAGGATAAAAAATCACGTGGACGTATCGGTGCCAGCCAAACTTCCCTATTTATTGTTGTTTACAAAGTTTTGGAGAAGTTGAGTACGACAAACCATTGCTCGTTAAAACTTGAGTGTGTGTGTGTGTGTGTGTGTGTGTGTGTGTGTGTGTGTGTGTGTGTGTGAAAGAGAGAGAGAGAGAGAGAGAGATGTTGTGCGAACGATGCGGAAAAACAAAATCACACAATCTAAAACAAAAGAACAAGATGTGATTTATGTGGTTCGGTGAGAAACATACGTCCACGGAAAGGGACTATTCATTATCACTAGTGGGGGGAAAAAGAGAGGCTGATATAATATTACAACTTCGCACTCTCAACTCTTAATAAAAACCTAACCCCTTTATATTTATAGGGGAAATTAGGGCAAACCTTTAAAGACAAAAATACCCTCAAATAACAATCACTAGCTCATCTCTTATTTGATGCAAAACAAACATGAGATGACACAATAAACATTAATACAAATCGGCTTGCTCCATGGTGGTTGCCTATGTATCCGCCTCCCATGGGATCAAACCACACGCAGTTCTTCAAAAATGCCTCTCAAGGCACTCACTCTGAGCTCGAACGTTAACCAAACCTTTGTAATATGTGAACTTCTGGAATGAAAGCACCTTCGTAAGCATGTCTGTTAGATTCTCCTTGGTATCAATCTTCTTCAAGAAGACCCACCACGACAAATAACACCTACCACGACGTTTTTTTGCGGCGCTTGTACAAACGTAATTTTTCGATTTTGCGGCATTTTATAACAAAAAAGTGGCTACTAATTTACAACATAATTGGATGCATTGTTTACATAAAGCATCGCCATTAATATTGGATTTCACACCTGAGGTTCAGGTTTAGACAAACGCGTCTAATTATATGATTCTAAAAAATGTTATAAAGTTTATCATGGTTTAAAAACCCGTCAGATCTAGGTTTAGGGTTCCTCACTCGCACACGTCAAGTTCAGGCCACCGAACCCACGATCTCTGGTTGTCGCCGCCCGAACGCTCGATCTCCACGAAAGAAGTTAACTTCCCCTCGATCTCCAGGTCAGAATTTTCTTCATATTCGAGGGATTCTTGGACAAGCAAGGGATCGCCATTCATAGAGCCAACTTCTCTGAATGAGCTTAGGATTATCAACAACAAGATCTCCATCACTTAAGGCATGATTTATTTTCATAGTTTTCCTAAATCCCCGCCAGGAACTAGCAGTTTGGTGGGATTTCTTGTTAATAAACCTCAAGGATCAGTAGCCCCTCACATGGAAGTTGGATGCTTGTAGATATCTCGGCAATTCTGAAGGACATCTTCAATCTCCAGGCCTTACATCTTCAGGTCTCAACTCGAGAATGCAGATGAAGGAGAACCAGAGAATGATCAATTTGTTGAAGATAATACATTTGACTGCCCTAAAACTCCCATAAGTGCAAATGATAATAGTTTATATATGTCTCTCCTGGAGGGAAACAAACCTTTTTGTTAAGGATGTTTGGAGTACACAAAATTATCTTTTTTTATTAAAGATTCTGCATATCAAAACACTTGAAATTGGAGTAATGTACACTTTTGTATACTGTTGAAAACTCTACAAGGTGTGATTCCATGTGGACATGAAACACTGCCTGCTAACTATAATGAAGCCAAAACAATGAGTTCCAAATTAGGCCACATTTACATTAAGATTGATGCATGTGAAGATGATTGCTCATTATTTTGGGGGGCACAAACAAATAGTAATACTTGCTTTGTGTGTGCAAAGTCATGATGGGTTAACAATACTGAAGAATAATTTGTTCACAAGTCAAGGAAATGTAAGCATCAAGATGTGAACACTTTAAGAAAGCTTCCGAAAAAAAGTTTCATTACTTTCCATTGAAAGAGCATTTAGAAAGACTTTCTTTGTAGGTAGACAGACAAAATGATGCAATGACATGTCAAAGAGTCTAACTATGATAATTTAATGCACTACCCTAGAGATGGCTTGACATGAAAAT
Organism: Platanthera zijinensis; assembly: GCA_039513925.1. Classification (NCBI taxonomy): domain Eukaryota; kingdom Viridiplantae; phylum Streptophyta; class Magnoliopsida; order Asparagales; family Orchidaceae; genus Platanthera; species Platanthera zijinensis. The sequence goes on from CM077086.1 coordinate 31,639,121, forward strand.
ATTTTGATCAAAGACAGCAAGAGTTCTCTACTGAATCTCGTAATATTCGCATTGCCCTTGCCACTGATGGTTTCAATCCTTATGGTAATCTTAATAACACACATAGTACATGGCCTATTATGCTAGCTATATATTATGTGCCACATTGTGAGTGCATGAAAAAGAGATCTATCATCATGTCAGGTCTGATACCTGGTCCAAAAATGTCTGGTAACAATATAGACGTTTATTTACAACCATTAATAAAAGATTTGAAAGAGTTGTGGAAAGGGGGTATATAATGTTTGATGCTTAAGAAGGAAAAAAATTCAACCTATGTGTGGCTATACTCTAGACTATTAGTGATTTTCTTGGGCTGGATAATCTATCAGGATGGAATACACATTCTAAACTTGGATGTCTATCGTGCGGGTTGGACACTAAATCATGTTGGCTAAAACACAGTCAAAAAATAACATTTCAATCTCACTGTCGGTTTCTGCCAGTTGATCATGTATATAGAAAGTCGAGAAAATTTGGCTGTCATGAATTGAGTATTGGTAATACAAAAGCACAGAAAGGAAGAGATGTACTTGAGGCAACCAAAAATATTCAAGTTATTTTTGGTAGAAAAAATAAATCATAAGGACCGACCATTTATTGGAAAAAAGGAGCATATTTTTTGACATACCTTATTGAAAAACAAATTTATTGTGACATTGTACTGATGTCATGCATATAGAGAAGAATGCATGATAATATCTTGAGCACCATATTAGGTGATCCTGTCAAAAGCGAGGATGATGTGTGTGTTAGAAGTGATTGTAAGGATCTTAATTAAGATTCTAAAACAGTTATGGATTTAAGAAAGAGATTATGAAACTGAAGTCATTCCTCCAACATGTTTTACAACGAGTAAAAGTGAAAACAAAATTTTCTTGGGTATGATAAAGTCAATACGATTTCCCGATAGATATGCATCCAACATATCACGTTGTGTTAAGCTTAAGCATGGTAAAATGCAAGGGTTGAAGAGTCATGATAATCACATCATTATGCAACAATTCTTACATGTGTGTTTACAATCAGTTTTACCAAGACATGTAGTAATTTCATTGATAGAAGTATCCATATTTTTTAGACAGTTGTGCTCAAGAAAATTACAAATTTCTAACTTGGTAAAGATAGTCAATCGCATAATATTGGTCTTATACCAACTTGAAAGAATATTTCCACCATCATTTTTCACAATAATGATTCATCTCATGATACATTTCACAAAAGAGGCTATCTTGGGTGGTCTTGTACAATTTAGATGGATGTATCTCATTAAGAGAGAACTTGGGAACTATAAGAAATTTGTTCGAAACAAATCAAGACCAGAAGGATCGATAGCAGAAGGTTATATAGCAAAATAAACTTTAATATTTTGTTCACGGTTTTAGAGGTGATCGAAACACTGTTTAATCGACCAAGTTGTAATAGTATAATTTCTTCAACTCCAACTTCAGCATTTACGATGCTTCCACAAATCGTACGTGATACAAAAGGTGTTTTTCTGAAGAAATTATATTCGATCAACCTTAAACAAGAGCATCGATATGTTCTATTCAATTGTGCTAAACTGGAGATTTTTTGAAGGTAAACATCTTTTACAAAATTTCAAACACTCTTTCTGTACAACCCATATTTGTCGAGGGTGAACCTTCCTAGAGCCAGGTCAGCAAGAGTCAAAATCAATAAGTCAAGACAAAAGTCAAAGTCAACGCTCAAGACAGTTGATGGCCTGGGAGAGTATGGCGAGCTCCCCTCGCATACTCGCCAGGTAGGCGACTAGGCCAGTTACTCGCCCAACCTGAGCAAGCTCCCCCAAGAAGTCACCTAGTAGGGGTGCAACTTGGATCGGTTTGGTCGGTTCCACATAGAACCAAGAACCGACACGTATAGGTTCGGTTCCAAATTTTTGAAACTGGAACCGACCCACGGTTCTAAATTATGGAACCGGATCCGAACCCTTCGGTTCGGGTCGGTTCCGGTTCAGTTCTCGGTTCATAACATGAGCCAGGAGCTGAATAAAGATTCTTGGGAGTCAGAGACTTGAAAAAAAACCCTCAGAATTTTTTTTATAAGAAAATTGTACCTTTACAAGTTCTGCATGCAAACCCGATGCGATATGGAGAACCAAACTCACCTTCTTTTTTAGTGTTATTGCACGAAGATCTTGTAAGATTAAAATTGTTAGTAAAGTTGCAGGTTCATTTTTCTTAAGCCTTAAATGGATTATAGTGGATGGCTTATAAGATTATGGATAAAGGCTCCAACTATAATTAGATCTCACATTTTCACAACTCAAGAAGTTCAATACATAATGGTAAATATACAAATTGCAAAGAGTAATTTTATCAATTTAATACAAAATGGTAAATATATAGGGTCAAATATTTGTGAAAATTTAGTGATTAATATTTTCTAAATTGTGAGTCCTGAAATTGTACCGAGAACAAAACATTTCCATTTATTTAAGTATGAATAGCTCCAACACTCAAAGCACCCTTTAGTTGCTATATTAAAGTTAGACTCTTTTCCAATATATTGTTTCTAACACTAGTCATTTACTAAACTATTGTAGAAATTTAACCGATCTTCAATAAATCAAGCCTGAGTAAGGACTTCTGAGTTTTGACTTCTGAGTTCGTGAGGAAGTGGCGGGGAGGAAAGCGCATCAGCGTCCGCAAGTCGAAGTGGGAGGAAGGAACGCCGACGATACGTGGCTTTTGCTTTATTCTCATGGGACACGGGGCAGAGGCGCAGAGCTAGGGCACTGGTTAACGGGCAAAGAGGAAAAGAGATTAGGATTTAGGATCGGGTTTCATAAGAGCCCTCCACAAGCCAACGATTTATCATTTATGGATTTAGGCCCAATGAACAGCCCGTCCCAACCGGCCCAAACTTTCAAGTAATTTATATTCGGTTCGGGTCGGTTCTTGGGTACCCGACTGCTAGAACTGAGAACCGAATCGAACCATCAGTTCTTTTTTTTGGAACCGTACCTGAAACGACAGAAATAAGAACCGACCTGAACCGCCTGGTTCAGTTCAATTTCAGTCCGATTTTCGGTTCTTCGGGTATTTTTGCACACCATTATCGCCTAGGGCGTGGCTATAAATTAGACCCCCCTCCCCTTGGATTTGCCTATAAATAGGACCCTAGAGGTATGAGGATAAGGAATTCAGAATCTCGCAAAAGATCTCGACCACCTCATTTTCTAGACTTTGAGCTAAAAAATATTGTTTGTTGTCATTTGAATACTCATTAACAATATTCCATCAGGTTATCTGATCTGACAGATATTGAGCTCAGAAAGAATAGAATACCCCTTTAGTTCTAGTTGTCATACAATTAATAAGTTGTGAGCTAGAGCGGGAACATAATTTACATTGGAAATTCGCTTGTGCTGCCCTAAAGGAGTCTTTACTATTATCATTCCATTTCCTTCAATCAATAAAGATTTATCTTCTCCTAATACCACTTTATCTTTTAGATAAGTAGATGGGATAATGAAGCAATCTCTATTGTTGGTCATATGGTTTGAGCAACAACTGTCTAAGAACCAAATGTCTTGTGAGTTGTGCTGAGTGGACTTAGTTGCAGCCTCACAAGAATAGAATAGGTTCTTAATGTTCATTGGCTTTTTGCATCTTCTTTTTGCTTTAGATATCTTGTCGCTTACATATTCTGAGCCAGAAACCAACAATCCTTATTGAAGTGGGTTGGATTTTTGCATCGTTTACATTTATAAAAACAGACACGGGTGAAAGTCTTTGTTTCAAGAGTAGCTAAATCACATAGAGGGGGTGAATAGGTTTTTATGTTTTTAAAATTTTTCTTCTACTTAGGTGAGTTGAGTGATTTACTTTATGTTAGCTTTCAAGAATTAACACCAGCACACCAGTATTTATAGTGGTTCCCAAGGCTTGGGTATATCCACTTTCCCTCCCATCTTTCAAACAGTATATTAGACAAGGCTCTCCACCAAAACTTAGCTTAATGAGCTTACAACACAGATCCCTCAGGATCTCTCGAACTTCTTCCAAGTCCTACCTTAGGCCTAAGCCCTACACACTAAGATATGATATCTCCTAGAGCTCAAATATGCACATATCACCTACTTCGGGCACAACAAGATGCCATACATCTCATGCTAGGAGGATATGCCTACACTTAGAGATGATAACTCTCCTACAACTCAGATCTGATTTAGATCTGTACAACCCCGTATCTGGCAAGTGGGTCGACAAAAGCCAGACCGGCTAGTTCAGACCGCCCCCAAGCCCCAGGCGAGCTCAGCAGGAAAGTATGCAAGCCAAGTTCAGCATGCCGAGTCCAAACTCGGCAATGGTCGGGCGGAGTTCGGTATTCGTCAGGCTGAGCTCGGAGTTCGTGGATTTGAGCCCAATGAATGAGGGCTGGGACATTGCGCAAGAAGGGCGTTGAGCTTGTACTCGCCCTAGGCCAAGGGGTAGGCGAGTGCGAGCCCCATCCGCCACTTGCGAGTGGGAGCTCCAAAAGGCAGCTCGCTCAGGCCTATGATGTGATGTATTTCAACATGTTGCCCCCATTGGTCTGCCCCTAGCCCCCCAGAGCAGCGAAGGTTGGCTATTTGTAGGAAGTTTTCAGAATCCTATAAATAGAACCCAAGGGATATCTTAGAAAGGCATGCTTACTTGTGCCCAGTATTCTAGCACTTTCTGAGATACCTTAGCTTTAGCACAAGGCTAAGGAGGGAAAGTGCTCTAAGATCTTCCGGGTGTGTGGTGGGACCTCCGTGCTGGAGCCTTGGGTCTGTACCCAGCTCTTTTTCCTTAGGCTTTTAGGCACGCTGGAGAGAAGTAATTGTGCGATCACCCCTTCCCCAAGGGTGAACTCCACAGACCGATTTTTTGGTTTAAACATTTTGGTGCGGTGAGCTTGGAGAGTTGTCAGCAAAGAAAATCTCTTGCAGGTTCGATGGTTGGAGGAGAAGGGCAAGGTTCAGGCGGGGCCAACTTGCCACCCCTCCCCCACCCGTAGCGATGGGAATGTCGGCGGAGCTCAGAGAGGAGGTACTCGGACTCGTCAGAATCGCACTCAGCATGCAGGCCGAGAACATGACCCTGGCGGTTCCCGTAATCACCTCCCCAGCACTAGGAGACGACGCGCCTATCCGGTGAGCTGGGAAGGAGGTCGCTGGAGGTGGAGAGTTCGAGCTGCGGGGGCGAGTCCTATTCCCCGGCTCGGCAGGCGAGTACCATTTCAGAGAGACAAAAGGGAGAATTCAGGTTCGAGTCCAGAGCCGCTATAATGTTCTAAGTATTCTCGCTCTAGGGTAAGGTCTCGATGCTCCCGCTGCCAGGATTCCACCAAGCTGGCAAGGCTGGGGTCTCGATGGACATCGTTATGACCCTGGGGCCGATCCCGGAGGATATTCAACACCCTTTGTCAGGCTCTCACCTAACTGATTGCCCTAGTGGTAGCACACTGGAGTGGAAAATGTTCTAAGTATTATAGCTCTTGGGTTAGGTCTCGATGCTCCCGCTGCCAGGCTTCCACCTAGTTGGCAGGACTGGGGTCTCGATGTACGTCGTTATGACCCTGGGGCTGAGCCCGGAGGATGTTCAACACCCACCATCAGGCTCTCACTTTGCGTATTGGCCCAGTGGTAGCACTCGGGAGTGGAAAATGTTCTAAGTATTCTCGCTATAGGGTTAGGTCTCGATGCTCCCGCTGCCAGGCTTCCACCTAGCTGGCAGGGCTGGGGTCTTGATGGATGTTGTTATGACCCTAGGTCTGAGCCCGGAGGATGTTCAACACCCGCCGTTAGGCTCTCACCTAGCTGATTGGCCCGGTGGTAGCACCCAGGAGTGGAAAATGTTCTAAGTAATCTTGCTCTAGGGTTAGGTCTCGATGCTCCTGCTGTCAGGCTTCCACCTAGCTGGCAAGGCTAGGGTCTCGATGGACGTCGTTATGATACTGGGGCTGAGCCCGAAGGATGTTCAACACCCGCTGTCAGGCTCTCACCTAGCTGATTGGCCCGGTGGTAGCACCCAGGAGTGGAAAATTTTCTAAGTATTCTCTCTATGGGGTTAGGTCTCGATGCTCCCGCTGTCAGGCTTCCACCTAGCTGGTAGGGTTGGGGTCTCGATGGACATCATTATAACCCTGGGGCTGAGCCTGGAGGTTGTTCAAAACCCACCGTCAGGCTCTCACCTAGCTGATTGGCCCGGTGGTATCACCCAGGAGTGGAAATTATTCTAAGTATTCTCGCTTGGGGTTAGGTCTCGATGCTCCCGCTGCCAGGCTTCAACCTAGATGGCATGGCTGGGGTCTCGATGGACTTCGTTATAACCCTGGGGCTGAGCCTGTAGGATGTTCAACACCCGTCGTCAGGCTCTCACCTAGCTGATTGGCCCGGTGGTCGCATCCGGGAGTGTAAAAATGTTCTAAGTATTCTCTCTCTGGGGTTAGGTCTCGATGCTCCCGCTATCAGGATTCCACCTAGCTGGCAAGGCTGGGGTCTCGATGGACGTCATTATGACCCTAGGGCTGAGCTCAGAGGATGTTCAACAACCGTCGTCAGGCTCTCACCTAGCTGATTGGCTTGGTGGTAGCACCCGGGAGTGGAAAATGTTCTAAGTATTCTCGCTTTGGGGTTAGGTCTCGATGCTCCCGCTGTCAGGCTTCCACCTAGCTGGCAGGGTTGGAGTCTCAATGGACATCGTTATGACCCTGGGGCTTAGCCCAGAGGATGTTCAACACCCGCCGGCAGGCTCTCACTTAGCTGATTTGCTTGGTGGTAGCACCCGGGAGTGGAAAATGTTCTAAGTATTCTCGCTCTAGGGTTAGGTCTCGATGCTCCCGCTATCATGCTTCCACCTAGTTGGCAGGGCTGGGGCTCGATGGATGACGTTATGACCCTAGGGCTGAGCCTGGAGGATGTTCAACACCCGCCATCAGGCTCTCACCTAGCTGATTGGCCCGGTGGTAGCACTCGGGAGTGGAAAATGTTCCAAGTATTCTCGCTCTGGGGTTAGGTCTCTGAAAGGAGAGGTTAGATCTGATTACTCTAGAGGGGGGGGGGTGAATAGAGTATTAAAACTTTGTCTCTTTTTAAGATTTATATCAGAGTAAATATAATGATATCATATATTAGTCAAGAATAAAAACTAAGCTAATTATTCCACCAATCACAAGCACAGCAAAAACAAAGTAAAAGAAAAGGAGCAACCAGACGACACAAGAAATTTATAGTGGTTCCCCTAAACTTGGGTACATCCACTCTTCTACCACCCTAGGTAGGAATCCACTTGCATGTTTTGATCAGGTGATTGCCACCATAAGATCTTATTCAGGTAGATAAGGAAACCCTTCAGGCTTTTGATCAGGTGCCCAAAAACCAACTTCAAGTCTTTTGATCAGGTGACTTGTGAACCAGAATAACTTTTGAAGGGAGTTAAAACCCTATACAGATGAGAAAGGAAAAGATTAATGAGAGTCTTCTTTTCTCAAAACAAAATGAGAAGGCTGCGGATTCTTTTTGTTACAAAATCTCCTCCTGAGATGTTGATTGCTTCAGGAAGAATGTGCTTTGCTTAAGGGTTAGTAGGTCTTCAGCTTGTTCTGCCAAGGTCCAGTAAATTCAGTACTGATGTTGAGTAGAAAGTCTCTGGGGATTTCCTGAACAGAAGTTGAAGAAGACTCTTGATTTCGATGTTGTTGTTCTTCTTCAGGCTAAAGTGTTGGCAGGAATGAGAAAAGCTTTTTGAGAGCGTCAACTGATGGTTTAGTATTTTCTGTGTAGTGAATTGGCGATTTCTTCTCTCTGTATCTCTAACTGTTCTGAATCGAAGAAGAGAAAATCTCTTTAATTCTGCTGCCAAAAAATCTACTTTGAATTTTTAATTCTTTCCATAAATGCTGGCTAATCCTGGGAAGTGAAAACGGCTGGAATAAAAGCATTAATTGTGTTGGAACCCCTAGGTGATTTGGGCTAGGTTGTCTTCTTAGGTTGTGACCCATGTTGTATCGAAGGGTCAAATTTTATGTGTTTCTTAAGTCTAGGCCATGTCCTTAGAGTCAACAGTACAAAGGACCAGCCTCCATCACTGCCAGAGATTCAAGATTTAGAGAAATCAAGATTTAGAGAAAGAGATCTACGTTCGTTGGTCTCAGGTCGACGATAGTCATACTCAGCTCGACCAACTCAGAGATAAACTTCTCTGAACAGAGTTCGACGATCTCTATTCTCAGGTCGACTAATACTTCATCTCTCAACGCCAAAGATCACTCAGTGCCAAAATGGACTCAGCGACATAATTCACTCAAAGCCAAAGTTGTTCTCAGGTCAACGAACTTAGAGCACAGAACAAGAAGATTTCGTCAAGCAGCAGTCAGCTATTCAGAGTTCGACGATCTTGTAACTCAGATCGACGAACATCAATACTTAGCTCGATGAACTATGGACTCAGCTCGACGAATTCTGTCTTCTGGTCAATGATTCCAGACTAAGTTATTTCCTTCCTTCTATTCCTATTATATTGCAGAAATTCCTGTGTAATTAATGCTCTAACATTCTCTGAATATTACCGTTAGACAAAGCATTAATTACGGTCTTTATCAGGATTATTGCCTGCCATTTTTTGATGAAACAGTTGGGGAAAGTAATCAATGTCGTGTAATTCTCAATGTCATCAGCATTGATTACAGGAGTAATTTGAAAATTCAAATGGTCGTCGACAAACTAATAAGTCCTGATTCTACTGAAAGAAGAAGACACACGACATCAACAATATACAGAGACAAAAAAATCTTGTTCTTCTTCATCTGTCCTCAGTCTGCTCCAAGGCTTTCCAAGAGAAAAACATACTTATCAGTCTAGAAGCCTGCTGTCGAGCAATCATCAAAGCTGAAGGCCTATACCCTTGAACAAAGCTTTCACTCCTGAACCATTCAAGATCTCAAGGGGAGCTTTGATAACAAATAAGAATCCACACAGTCTTCTCATTTTGACTTGAGAAAAGAAGACTTACATCACTCTCTCATTCCCACCTCTGTACAGGGTTTTAATTCCCTTCAAAATTATTTTGGTTGCAAGTCTCCTTCCAAAAGACTTGGGTTGGTTTTTTAGCACCTGATCAAAAGCTCACTGGTGACAGTTACCTGATGAAAACCTGTAGTGGATTCCTACTAAGGGTGGTAGAAGAGTGGATGTACCCAGTTTGGGGAACCACTATAAATTTCTTGTGTCGTCTGGTTGCTCTTTCTTTTTCATTCTTGCTGTGACTATGTTAGTTAGATATTCTGTGATCTTTGATTTACTTTAATCTGTGATAGTTAGATATAGTTGTTAAAGGTAAAGATAGTATATTATTAAAGAAGAAAATATAAAAAAAACACATAGACATACTCTATTCACCCACCCCCTCTAGAGTATATCAGATATAACCCTAACTTTCAATTGGTATCAGAGCAGGTTCTTTTGGTTGTACAAGCTAACCCTTGAACCAAAGATCCTAAGTTAGATCTGTTCTCTTACATCTTCTAGATCTATACAGCATGACACATAATAAAGAATATGCAAGCACCAGACCTCCAGTGTGTAACTTGTCCAAGTTCACACTCTGGAAGGCAAGAATCAGACTCTACATGATTTCTATTGATGAGGATATATTTTATTCAATCTTAACAGGACCACCAGCTCCAGTGGCTTCAACCTCATCAACTTCAACAGACATGAGTGCAATTCCACCCCCTGGATGGACAGATGCACAGAGAAAGGCAAAGATAGCTGATTCTAGAGCCATGAACATATTGGCTCAAACAATGTCAGATGAGATATTTCAAAAGGTTGCTGAGTGCCCATCAGCCAAGGCCATTTGGGACTCTCTGAACCAGATGGTGGCTGGATCAGTAGATGAGAGGAAGGATAGAAGATCCAACCTCATCACTCAATATGAAAACTTCAAAAAGAATGAAGCTGAAATAGTGGAAGTGATGTACAACAGACTCAGCTCCATTATCAGTGAGCTAAGGACTCTAGATAAGGAAATCACTTTGACTGAAGTGAATGATAAGATCCTCATGTGCTTCCTGTTAAAACCGAACAAAAACAAACCGCAAGTAGTATAACTTAAATTTTATTATCTGAAAAAGGTGTCTATTACAAAGGTATGACCTCCCTTTTATAGAATAGAAGAGAGAAGAGAGATTACAAATAATCAATGTGGGAATAATAATTACAAGAACCTGAAACTATACAAGCCTCACAAACCGCCATACCGCCCAGACCGCCAGACAAGCCAGACAAGCCGCCAGACCTACCGGTCTCATCCAACAGACCGCTCGGTACTGCCAAACCGCTCAGACCGCCATACAAACCGCAAGACCGCCCGGTCTCATCCGACAGACCGCTCGATCTTAACACTCCCCCTCAAGCTAGAGCATAGATATCAATCATGCCCATCTTGTCGCAAATATGAAATAAAGAAGCGGACACCGGCTTGGTGAAGACATCTGCCAACTCGTTGTTAGAAGTGACAAACGGAGTACAAATCTATTTCTTCAAAATCTCTTCTCGAATAAAGTGGCAATCGACCTCTATGTGTTTTGTTCTCTCATGAAAGACCGGGTTTTTGGAAATGTATATCGCAGCCTTGTTGTCGCAGAACATAGGAAGAGGATAGTTGTAGACCTCTCCTAGGTCAAGCATGAGAGCCCGTAACCATTTTAACTCACATGTGGTTGAGGCCATACTACGATATTCCGCTTCTGCACTAGACCTTGAGACCACATACTGTTTCTTGCTCTTCCAGCTCACAAGATTTCCTCCAATAAATGTGCAAAAACCCGAAGTTGACTTTCGGTCTCCCTTATCATCAGCATAGCTTGAATCGGAATACGCTTCAACCCTCAAGTTACCATTCTTCTGAAAAAGGAGTCCTTTCCCTGGAGATACTTTAACATACTCCAATATCCTCAGGGCAGACTGTAGATGACACTCCCTAGGAGCTTGCTTGAATTGGCTAACCTTGCCTACAGCATATGAGATATCGGGTCTGGTCACTGTGAGATAAATGAGTTTGCCCACCAGACGACGGTACCTTGAAGAATCAGATAGAGGAGGCGAATCATCTGTCCAAGTTTTGTCTTCCCCAATAGCCATGGGACATCTAGGAGGTTTAGCACCAGTTAACCCTGCCTCTTTTAGCAGATCAAGAGCATACTTCCGTTGGGAGAGAACTAAAGAGTTGGATTTCCGAGAAATCTCAATCCCCATAAAGTATTTGGGTGAGCCCATATCCTTAATGACCAGGTGTTGCCGAAAGTGTTTCTTTATCAAAGCTACCCCAGCCTGGTCGTCACCAGTCAGAAGAATATCATCCACATATACAGCAAGAACCACCATACCAGAGGAAGTTTTGCGAATGAATAAGGAGTGATCGGCTGAACTTCGTACAAAACCAATGGCAGTAACAATGCCGCTGAACTTGTCAAACCAAGCCCGAGGGCTTTGCTTTAGGCCATATATGGCCTTCTTCAGATGACATACTCGTGTCTCCCCCTGAGCAACATACCCAGGAGGTTTCTCCATGTATACGACTTTCTGAAGGTCACCATAGAGAAAGGCATTCTTGACATCGAGCTGAGAAATGGGCCAGTCCCGGTTGACAGCCACAGAGAGAAGATCTCGATTGGTGCTGAGACGAGAAACGAGAGAGAAGGTGTCAAAGTAATCAACCCCATAAGTCTGAGTGAAGCCTTTGGCGACTAAGCGGGCCTTGTATCGATCCACACTGCCATCCGGGCGGAACTTCACAACGAATACCCATCGACATCCAACCACATCAGTGCCCAAAGGGGGGAACAAGGGTCCACGTACCCCTTTCAGTGAGGGTAGTAATTTCCTCATCCATGGAGGTCTTCCAATGAGGAAGAGTAAGAGCCTCCTGGTAAGTGCGGGGAGTGTCAGTGGCAGATATAGCCAAGGCAAAGTCCCTGCAAGAAGGAGTTAGACGATCAAATGAAACAACAGCAGCAAGTGGGTGTTGAGTACACGTCCGCACCCCTTTGCGAAGAGCAATGGGAATATCCAAGTCGTCATGTTACTCAATTTCCGGGACATCCGTAGAGGAGAGAGCTGGCCCGGGAGTAGAGAGAGGCGACTGTGGAGAAGGAGATACCTCAGGAGGAGGACACAGTGGAGGAGATGGTGGAGAGGGAGGGGATGGAATAATCTCGATATGTGTAGAGGGAACGGAAGGGGTGGTAAGTGAATTCGGAATATCAGGAGAGGAAGAGGAGTCGGGAGAGAAGTAGGAGGCATTTTCAAAGAAGGTGACGTCCGCAGAGACAAACTTCTTGCGAGTAACCGGGTCAAAGCAACAATAGCCTTTCTGAGTGGTAGAGTATCCCAGAAAGACACTTGGTGGCACATGGTGAGAGTTTGTCACGGGTGGCAGAGGGAGAGTGCACAAAGGCTGTGCATCCAAAGATACGTAGGGGAAGAGAAAACGGATCCCTCCCAGGATATAGAATGGAAAAGGGGGTTTTGCCGTGGAGAATGGTGGAGGGAAGACGATTGATAAGATAGCAGGAGATGAGAACAACATAGCCCCAATAGGAGCGAGGAATGTGCATTTTAGTCAACAGAGTGCGAGCGACATCAAGGAGGTGACGATTTTTGCGTTCAGCCACCCCATTTTGATGTGAAGTATAGACACAACTAGTTTGATGAATAATCCCGTTTTGCATGCAGAAGGTAGAAAATTCATGACTGATATATTCTTTGGCATTATCAGATCGAAAGACTTTAATAGAGACATTAAACTTGGTTTTTATCATAAGATAGAAGGACGTCCATACAGAAAATAATTCGGAGCGATCTTTTAACAGATACACCCACGTACAGTGAGAGAAATCATCAATAAAGGTGACAAAATATGAACTCCCCCGACCAATGGTGAGGGTAGGAGACGGACCCCAAACATCGGAGTGGACGAGATCAAACGGACGGGTAGATCCACAAACTTGCGTTGGAGGGAAGGACGAGCGGTGATGCTTGCCAAGCTGACAGGCCTCACAGTTGAGGGGAGGACTTTGGGAAGGAAGTTGGGGCAGAAGCAGAAGAAGAAGTCGAGGAGGAGCATGACCAAGGTGAAGATGCCATTGGAGAAGATCTGTGGAGGTGTTAGAAAAGGTGGATAGAGCGGAAATGTTGTCAAGGAAGTATAGGCCGCCATTCTCAGTCCCAGTAGCAATCGTCCGTCGGGAGTCCGGATCCTGAAAAGAATAAGAAGTAGAAGTAAATGTGACAGAACACTGTAACTGCTTGCATAGAGAGGTCACAGATAATAAGTTGCACGGAAAATTGGGCACGTAGAGAGTATCCGCCAAGAGAAGAGACGGAGTGACAGGAACCACTCCTATCCCATTGACCGGTGAAGGAAAGCCGTCAGCAAGAATAATTGGGGGGCAACCGATCATGTGTTTCTAGGAGAGAAAAACACTGGGTATTGCCGGTCATATGATTGGTAGCACCGCTGTCAATCAGCCATTTTCCTCGAGTAACAACGTGAGCACTACCAGATGATGTGACCACGGATGATGTGAAAGCCATGAAGGGAGGAAAAAAAACCGCGTGAGAAGACACAACAAGCCGCGCGAACAGCAGGAAGCCGTACGACAAGGAAGGCCGCAACTAAGAAGTAGAGGGAAAGAGTTCACACGGCTAGAAAGAACAAGTCGCGCGAACAGCAAGCAGGACGAGCAGCAAAGAAGGCCGTAGCGGACAGGGAGAGGAGTCTGCAGTGGTCACGGTGACAACACACCAGCGGCAAGGAAGGCCACGACCAAGATGCAGAGCAAGGCAAAGGGGAAGAAGTCGGGCGGCTAGAAGACAGGCCGCACGAACAGAAGAGGGGGTTGCTGGGAGGCAAAAGGCGAACAAGGCAAAAAAAGGTCGCGGCGACAGGTAGCGGCGACTGAAGAGGAGGAGGAGGGCGCGGCGACTAGAACAGGTCGCAAGAAAGAAGCAAGCAAAAGAAACAGGCCGCGCGAACAGGGCGCACGATCAGAGCACAAGCAAACAGGTGGAAGAAACAGGCCACGAAAAATAGGTCGCGTGAACAGGAAGCAAGTCGCGCGAACAGGTCATGCGGTCAGAGAAGGCACAAAGAATCCGGAGGATTAGATCGAGTCCTCTGATACCATGTTAAAACCGAACAAAAACAAACCGCAAGTAGTATAACTGAAATTTTATTATCTGAAAAAGGTGTCTATTACAAAGGTATGACCTCCCTTTTATAGAATGGAGGAGAGAGAAGAGATTACAAATAAGCAATATGGGACTAATAATTACAAGAACTTGAAACTATACAAGCCGCATAAGCCGCACAAACTGCCAGACTGCCCAGACCGCAAGACAAGCCAGACAAGCCGCCATACCTCCCGGTCTCATCCAACAGACCGCTCGGTATTGCCAAACCGCTCAGACCGCCATACAAACCGCCAGACCGCCCGGTCTCATCCGACAGACCGCTCGGTCTCAACACTTCCCTAGCACATGGGACTCAAGAATCTGGCCCATCAGAGAAGCAAGAAGCACAACAGAGATCTCAACTGAAGCTCTACTAGGAAAGCTAAAGTCCTATGAGCAGCTGATAAAATCAAGGGAAGCAGTAGCTGAAGTCAAGACTCCTACACTAACTAGGAAAGAACACAACGTAGCTTTCAAAGCTGCAGGAGACTCTGAAGTCATTCCTGGGAATGAAGAATTGATGAGTCTCTTTGCTAAGAGATTCTTTAAGATGGCTAGAAAAGATTTCAGAAGGAAACCATCTAAGTATGAAGACAAGCCAAGGTATGACAAAACACCATCTAAAGAAGTAGTGTGTTTTTGCTACAGGAAACCTGGGCATTTCATCTCTGAGTGGCCAGAAGTTCAGAAGAAGGATAGAAGAAAGGAGGGTGACTCAAGGAAGGGTCACTACAGCAAGCCTTCCTCAAGCAAGCATAAGAGGAAGGACAAGGGCTTTTTTGCTAAGTCATGGAGTGACACTGAAGAAGAGTCAACCTCCTCCAGCTCCAGTGAGGATGAAGAAGAGCAGAAGGCCAAAGAAGTTTTCCTCATGGCTATTGAGGCAAGGCAGTAGAAGATCAGATGCTGATGACTCTGAAGATGAAGAGCTCTTATCAGCTGAGGATCAGGTAAAAGCCTCTTATGATTTTGAATCAGAGGAATTTAAACTTGAATTAAAAAATTTATGCTTAGACTTAATTAGCTCTGAGAAGGAAATCAAACTCCTCATAGAAAAATTAAATGACCTAGATAAAACTACTGCAAAGAATGCTAACCTAACAAATGAACTTATCTCTGCTAATCAACAAATATCCTTTTTGAAATCTGAACTTAGCAAGGCCAAGATATTAGAAGAATCCTTAAATGGGAGAAGTCTACAATTATTAGATATCACTAGTACTGTAAATGCTAGGATCAACAATAGTAAACTAGGATTAGGTGCCTCCCCTAGTAATCCACCTATAATTTAGAAAAACAATCTTTCCAAACCAGTAAAGTTTAAATCCGACAAAGGAAAGAAAAATACTGAGCAGGTCAATAGGGTTAATAAAGTTCTTGAACAAATTGAAATTAAAAATAACCTCAATAACCGAAAAAACAAAAATGACAATGTTCAGCAATTATCGTCGAACGCAGATCGACGATATATGAACAGATCGTCGAACTCAGAACGACGATCTCTGAACGCAAACTTGAGTAATAATCATTCTTCGATCTATGATCGACGACATCAGTATGGTTCATCGAACAAAGATCGACGATTTTGGTAATCCAAGAATGAATACTCTCATTCTTCAAGTAGAGATCGACGATCTCATCCAACGTCGTCGAGCTCAGTTCGACGATCTAACAAGAAATCGTCGATCCCAGATTTTAACAACAGAAATCCAAATTCTAAGAGTAACTTTAATCCCTTTAGCACATGGATAATACCACCCAGAAGATATCATCCCAAAGGCTATAAAGATCAACCTGAATGCTCATATATTTCCAGTTATTCCTATGTAAATCAACAAGGACCCAAGGTCACCTGGGTCAAGAACAACTAAGTGTTATACTTGTAGATGAAGACCTATCCAGCATATAATCAACACTAGTATCTGGATAGTGGCTGCTCCAAGCACATGACAGACAGCAAAGACAAATTAATTGACTTTAAGTCCAAGCTGGGACCAAAGGTCATCTTTGGTGATTCAAATTGTGGCCAAACAGAGGGCTATGGCAAAATCAGGATTGGAGCTGTAACTTTCAAGAAAGTTACATATGTGAGTGGACTGAAGCACAATCTCATCTCCATAAGCCAACTCTGTGATGAAGGTTATCAGGTATCATTCAACTCTGAATCCTATACCATTATCTCAAGAGAAAACAAACCAGTTTTAATTGGCAGTAGACAAGGAAACATATATTTAGTTAATTTCCAGTCTATTACTTCAGATATATGTCTGCTTAACTTAGTTAGTAGTCAAAATGACTTATGGTATAATAGATTAGGACATGTAAATATGAAAAACATTACTAGGCTATCTAAGGACAACCTTGTGAGAGGTTTACCTTCTTGCCCCTACAAGAAGAAAGGCCTCTATAGGGCTTGTCAACTAGGCAAGCAAACTAAATCTAATTTTAAATCCATTAATAAGAGTGATTCACCTAGGATTTTGTACTTACTACATATGGACCTTTTTGTCCATATTGCTGTACAAAGCCTAGGAGGGAAGTCTTATACCTTAGTGGTTGTAGATGACTTCTCCAGATTCACTTGGGTTTTCTTTTTGAGAGAAAAGTCAGATACTTTTCAAGTTCTTACAGATTTTCTCAAGAACATACAGATTGAGTATTCTACTCAAGTTGCATTGATCAAAAGTGATCATGAAACTGAGTTTGAGTCTCTTCTTATGATAGAGTTCTGTAGGAAAGAAGGTATAAGACACTGCTTCTCAGCTCCTAGAACTCCTCAACAAAGTGGGGTAGCTGAAAGGAAAAATAGAACACTCATTAAAGCTGCAGGCACATTACTTGCAGATGCTTACATGCCCCTATCCTATTGGGCAGAGGCAGTGAGCACAGCAAACTATGTCCTGAACAGAAGCTTGGTACACAAACTAAAACATAAGACCCCCTATGAATTGCTCAAAGGGAAGAAACAAATAATTAACTATTTTAAAGTTTTTGGTTGTGTATGCTATATTCATAATAATGACAAAAAGCACATTAGAAAGTTTGAAGCAAAGGCTGCAGTGGGAATTTTTCTAGGATATTCCCAAGTCAGCAAAGCTTATAGGGTTTTTAATAAATCCACATTGAAAATAGAAGAATCCATGCATGTTATATTTGATGAGACTCACATGTTTTACAAGGAGAAAGAAATTTCTACCAGAAACCCCTTGTAGGTAAACAACTTATGTGAGAAATTGGATGAATTAAAATTTACATCTCAGTCTTCTCAACAAGCCAATGAAGAAAGTGATGAAGAAAATCTGGATGTAGTTGAACCCCCCATAATAACAGAAATAATTCCACAAGAGGAATCCTTCCATAATGTTGTTGCTGAACCAACTCCACCTACTGATCTTGTCATACTGAGGGATCATCCCAGATCCCAAGTGATTGGAGACATAACAGTAGGTGTACAGACAAGGCATCAACTTAACCAGGACTTTATGCATGCTTATTTCCTCTCTCAAATTAAGCCTCAATCCATATCTGATGCAGAGCAAGTTCCCACTGGATCATTACAATGCAAGAAGAGCTCAATCAGTTTGAGAGATGCAGGGTTTGGGATTTGGTTCCAAGACCAAAAGAATACCCAGTCATTAGAACCAAATGGGTATTCAGAAATAAGCTTGATGCCCAAGGTGTGATTGTGAGGAACAAGTCTAGGCTTGTTGCTCAAGGGTATAGACAAGAGGAAGGGATTAACTATAATCAAACCTTTGCTCCAGTTGCCAGGCTAGAAGCAATAAGGATATTTTTGGCCAATGCTTTATTCAAAAAGTTCAAAGTCTATCAAATGGATGTGAAGAGTGCTGAAAGTTCACCTAGTGTTAACTATCTTCACCTATGGGGGGGGAATAGGTGTCTCTGCAGCGTATTTGCGGAATTATGATTTTACCTGCACAAGAAAACAAAACAACCAAGCACAGAAAATATACAGACAATTTATAGTGGTTCCCCGATTTGGGTACGTCCACTTTCCCCCTTCGACCTATCTCCCAACACGGGACGACTCGGTCACTTCACCAACAGGATTGAAATCCAATCCTAGCACTAACGGAAGGAACCCTTCCACACATAGGAGTCAACACTCCCACAACCCGGGTTGCACCCAACCCTTACAACTAGGGACCAATCGGTCCGTTACAAAGAAATTAAAAACTAGCTTGTAAGAAATACAAACAACGTTTGGAGAAAAGGTGACCCTCTTCGTTTGACGACGTGCTCTTGAAGTCAACGAAGAGTGCACAGCCCTAGATCTCACTTGGAGTGAATCTTTCCCGAAACCGGCGGCGGCTTGAGGCGGCGGCACGGTTCTCGGAATCGGCGGAGGTGACGGAGAGCAGCAGCAGTGCCAACTTGATTCAAACTTCGTAGCGAAGGAAGCAAGGTCTTCCAACGGTCACACTAGGATCGATCGTCTCGATCGATTCGGAAGGGGAAGGATTTTCCCGATCAACGAATCAAGAGACAAGGGATCTCTGGTTAGACGCGTGAGACGCTATGCTAGCCTAAGCTTCAGTCGCCGGAGATCTGGAAGAACCTGAGATCAGCAGCGGCGACAAGTGCACGAGCGGCGGAGACGATCGGCGGAACGTTAGGGCTTGTCGGCGGCTCGTGCTTTTTGAAATCCCGTGTATTCGTTGTCTTTACTGTTCACAAATACAGTGTATATATACCTTAGGTCAAGAAGATGACCGTTGCGGGTCCCACCAAAGTAAGGACCAAAGTCCGGTTCAAACAGCTGCAGGTAACTTGGACCGGTCCAGAACTTTCAGAAAAATTGCCAAGTCAAATTCGGCGAGAATCGTAGGTGATTCTCGCCGAATCGGCGAGAATCACTTACGATTCTCGCCGACTTCTACTTAGCCGAAATCTGGCAGAACAGATATAGAAGCCGGGGAGAATCGGCGGGAATCACTTTTGATTCTCTCCGAAACGTCGAGAATGCAAGGTCATTCTCGACGAATCGGCGAGAATCATAAGTGATTCTCGACGATTCTGCCTTAGAAAATTTCCCTGTCTGTGTCACGATAGCCGGCTTCAACCGGCGAGAATCAGCCAGTGATTCTCGACGACTCGGCGAGAATCATTAGTGATTCTCGCCGAATCGGCGAGAATCACTTAGTGATTCTCGTCGATTTTTACTTTGGCTATTTCTCCTTTTTCTTTCCTTGAGCTGGTCTTTGGCCCATCCTTGCTCCTTGTCTGCTCTTGCTTTATCACAGCCCTGTACTTGAAATTAAGTACACCCCAATAGAGAGAGTACACGTAGGCCAACACACTGATCTGCTCAACGAGGGATTACGTTGCACAGACCCGTGTATATTGACCCACTGCACCCTGACATTGGTGTATACTTAGCATGGAATGTCTGCAAGTACAACTAGAAATATTTCATCAAATACATTGTCTATTTACCTTGGCTTGCACAGGGGCTTCTTCAAATCAGGTACATTGTGGATGCAATACCCAACAATCTCCCCCTATTTGAAGAAGCCTAAACCCTACAAGCTAAGGTGAATAGAGCATATAGGAATGAAAAACCGAAACTTAAAAGTGAGGTGATAGGGATAAGCATTACCCGTTACTTGAGAGCAAACTAGAGCATTGAGCTACCTTAGCCTTAGCCGAGAGGGTAATCTCCCCCTTTTCGGCTTCTGCAAATTTGGGTCTGGTGCACCGGACACCATGCTCCCCCTCAGTTTGTGCACTTATGTTGTCACTTGAAATGCTGGCAGATGCTCCCCCTAGAGGTATGAGCCAGGAGCGTCTGGAGTCTTTATTCTTCATAGTTGAGCATCCCCAATTCAGTTTTGAAGAGACTGAACTTGGCCTCGTCTAAGGGCTTTGTGAAAATATCTGCAATCTGCTTGTCCGTGGGGACATAGCAGAGAGAGATGTCCTTGTTCTCCACGTGCTCCCGAATGAAGTGGTAGCGCACTTCAATATGCTTCGTTCTGCTATGCGATACTGGATTGTTTGCGGTGGCAATTGCACTTGAGGAGTCGCAGTACATGGGTACTTCCTTGAACTGAAGATCATAGTCTGCTAACTGGTTTCTTATCCATAGGAGTTGTGCGCAACAGCTCCCTGCCGAGATGTACTCAGACTCTGCTGTGGAGGTTGCAACACAATTTTGCTTCTTGCTGTTCCAGGAGATAAGCCTTCTTCCGAGGAATTGACACGTCCCGAAAGTGCTTTTCCTGTCATCCCTACTCCCTGGAGGTTGAGCGACGTATACTTCCTCTTTCAAATCTCCATTCAAGAAAGCTGATTTCACGTCCATCTGATAAACTGTGAATCCTTTGTTGGAGGCATACGCTAGGAATAGCCGGATAGCTTCGAGCCGTGCAACTGGTGCAAACGTCTGGTCAAAGTCAATCCCCTCCTCCTGACGGTAACCTTGAGCCACTAGCCTGGCCTTGTTCTTTATGATGACACCATGTTCATCCAGTTTGTTCCTGAAGATCCACTTGGTGCCAATCACATTCTGCTTTTGAGGTCTGGGCACAAGCGTCCAGACGTTGCATCTTTCGAACTGATGCAATTCATCTTGCATGGCCAAAATCCATGCAGCATCTTTGTTTGCCTCGTCGAACTTCTTTGGCTCAACCTGTGACAGGAAGCTAAGATGCAGAATCTCGTTAATAGTACCTCGTCGAGTTCTGACCCCGTCACGAGGATCTCCGATGATCTGATCTCGAGGATGATCCCTCACGTGTCTGAGCTGTAGAAGTCTGGCGTTAGGAGCTTCGACTACTTCTTAGCCATCTCCTTCTTCTAAAGGATTTGCTCTATTTTGATTTTCAACGTCTCCGATCGGTGTAGCAGTGGATACCTTGACGTATGTTGGAGGTGCATCTTTCACGTGCTCATCCAGTAGCAACCCTTCAAGTCTGTCACCTACATCTTCAGGAAGAAGACTAGAAGTCTTGCAATTAAGCAAACTTCCTTCATCAAACACAACATTGATTGACTCCTCTACCACTAGGGTTTTCTTGTTGAAAACTCTATAAGCCCGGCTGCGGCTACTATAACCCATAAATATGCCTTCGAAGCATTTTTCACCGAACTTAGTACGCGGGTACTTCCCATTATTCAGTACATAACATTTGCAGCCAAAGATCCTCAGGTAGGACATGGTTGGTTTCTTGCCTTTTAGTAGCTCATAGGGAGTCTTACGATGGCTTTTGTTAATCAATGCCCGGTTTTGTACATGACAAGCCGTATTGACAGCCTCGGCCCAAAAGTATTCTGGGAGAGAAGCGTCATTCAACATTGTCGTGCTTGCCTCAATGAGTGTTCTATTTCTCCTCTCCGCCACTCCGTTCTGTTGAGGAGTGCGAGGGGAGGAGAATTCATGAAAGATACCAAGTTCTTCACAGAACTCTGTCATAGCCCCAGACTCAAACTCTGTTCCGTGGTCACTTCTGATTTTGACCACAGAGCAATTAAGTTCGTTCTGTATCTGCTTGACAAAATTAGTGAAGATGTCAAACGTATCCGACTTGCGTTTTAAGAAGAACACCCACGTAAACCGAGAGTGATCATCTACAATCACTAGCGTATACGACTTCCCTCCTAAGCTGTGAACTTGCATAGGACCAAACAGGTCCATGTGCAGAAGATAAAGACATCTGGAGGAATCTTTGTCTGGGATGCTCTTAAAGGTAGCCCGAGTCTGCTTGCCCATTTGACATGCAGGACATGGACTATCTTTAATGCACTTAATAATGGGAGCATCCCTTACTAAGTCTTTTGAAAATAGCATATTAATTATCTTGTAATTAATGTGTGCCAATCTCTTGTGCCATTGTTCGCAAAGAGATGCACTGCCCTTTGCTACTAGGCATACAGGGGTAGAAGAGTCTAAACTAAGAAAGTCTAAACAGAAAATATTTCTGCTCCTAATGCCTGTTAATACGGTCTCCGAAGAGTCACATGATATTATCAGGCATTTATCCTTGCAGAACTTAACGTCATACCCTTTATCACATAACTGGCTTACGCTGATCAGGTTGTGATTTAACCCTTCAACATAAGCTACGTTAGTGATAGAGAGTATACCGTTGGAAATCATACCGTAACCTCTGGTGATTCCCCGATCAGATCCCCCAAATATGACTTTGGGTCCATCCTCGACTGGAGAGTACTCCCTCAGCAGGCTTCTTGTCCCGGTCATGTGACGGGAGCATCCACTGTCCAAATACCAAATAGGTGTTTTGTTGGCCTTTGGACATCCCTGCAAAACAGAATTAATTTGCCTTAGGAACCCAATCAAACTTGGGTCCTAAATTCCTTGTTAGCATACTCCCCCTCGATTGGTTAACTCTACGAGTGGTCGGCCTCGCATCGCTAACATAAGGAGTCTCGTTATACCTTGGATTAAACCAACAATCCACAGCAAAGTGACCAATTTTGCCACAGCACCAGCAGTCAAACCTGTTATACTTCCTCTTGGGCGCCTGCTTTACCCTTGAAACGTGGGGTTCAGCTAGGGCCGAAGACCTGGAGGTGGAGGCAACATGATGACCACAGTCACATGACTTCTTCACCACTTGGCTTTTCAGTGTAACATGTTTGGCCTTAGGTGCCAGCTTCCTATTATGGCCGCTAGAGAATTGACCATAATTTCCCAAGTGGATTTCCTCATAGGGTGCCTTGAAGACACTCTCACTGAAGTTACGGGGAAAGGTCCACCCATCATATCGGCTCTTCGGCTTTGCAACCGAGGGCCTGAAGTGATGCCCATATGTTGACTCAAAGTCATGTTGGTTACAGGGAAAGCTAGGCTTTCTGAACTCAACAGGACTGAGTGGGGCCTTTCCTTTCTCATCAGCAGAGGCTTTCTTGGCAGCCTTATTCTTTCTCCTGTTCCTGTTTCTCCTAGACGAGGAGCTAGATACCCCTACGTGCCCCAGGCCTGCCCCTTTGGCTTGAGCAGAGAAGGTGTCAACTAATAGAAGAACAGTTTTTGGCATAGAGAAGCTCTTGACGATCTTCCTTTCTGCCGCAAGTAGTTCTTCCAACTTGTCGACTTCCTCCTGCTTAAGATCAAGGAGCTTAAGAGACTCTGAATGCTTTGAAGTCAGGTCCAAGTGCTCCTGTCGGAGGGAGATCAAACTGGTGATCTCTTCCCTCAGGGAGACACTCTCACCTTTAAGGAATTTGACTTCCTTTTTCTCCGCCTTCAGTTTCTTTCGACATTTCAGGAATGTGTTGAGCAGAAGCTCATACTTATCTAGGAGCTCAGCTTCAAGGGCAGAGGGGCTATCCTCAGCATCATCATCCTGAGACTCAGGATCAGAGTCAGAGTCGGAGAGAGGGGTGTGAGCTTTTACCTTCCCAGTAAATGGGGGGCAATCTCCTTCTGAGTCAGAGCGACCCATTAGCCCAAAGTAGGCTTCCTCATCATCGCTGGTGTCTGATGTGTCAGATTCACTCAGCGTCTTTGGCTTCTTTGCGATGTAACTCCTCTCCTTATTCTTGTCTCTTGAGGACCTGTGCTCCTCTCCCTTTCCCTTTTCCCTCTTGCCTTGATGGCAGTCGGCCACGACGTGTCCTGGCTTGTTGCAACCAAAGCATATAATGTCAGAAGAGCGGTGTTTGTTCGGTTTGGAAACATACCTGTCAGAGGAATAGTTCTTCTTCTGATCCCTTGAGGAGGAGCCAGTTCTCTTTCTCTGATTCCTCAGCTTGAGGAACTTCTTGAATTCCCTTGTGATAAGGGATAAATCTTCCTCAGATAGCTCTGATCCGGAGGAGCTTGGCTCAGAGTCTTCCTCTTCATCCCTTTTCCATGCCCGGGAGGAAGCGACACCCTTGCCCTTTCTGGAGTGAATGGCTTTCAGGGCCACCGTCTTTTCCTTGGCCGCGGCTTTCTCTGCTTCCTCTTCAGCCTTCCTTGTGTTCAACTCAAGCTCATAGGACATGAGCTTCCCGAACAGAATCTGAGGGTCGGTTTCCGCAAGTCTGCCAAACTCGCGGATGGCGCAGATCTTTGTGTCCCATTCCTTAGTGAGGGACCTAAGGAATTTATCATTGAGTTCACCGTCAGTGAACACTCTTCCATATCCTTTGAGTGCATTGACGATCTTGAGGAAGTTTTCGAAGGTGACTCCGATCTCCTCCTTTGGCCCTTGTCTGAAGGCCTCATATTTCTGATTGAGGAGGGATCTCCGATCGTCCCTCACTTCATCTGTGCCCTCCATTAAGACAATCAGACAGCTCCAGAGATCCTTGGCTGTCCTGCAATTGCTGAAGTTCTGCATCATAGAGTCGTCAACTGCGCTCACCAGGATGTTCTGAGCTTTCTTGTCGAGTCCGAACAGCACCATTTCGTCCTTGTCCATTTCCGAAAGTTGCTTGGGTACTTTCCTGGTAGGATCAAGGGTGGAGGCCTTAGTGGGAATGTAAGGTCCCTCCTCCACTATCATGAAGAGCCGAGGGTCGACCGCTTCCATGTAGAATCTGATTCTTTCCTTCCAGATAGGAAAGTTCAGTCTGGTGCATACTGGGATTTTGCCGGAGTGCTTGAGTCCGTCCATGGAGGATATCTGTCTGCTTCTTGACACTGGGGGCAGGATTCTACTCAAGGTGTGAACCTTTTTGATGAGTAACCTCCCTCTGATACCACTTGAAAGTTCACCTAGTGTTAACTATCTTCACCTATGGGGGGGGGGGAATAGGTGTCTCTGCAGCGTATTTGCGGAATTATGATTTTACCTGCACAAGAAAACAAAACAACCAAGCACAGAAAATACACAGACAATTTATAGTGGTTCCCCGATTTGGGTACGTCCACTTTCCCCCTTCGACCTATCTCCCAACACGGGACGACTCGGTCACTTCACCAACAGGATTGAAATCCAATCCTAGCACTAACGGAAGGAACCCTTCCACACGTAGGAGTCAACACTCCCATAACCCGGGTTGCACCCAACCCTTACAACTAGGGACCAATCGGTCCGTTACAAAGAAATTAAAAACTAGCTTGTAAGAAATACAAACAACGTTTGGAGAAAAGGTGACCCTCTTCGTTTGACGACGTGCTCTTGAAGTCAACGAAGAGTGCACAGCCCTAGATCTCACTTGGAGTGAATCTTTCCCGAAACCGGCGGCAGCTTGAGGCGGCGGCACGGTTCTCGGAATCGGCGGTGGCGACGGAGAGCAGCAGCAGTGCCAACTTGATTCAAACTTCGTAGCGAAGGAAGCAAGGTCTTCCAACGGTCACACTAGGATCGATCGTCTCGATCGATTCGGAAGGGGAAGGATTTTCCCGATCAACGAATCAAGAGACAAGGGATCTCTGGTTAGACGCGTGAGACGCTATGCTAGCCTAAGCTTCAGTCGCCGGAGATCTGGAAGAACCTGAGATCAGCAGCGGCGACAAGTGCACGAGCGGCGGAGACGATCGGCGGAACGTTAGGGCTTGTCGGCGGCTCGTGCTTTTTGAAATCCCGTGTATTCGTTGTCTTTACTGTTCACAAATACAGTGTATATATACCTTAGGTCAAGAAGATGACCGTTGCGGGTCCCACCAAAGTAAGGACCAAAGTCCGGTTCAAACAGCTGCAGGTAACTTGGACCGGTCCAGAACTTTCAGAAAAATTGCCAAGTCAAATTCGGCGAGAATCGTAGGTGATTCTCGCCGAATCGGCGAGAATCACTTACGATTCTCGCCGACTTCTACTTAGCCGAAATCTGGCTGAACAGATACAGAAGCCGGGGAGAATCGGCGGGAATCACTTTTGATTCTCTCCGAAACGTCGAGAATGCAAGGTCATTCTCGACGAATCGGCGAGAATCATAAGTGATTCTCGACGATTCTGCCTTAGAAAATTTCCCTGTCTGTGTCACGATAGCCGGCTTCAACCGGCGAGAATCAGCCAGTGATTCTCGACGACTCGGCGAGAATCATTAGTGATTCTTGCCGAATCGGCGAGAATCACTTAGTGATTCTCGTCGATTTTTACTTTGGCTATTTCTCCTTTTTCTTTCCTTGAGCTGGTCTTTGGCCCATCCTTGCTCCTTGTCTGCTCTTGCTTTATCACAGCCCTATACTTGAAATTAAGTACACCCCAATAGAGAGAGTACACGTAGTCCAACACACTGATCTGCTCAACGAGGGATTACGTTGCACAGACCCGTGTATATTGACCTACTGCACCCTGACATTGGTGTATACTTAGCATGGAATGTCTGCAAGTACAACTAGAAATATTTCATCAAATACATTGTCTATTTACCTTGGCTTACACAGGGGCTTCTTCAAATCAGGTACATTGTGGATGCAATACCCAACAAGTGCCTTCTTGAATGGGAAACTTAAAGAAGATGTTTATGTTGAACAACCTCCAGGTTTTATTTCTCCAACTCAT
This sequence comes from Platanthera zijinensis, assembly GCA_039513925.1. Lineage (NCBI taxonomy): Eukaryota > Viridiplantae > Streptophyta > Magnoliopsida > Asparagales > Orchidaceae > Platanthera > Platanthera zijinensis. The sequence continues at coordinate 31,665,809 of CM077086.1, forward strand.
CCATCTTTTGTGTTTAAGTTGCACAAGGCTCTCTATGGTTTAAATCAAGCTCCAAGAGCTTGGTATGAGACCTTAGCCAGCTTTCTATTAGAGCATGGTTTTTCAAGAGGCATAGTTGATAGGACTTTGTTTACCAAATTGCATCATAATAAAATACTGTTAGTACAAATATATGTAGATGATATAATATTTGGCTCTACTGATCCCAAATTATGCAAGAGATTTTTTGATCTAATGCATTAAAAATTTGAGATGAGTAGCATGGGTGAGCTTTCCTACTTCCTTGGTCTCCAAGTGAAGCAGCTCCCTGATGGCATCTTCATTTCCCAGGCTAAATATGCCAAAGAGCTTATAAAGAAGTTTCGGATGGCTGATGCCTCAGCAAAGAAAACACCCATGCTTACTAATGCTGTAATAGACTCTGATGCACATGGGAAACCTGTGGATCAGAAACTATATAAGGGCATTATTGGGTCCCTACTATACATTACAGTAAGCAAACCTGATATTATGTTTTCTACATGCCTTTGTGCTAGGTTCCAGGTGAACCCTAAAGAATCACATCTAGTTTTTCTAAAAAGAATTTTGAGATATATAAAGGGTTGTCCTAGTCTAGGTCTCTAGTATCCTACTGAGTCAAAGTTTGAGTTAACTGGATACTCAGATGCTGACTTTGCTGGATGCAGAGTGGACAGAAAAAGTACCTCAGGAACTTGTCAGTTCCTTGGTATGAGATTAGTGTCTTGGTTTTGCAAGAAGCAGTCATCTGTGTCTACATCAACTGCTGAAGTAGAATATATTGCAGCTGGCAGTTGCTGTTCCCAAATACTGTGGATTCAAAACCAACTACTGGACTATGGTTTCAACTTAAATAATTCAACATTACTATGTGATAACATAAGTTCTATAGCCATAGCACAAAATCCAGTTCATCACAGCAGAACTAAGCATATAGACATTAGACATCATTTCATTAGAGAGTGTGTAGACAAAAAAAAATTAATCTTGTCTATATCTACACTGATTTACAAAAAGCTAATATCTTCACCAAACCTCTGGATGAAAGAAATCATTTGTTCTTCATAAATCAGCTTGGAATGATAAATGGAGAAGAATTAGTTTAATTTCTGTCTGCACTCGACGAATTTTTTCAAAGTTCGTCGAATGGAGATCGACAAACTGGGGGAAGTTTGTGAGATATTCGTCGAACGGATATCGACGAACTCTCTGTGTGAAGTTAGTTTCGTCGAACTGAGATCGACGAACCTACTTCAGAAAACTTTCGTCGAACGAAGATCGACGAAATGTCTTCAACCCTTCAGACTGAGATCGACGAATCATTTAAGTCCAAATTACTTCGTTGACCTCAGATCGAAGATCTATTCATTTTTCGTGGAACGGAGTCTGACGGTTCATATTCAGGAAAACACTATATTTAGGTTTTCTTCGACCTCCGTCCTGCGCTTTCAGTTCTCTTGCACTTGATCTTCGACTTTTCTTGCAGGTATTCTCAGGGCGATCCCCGCAGGCTCTCTTGCAGCGATGAAGTTTGATACAGGATTCGATCTGGATTTTGAATCCTTCCAATACTCTGATCCTGTATTCGTGAACATTCTGCAAACTCTAGAATACTAACATCTCAAGACTCTACTATCAACACACATCAAAATCTGTGGAACAGAGATCATGGAATCGGTCTATACATCTACCACGGAGGAGAACGTGATGATAGGGACTATCACTGGTAATGCCATCTCCCTCACTCCCGCAGTTTTAACTGAAATATTTTGATTGCATAATGGTGAGGAGGAATTAGAAATTGAAACTGAAGAGTTTGATATGATGCTGAGCCTCATGGGTTATTCAGGAGAAACCCCACAGAAACTGCTTAAAAAGCATTTATCTGCTGAATATAAGTTCGTTGCAGATATTGTAGGGAAAGTGCTGCTAGGAAAGCACTCTGCACATGATTACATTACCAGGCATCAATTCCTGGTTATGTGTGCAATAGTAAACAAGAAAGCCATTAACTGGGCTCAAGTGTTGTTTGATCTTATCAAAAAGAAGAACAATAAAAATGAGGTATGTTTTGGAAGGATCCTAGGGATCTTCCTCAAAGAAAAGGCTGCCGGATCCCTGGTCTCCCCGACCATATCCATTAATGCCTCAAAGATACTTACCTGTGCTCTTTTTGGCAAGTGGGAGAGGACCATTACAAAGCCAACCAAGGCTCCTTCCTCTTCAACCAGAACTTATGAGAATACAAGGGCTGTACCAGCCATTCTCCAGCCTACTGAAGCGGACCATCCCACCCCTCCATCTCTTCCATCACCTTCACCAGCCATTCACATTCAAACTCCATCCAAAGCCCACATACAAATTCACACCCCTCGATCCACCCCTCCACCTCCTCCTGATTCTCAAGCTCCATCTCAGCCTAAAGTTCAACAAACCCCAGCCTCCATTTTTATTCTAATGCATACCCCTACATCTCCAGCATCTCCAATTCCTTCTTCCCCTACACATATTCCATCCAATTCCCCCTCTCCTAGGGCTGATACTTCAATCCCATCTTTCAATTTACTTTCATTTTCTATGAACACTCCTTCTCCTCACCAATCTCCTCAACAGGACCCCCTTGCAGACACTTCCAACCAACCATCTCCTCCAGCAACTATCTTCACTACCTCTATCCCTTCTCAACCACCTCCTGCCCAAACATCTGACTCCACCTCTTTGAATCCCTCTATCATCCAACCACTTCTTGAGCTCCTCAAGCCTATCCTCCAAACCATCATTGCAGAGGCAATTTCCCCTCTGTCTATCTTCATATCATCTCTTTCTACTCAAATCTCTACCCTCACCTCTACCCTCTCTTCCTTTGGGGGCCTGGCTTCAGTACATACTGAAACCAGGCAGGGGGAGATATTCAATGAAGAAGCTGCAGCAGTTCAAGCAGAAGCAGAAGCAGCTCAAGCAGCTCTAGCAGTTCAAGCAGAAGCAGAAGCAGTAGCAGACTATATAGATTCAGATTTGATTGATTTCATTCATTTTATTGAAACTGACATGGACATTGATGAGTCAGTAATAACTGAAATAAATTCTGTGGGTGATGTTGTCATTCATCCCACCATAGACTTGGATAGACTGTTAAAGATTTTTGATACAGCTTATTTAAGCCTCCCTCCAGCAGAAATTACCAAGCCATCAATGGCTATTGTTCCTTATTCAATACCAATAAGTTCTGAAGCTGCTAAGCAACATCAAGACAGTCTTGCTCAGACCCCTAAGACTCCAGCAATGACAACCAAGGCTGATTCAGTCAGAGCCTTCCCTCCTCCAGAATCATTTTTGCCCCCAATTTTATCATGGATAATACTCCAATGCCTGATTTAGATGATCTGATCATGGCTGATATTGAAGAAGAGAACAGGGCAGCTGCTGTGAGCTCTTTCTTAAGAAGTCCTCCAGCACCAGTTGAGTCTCCTCCTCTAGCTCCTTTACAGCATAAAGAATCTTCCAGTTCTGCAGAGCTTTTAAAAGAGATAGATGCATTGTATGATAATCCTCAACAACAATCTGATGATGATGATGATGATGCTGACCTTGATGAAGATCCAAAGGGAAAGAAAAAGCAAGCCTCAAAGAAAAGGAAAGCTCCACCTCCTCCTGCTCCCAAACCTGGAAATACCAATGATACACCATATTATATCCTACAAAACATAACTCCATACAAGGGTATGCTAGCATGGATGCGACTATCTAAAAATAAATAGAAAGCAAGGAAGAAAAGTAGGAGGTATTCTCCTTCTCCACAAAGGTTTAGAAGAGATCCTCCTCCTCCTCCCCCAGCTACAGGTGCCTCAGGAACTTTATCTCAGAGCTCAGAAGGATTCACTAAACCTACTCTCACTAAAACTTATCAGAGACAGGGAAGACCCTCTCATTCTTATGGAGACAGTCAACACAAACAGAGACATCATTCTTATTCCAAACATCAGTTAGCTCAACAGTTTATTTTTAAGCCAATATTTTCCCCTCCTCCATCTCCTTACAAAGCTAATAACCCTGAAGAACTTCCAACTCCAGCTTATGATCATGAAGCTAGTCCAACTAAAAGAATGGCTAGATTCAAGGAATCTGTGGCTCTTTCTCAAATCAGGCAAGGCAGAGAAAAATGCCAAGATCCATCTCAATTCTCTACCATGTCAAACTACAGAAAGAAAGAGTTTGAAAGATACCATGTAGGGAAGCTGTTCAATGCTGAGGAATATAAAAGTCTACATCCTGAAGCTGTGGTTCCAAGAACCACCTCTCAAAAGACTCTTGGAGATGCTGACATGACCATGACTATGAGAGAAGCTCAAGACCCAAGCAGGAAAATCATATTTGCTAAGTCTTCTGACCTTCACAAGAATATTTAAACTATTTATTTTTTGTGTTTTCTGTGAACAATCTGGGTACATAGCTTTATAAAGGTACTGATAGCTTATTTATTCAATCAGTTATCTCAGTTTTCATTTTATGTTTACTTCATTTTGTTGTGCGATCTTTTTTGTTTATTTGAAGTAACCTCACCCAAATTGGGGGAGATTGTTGGAACCCCTAGGTGATTTGGGCTAGGTTTTCTTCTTAGGTTGTGACCCATGTTGTATAGAAGGGTCAAATTTTATGTGTTTCTTAAGTCTAGGCCATGTCCTTAGAGTCAACAGTACAAAGGACCAGCCTCCATCACTGCCAGAGACTCAAGACTTAGAGAAATCAAGATTTAGAGAAAGAGATCTACGTTCGTCGATCTCAGGTCGAAGATAGTCGTACTCAGCTCGACCAACTCAGAGATAAACTTTTCTGAACAGAGTTCGACGATCTCTATTCTCAAGTCGACTAATACTTCATCTCTCAACGCCAAAGATCACTCAGCTCCAAAATGGGCTCAGCGACATAATTCACTCAAAGCCAAAGCTGTTCTCAGGTCAACGAACTTAGAGCACAGAACAAGAAGATTTTGTCAAGCAGCAGTCAGCTATTCAGAGTTCGACGATCTTGTAACTCAGCTCGACGAACAGCAATACTTAGCTCGACGAACTATGGACTCAGCTCGACGAATTCTGTCTCCTGGTTGACGATTCCAGACTAAGTTATTTCCTTCCTTCTATTCCTATTATATTGCAGTAATTCCTGTGTAATTAATGCTCTAACATTCTCTGAATATTACCGTTAGAAAGAGCATTAGTTACGGTCTTCATCAGGATTATTTCCTGCCATTTTTTTAATGAAACAGTTGGGGGAAGTAATCAATGCCGTGTAATTCTCAACGTCATCAGCATTGATTACAAGAGTAATTTGAAAATTAAAATGGTCGTCGACAAACTAATAAGTCCTGATTATGCTGAAAGAAGAAGACACACGACATCAATAATATACAGAGACAAAAAAATCTTGTTCTTCTTCATCTGTCCTTAGTTTGCTCCAAGGCTTTCCAAGAGAAAAACATACTTATCAGTCTAGAAACCTACTGTCGAGCAATCATCAAAGCTGAAGGCCTACACCCTTGAACAAAGCTTCCACTCCTGAACCATTCAAAATCTCAGGGGGAGGTTTGACAATAAATAAGAATCCATATAGTCTTCTCATTTTGACTTGAGAAAAGAAGACTTACATCACTCTCTCATTCCCACCTTTGTACAGGGTTTTAATTCCCTTCAAAATTATTCTGGTTGCAAGTCTCCTTCCAAAAGACTTGGTTTGGTTTTTGAGCACCTGATCAAAAGCTTACTAGTGACAATCACCTGATCAAAACCTGTAGTGGATTCCTACCAAGGGTGGTAGAAGAGTGGATGTACCCAGTTTGGGGAACCACTATAAATTTCTTGTGTCGTCTGGTTGCTCTTTCTTTTCTGTTCTTGCTGTGGCTGTGTTAGTTAGATATTCTGTGATCTTTGATTTACTTTAATATGTGATAGTTAGATATAGTTGTTAAAGGTAAAGATAGTATATTGTTAAAGAAGAAAATTTTAAAAAAACACACAGACATACTCTATTCACCCCCCCCCCCCCCTCTAGAGTATATCAGATCTAACCCTAACTTTAAAATTGAGTTTTCTAACTGTCCTTGATAGAATAAGCAAATATTTATTCTGATTAATACCATACTTAATGCAACCACTAACGGCTATATTCCAAGGAATATTTGCATTAAATACTCAGAATAATACTGCTAAAAAAGTAAGGAAAATAAGGAACAAAAGAAGGAAAAACTCAATCTAGAACTAAGCAGAAAACGCTGAACTCTAAACGAAATTCGTCGACCTGAGATCCAAGATCGTCGACCAGAGAATTCCAGTTCGTTGACCTTAGCTCTGCGAACTGCTAACTGAGAGATACTTTCCAAATCTGCACTCTGAGTTCGTCGAGCTGAGAATATGTCTGAAAACTAAATGTCAACCAGAGCTCTGAGAACGTCGAGCTCAGCTCAGAGAATTAACTCTGAGTTCGTTGATCTGAGATCGACGATCGTCGAGCTGAGTTTGAAGAATTTCAAACAGATCACTGTCTTCTGAAAACTACTAAATCTGAGTCTCTGAGGTCCACTGCTGGCTTGTCCAAGGAGGTAGCACTAATCAGGACTTAGCCTAAAATCTAGGACAACTAAACATGACCCTGACTATACAATGATGGGTCATACTCAGCCAAAGTTAGTGAACCTAGCCCAAATCCATTTAGGGATCCAACAATCTCCCCCTCTTTGGGTGAGGTCACTAACACAAAAATAAAACAATCACAAAGCAAAGAAAATATATCTGATAGAAATAAATATTCAGCAAATATTTATAGAGTTGAGCTTCATGATATAAACAGAAATAGAGTTCATAAGACAATAAGAAAATTACAGAAAGATAAACTCAATTCTTCTTCTGGGCTTTGTCTTTGTCTGATCCTTCAGAAGGTTGTCTGAACTTGATTTTCCTATTGATATTGGCAGCTTCTCTCTTTGACATATACAATTCTGATGCTCCAATCACAGTTTGGGAAGAGGTTCTTGGTACAACAGCTTCTAGGTGCAGTTTCATATAATCATCAACACTGAAAAATTTATTAGCCTTAGCATACCTTTTAATTTCTTCTTTTCTATAAGATGACATTATTGAGAATTGAGATATGTCTTTCCCTTCAGCCTTTGCTTTGCTAATCTGAGAACGTCCTATAAGCTCATGGAGTCTAACCATCTTGGCCGAATTCTCCTGTTCTGGATCCACAAAAGGAATTGGAGGAGACTCTTGCCTTTTTGAACTATAATCCAGCATTGGTTCTTCAGTAGGAACTTTCTTAGAAGAGTCTGGAGGTGGATTTCTTGAGGAAGATTGTTGATAGCTTTGCCTGGGTTGTCTCTGATATGTTTTTATCACAGAAGCTGGTTTTTGAGAGATGTTGCTTGAGGAGCCTGAAGAAGGAGGAGGAGGAGGAGGGTCTTTTCTGAATTATCTTGGAGGAGATCTATACCTTCTTTTCTTCTTCCTTTCTTTTTGTTTATTCTTTGACAACCACATCCATTGTGGCATACCAGGAAAGGGAGTAATTTTCTGCAGTATATAGAAAGGAGTGTCATTGTGAGGATTTGGCTTTGGAACTGCCTTAGGTGGAGCTTTCCTTTTCTTAAACACTTTCTTCTTGCTATCATCTAAATCTGAGTTATCAGCTTGATCATCATCAGAAGAGCTCTGTGGATTGTCATAAAGAGCATCTGTTGCTTTTAGTTTTTCCTTAGAAATCTGCTTGTCTGCTTGAGGAGGAACAACTGGAGGTAGAACAACTTGGGAAGGAACAACAATGTTTGTAAGCAACTGAGAATCGTCTAGTTCTTTATCGGTTAGAAGAAAATCTTCTAGTTCAGGATCATTTTGCCTCTGTGCAATTTCTTGTGCAGCATCTTGTGGAAGTCATCTAAGCTGAGTATTGGACTGTTATCCATTACATAAGTTGGGCTTGCAGGTTCCACAACCATGTATACAGGTTCCACAACCATGTTAGAAGCAAACCATGTCTTTAGTTGACTAACAACTTCAGGACTTATAGGAGGAGTATAGCATACTATTGCCAAAAATGACCTGTCAGCTGGAAGAAAAAAATACTGAAAAAGAGTATTTAAAGAATGAGCCAAAGCTAGAATGTCTACTGAGGGATTGATACAATAATCACCATCAGTCACAATCTCTGAAATCAACATAACTATATCTACTATATCATCCTCTGGAATCATATCTGCGTATACTAACTCAGTTATTTGTAATATAGTATCTGTTGTTGTTTCTGCCGTAATAGCTGCTATTGGAACTACTTCTTCACAGAGTATCTTCTCCTGCCTGGTTTCAGTAATAACTGGAGCCAGGCCCCTGACAGAAGGAGGGACAGGGAGGGCAGAAAGCTGAGCAGTAAGAGTGGAGATGGAGGAAGCAAGAGGTAAAATGGCCTCTTCTATAAGTTGTTTGAAAAGAAGGAATGTCTGTAAGATGGGATGGAAGGGGGGATAGAGGTGGAGTTGCAGAATCTGGAGATAGATGTTGATCTTGAAGTTGTTGTTGTACTTGGAATTAGATGATGGGGGACTGAGGAGGTGTAGATTGATGAATTGGTGAGGAATGGTGGATGGGGCTAGCAGGAGGTGTTGGTGAAGGTGTAGGTTGATGTTGAGGTTCTGAAGCTGAAGCTTGAGAGGGTTGTTGAGAGGATGAGGAAGGAGTTATAACAAGAGGAAGAGGAGGAATGGAATTTCTTCTGCATGGTGGGGAGTGGCTGGTACTGCCTTAGTACTCTCAGAAGTTTTAGAAGAGGAAACCCTATGAGGTTTTGGGATATTCCTCTCCCACCTGCCAAACAAGGCGCAGGTCAGCCTCTTATAGGCGTTAATGAATATGGTTAGGGCGACTAGGGATTCAGTTGCCTTGGTATGGAGGAAAACTTTAAGGATCCTTCCAAAACAAACTTCTTTCTTATTGTTCTTCTTCCTAATCAAATTAAACAAAAACTTGGCCCAATCAACAGCCTTCTTATTTACCACAGAACTCATTACTAAAAATTACTGTTTGGTAATGTAATCATGGGCTGTGTGCTTGCTCATCAACACTTTACCGACTACATCTGCAAGAAATTTGTAGCCGACAGATAGATGCTTCTTCAGCAACTTATTTGGGTTGTCTCCACAGTAACCCATCAATGTTAACATCTCATCAAATTCAGAAGAATCAAGTTCTATATCTTCTTCTCCGTTTACTAGTCCAAAAATTTCAGTAAGGGTATCTGGATTCAAAGAAACTGTGTTGCCCGAAATCGTTCCAACCATTGTGTCAGCGTCTGGAGTAGATGAAGTATAGACCCATTCTCATATTTCTGTAGCGGTAATCCTCATCCTGGTTGTCATTAGGGTCTTTTGCTTTAGTTCTTCGAACAACTCCAAAATATCTATGAAGATCTAGTCTGATTGTTGAAATGAATCGAAGTCGATGTCGAATCCCATATCAAATTTTATACCAGAAAGGGCTCCTGCTGGAATCGCCATTAGTTACCTACAACAAGAAGGCACAAAGATCAAGTGCAAGGGAACAAAAAGCGCGGGATGGAGGTCGAAGAAAACCTAGTTATAAGGTTTTTTCAGAATATGAAACGATAAACTCCGTCCTCCGAAACGCGAGAAATCTTCGATCTGAGGTCGACAAAATATTTTATTATCAAAAGAGGTTGTCGATCTTAGTTAGAAGAGGGGAAAACTTTTCATCGTTCTCTGGTCGACGAAAAGTTTTCTGAAGCCAGATCGTCGATCTCAGGTCGACGAAAAGATGACTTCCACAGAGAGTTCGTCGATCTCAGGTCGACGAAATATCTCAAGAACTTCCCTTAGTTCCTCGATCTCAGGTCGATGAAATTTGGCAAATTCTTCGACCACAGACATAGAATTAAATTAATGAGTCACCATTCATCATGCCTAGCTGATTCATAAAGGATAGATGTTTCTTCTTATCCAAGGGTTTGGTGAAGATATCTGCTCTTTGCAAATCAGTGGGAATTAAGGTAATATTAATTTTCTTCTTGTCCACACATTCTCTAATGAAATGATGTCTAACATCTATATGTTTGGTTCTAGAATGATACACTGGATTCTGTGCTATAGATATAGTACTGGTGTTGTCATAAAATAGAGTTGAATTATTTAAGTTATATCCATAATCCAGGAGTTATTTTGTATCCATAACATCTGTGAACAGCAACTGCCAGCTGCTATATATTCAGCTTCTACTGTTGATGTAGACACAAATGTCTGCTTTTTATAAAACCAGGAGACAAGTCTAGTACCAAGGAACTGGCATGTTCCTGATGTGCTTTTCCTGTCCACTCTACATCCAGCAAAATCAGCATATGAGTATCCAGTCAACTCAAATTCTTGATTCAGTTAGATACCAGAGTCCTAGATTTGGACATCTCTTTACATATCTCAAAATTCTTTTTAATAAAATTAGATGAGATTCTTTAGGGTTCACCTGGAACCTAGCACAGAGACATGCAACAAATATTATATCAGGCCTACTTGCTGTGAGATATAGAAGGGACCCAACAATGGCCCTATACAATTTCTGATCAATAGGTTTCCCATGCTCATCAGAATCAATCACATCATTTGTAGTCATGGGTGTTTACTTAGTTGTGGATAGGAAAATGCCATCAGGTGTCTGCTTCACTTGAAGACCAAGGAAGTAGGAGAGCACACCCATACTACTCATCTCAAACTTAGAATGCATAAGGTTGGAAAACCTATTGCATAGTTTGGGATCTATAAAACCAAATATTATGTCATCTACATATATTTGTACTAAAAGTATTTTATTCTTATGATACTTGAAAAACAAAGTCCTATCTACCATGCCTCTAGAAAACTTATGCTCTAACAAGAAGCTATCTAGGGTCTCATACTAAACTCTTGGAGCTTGCTTGAAGCCATAGAGAGCTTTATGCAATCTATAAACAAAAGAGGGATGAGTTGAAGAGATAAAACCTAGAGGTTGTTTAACATAAACCTCTTCTTTGAGTTCTCCATTCAAGAATGCACTCTTGACATCCATTTGGTAGACTTTGAACTTTTTAAATGCAGCATAGGCAAGGAAGATCCTGATTGCCTCTAGCCTGGCAACAGGTGCAAAGGTCTGGTCATAATCAATGCCTTCCTCTTGTCTATAGCCTTGAGCAACAAGCCACAATTGATCCTTGAGCATCAAGCTTGTTCCTGAAAACCCACTTTGTTCCAATGACTGGGTAGTCTTTGGGTCTTGGAACTAAGTCCTAAACTTAACATCTCTCAAATTGGTTGAGCTCTTCTTGCATAGCAATAATCCAATGTGGATCTTGTCAGCATCTTGGATGGATTGGGGCTCAATTTGAGATATAAAGCTGGCATGCATCATATCCTAGTGGAGTTGATGCATTGTCTGCACACTAGCTGCTATGTCTCCAATCACTAGAGATATAGGGTGATCTCTAAGTGTGATAATTTCAGTTGGTGGAGTTGGTTGAGCAACAGCCTATGGAATTAATTCCTCTGGTGGAATTGGATTAGATGTTGTTGGTTCAATATGGTCATTAGCTAGTTCATCATCACTTTCTTCATCACCTTGTGGAGGGGGATGTGATACAACCTTTGGTGTAAGGTTTAGTTCATCCATTTTCTCACACAGGTGAGGTACCTGCAAAGTTCTATTGGTAGAAATTTCTTTCTCCTTATAAAACATATTAGCTTCATCAAAAGTAACATGCATAGATTCTTCAATTTTTAAGGAAGATTTATTAAACACCCTATAAGCTTTGCTGACTTGGGAATATCCTAGAAAAATTCTCACAGTAGCTTTTGCTTCAAATTTTCTAATGTATTTCATGTCATTGTTGTGAATATAACATATACAACCAAATACTTTAAAATAGGTGATTATAGGTTTCTTCCCTTTAAGCATTTCATAGGAAGTCTTATTCTTAAGTTTATGTATCAAACTTCTATTCAACACATAATTTTTTGTGCTCACAACCTCTGCCCAATAGGATAGGGGCATGTAAGCATCTGCAAGTAACGTGCCTGCATGTCACGACTGTGCATTCTTGGGGTTAACTTTTGGAGATTTCTAGATAAATCTAGGATCTTGGAGGACATTCTTGTATATAGAGAATAGTCTAGAATATTCTTGAAAGTTGTAGATACTTAGATGATGGTAGAGTAGTCTAGACCCTTCCATTCTTTGGAGGGAAAACCCTTTTGGGGACTATATAAGGGGAAGACCCCCTCATTTGTAACTCACCAAACAATTCAAGCAAAAAAGCTCTCTTACTTATTGTTACTTTCTTGCTCTCTCATTCTCGTTCCTAAGTGCTCTCTTCTTATTCTTCCACGATCAAGTGTTGACGGAGGCTGACTTAGCTAGCTGTGAAGGGCGTAACAAGGAGCTAAGGCCGCACGCGACGTTGTCAAGGGGACAAGTCCGTGACAGTTGGTATCAGAGCCAGGTTGACTCAAGTTCGTGGTTCGTGCTAAGGAGAAGATGGCTTTGGAAGGGAACAACACTTCAAGCATCATTGATGAGCGCGGCAGGGCGCTCGAGGAGAAAAGGGAGAGAAGGAAGAGGGGTCAAAGCAAAGGTCACGAAGAGCTTAGCGATGATCAAAATATGTTGGACATAGTAGATTATGAGGCTCTGCGAGATGCATACCTTACTCTACAGCGGAAAGTAGAGAACATATATAAGTATTTTGATACTTTTCATATGGAACATGAAAAGATGAAAGTGGATATTGATCTTTTGAAGGAGCAAACATTGGGCAAAGAGGAATCTACGCATAATGCCTTTGGCACCATCCATAGTGAATTCGAAGAGCGCTTGACAAGTGTGGAAACAGAAATGGAAGACTTGCGCAAGCGAAGTCCTACAAATGGAGGGAACATTGGAGCTACGGTGAACAACTCCAGGCTGACCGTGCCAAAGCCTAAGAAGTTTGTGGGAAGACGGGATGCGTTGGAGGTAGAAAACTTCCTTTGGCACATGGAGAAATACTTGGAGGGATATGACATCATAGAGGAAGCATTGAAGGTACGTCATGCTAGCTATTATCTAGAAGACTTTTCTTCGTTATGGTGGCGGAAAATACAAGCAGATGTTACCAAGGGACTATACCGGATCAACTCTTGGGAGGACTTCAAATAAGAGTTTAGAAGGAACTTCATCCCGGAGAATGTGAAGGATGACAACTTACGGAAGCTCAGGGAGCTGAGGCAGAAGGGAACCATTGGAGACTATGTCAAGGAGTTTACAACACTATCGCTACAAGTCTTTGATGTTCCCGAACACATTCTCCTCTTCAACTTCATTGATGGACTACAAAATTGGGTCAAACAAGAAGTCAAGCGGAAGGACCCAAGGACCACCAGAGATGTGATTGTTATCGCCGAGTCCCTTATTGAGTTCCAATGTCAACCCAATCCAATCAAGGAGAAGAAGGACAAGCCCAACAATGGCAAGAATTGGTGAGAACGGCGAGACAACAAGACCACCCACTTCAAAGGTGGATCAAAGACTTTGCCTGATCCGCGGAAGGAGTTTGAAGAAAGGAAGAAGAACTTCGTACAAAAAGGCGGATGTTATGTGTGCAAGGGGCCACATCCGATGAGCAGTTGCCCAAAGTTGGGATCATTATCCGCTATGGTGGAGAGCCAGAACGTCACCCCACCGGACGAAGGTACTTCTCAAATGAGTTCATTACAAATACTAAATGCTTTGAACGTGCAGCCGACAAAAGCTACATCAAGGAAGGGGTTGATGTATGTGGAAGCTACGGTCAATGGGAAGACCATGAAGGCCTTAATAGATACGGGAGCTTCACACAACTTCATGACAGAAGGATAGGCCAAGAGGTTGGGCTTGCAAGTCATGAAGGGCGGAGGTTGGATCAAGAAAGTGAACGGCCAAGCGAGGCTGCTCGATGGAGTCACACGCAACGTGGAGTTGTGCATGGGCACCTTGAAGGGACGGTTGTACTTCTCTATAGCACACATGGACGACCTCAATGTTGTGCTAGGAATGGAATTCTTAGAGAAGATGCAAGCGATTGTCATGCCAGCACATCGCTCGGTTTGCATCTTGGAGGAAGGAACCGCATACATGGTCCCAATGATGCAAGGACCATCAAGGTCTGACAAGGACGGGCCGAAACAACTTTCGGCCATGCAGATTGCAAAAGGGTTCAAGAAGGGTGAACCAACTTATTTGGCCACCCTAAAGGAGGAAGACAAAGGCAACATGGTGGAGGAGGTGTCTCACCTCATTGCGGATGTTCTAGTGAAGAATGAAGACATCATGCCCGCTGAGTTACCTCTCAATATACCACCTCGGAGGGAGGTGGATCACAAGATTGAGCTTGAGCCAGGGACAAAACAACCGGCCAAAGCACCATATAGAATGGCTCCCTCTGAATTGGAGGAATTGAGGAAGTAACTTCAAGTACTGCTGGAGTCAGGAATGATCAGGCCATCGAAGGCACCATTTGGTGCTCCGGTGCTATTTTAAAAGAAGAAGGATGGAACCTTGCGGCTTTGCACTGACTACCAGGCGCTAAACAAGGTTACGATAAAAAACAAATATCGTATTCTTCTCATCACGGATCTCTTTGACATGCTTGGGAAGGCAAGGATCTACTCCAAGTTGGACTTACAAAAGGGATATCATCAAGTGCGGATTGCAAAAGGTGATGAACCTAAGACCACTTGCGTTACAAGGTATGGAGCATTCGAATGGTTGGTGATGCCTTTCGTCTTAACCAATGCACCAACAACTTTCTGCACTATGATGAACCAAATATTCCACCCGTACTTGGACAAATTCGTGGTGGTGTACTTGTATGACATTGTGGTCTACAGCAACACCTTGGAGGAGTATGTCAAGCATCTTAGCTTGGAATTTTCAAGCAATGCGAGAGAACGGGCTATATGTGAAGAAGTCCAAATACTCATTTGGACAAGAGGAGATACAATTTCTTGGACATGTTATTGGACATGACCAACTACGAATGGACATGAGCAAAGTGCAAGCCATTCAAGAATAGGAGCCGCCAACAAAGGTGACTGATCTACGATCATTCCTTGGCTTGGTGAACTACTACCAAAGGTTCATCAAGGACTACTCGAAGAAGGCAGTACCATTGACAGACTTGTTAAAGAAGAACAAGGCTTGGCTATGGACGGATGAATGCCAACAAGCCTTTGAAGACTTGAAGACTGCAATTTGCAGTGAACCGGTGCTTGCCTTGCCAGACTTCAACAAGAGATTTGAGTTGCACACAGACGCATCGAACTTTGCGATCGGTGGAGTGCTAATGCAAGAAGACCATCCTTTAGCCTTTGAAATTCGCAAACTCAATGAGGCGGAATGAAGGTACACCGTTCAGGAGAAGTAAATGACGACCATAATACATTGCTTGCAAGTGTGGAGGCATTACCTACTAGGAGCTCAATTCACAATCAAGATGGATAACGTTGCAACCACCTACTTCCAAACACAAAAGAAGTTGATAGCAAAGTAAGCACGGTGGCAGGACTTCCTAGCCGAGTTTGACTTCATCTTGGAGCACAAGGAGGGGAAGACTAATGTGGTGGCAGATGCACTAAGCCGCAAAGCCGAGCTAGCCGTGATATCCATGGCTAGTGGAGGAATACTAGATCGCGTGAGGCAAGGATTGAAAGAGGATCCTCTTGCCATGCAACTTGTCCAGTTGGCCAAGGAGGGCCAAGCCAGGAGATTTTGGGTAGAGGATGAGCTACTCTACACCAAAGGAAGGCGACTATACATCCCTAAGTGGGATAACCTACGGAGGGATATCATCAAAGAATGTCATGACACAAAGTGGGCTGGACATCCCTGACAGAAACGCACATTGGCGTTGATGGAGGACTCATACTTCTGGCCATAGATGAGATATGAAGTGGAGCTATACGTAAAAACTTGTCTTGTGTGCCAACAAGACAAAGTGGATAACAAGCAATCCGCTAGACTATTGGAGCCATTGCTGATTGCGGAGCATCCTTGGGAGTCGGTGACACTTGACTTCATCAATGCTTCGCCAAAATCCGAAGGGTGCGTATCAATCTTAGTAGTGGTTGATCGATTTTCGAAGTATGGAACATTTATCCCAAGCACTAGGGACACTACAACGGAGGAGACAACACGTCTTTTCTTCAAGAACGTAGTGAAATATTGGGGCTTATCGAAGACTATTATCAGCGATCGTGACCCCAGATTCACAGGGAAATTGTGGACGGAGTTATTCAAGTTGTTGGGATGAACTTAACTTCTCCACAAGCTTCCACCCTCAAACTAATGGGCAAACTGAGAGGGTGAATGCATTGCTCGAGTGCTACCTACGGCACTTTGTGAGCGCCAATCTGAAGGACTGGGCTAAGTTGATGGATATGGCACAATTCTCCTACAACCTACAAAGAAGCGAGGCGACTGTAAGGAGTCCATTTGAGCTTGCAACGGGAAGACAACCTTTTACTCCACACACTCTAGCCACAATTGATGATGGAAGAAGCCCTGGAGCATGGAAAATGGCTAAGTCTTGGGAGGAACAAACAGACTTAGCGAGAGCATGTTTAGAAAAAACACGCAAGAGGATGAAGAAGTGGGTTGATTCTAAGCGACGGATGGTAGAATACACGGTTGGGGATAAGGTTATGGTAAAATTTCTACCCCAACAATTCAAAGCCTTGCAGAGCTTGCATAAAGGAATGATTAGAAGATATGAAGGCCCATTTGTGGTGATCGCCAAGGTGGGTAAGGTTTCATACCGCCTAGACCTACCAAACTCTTTGAAGATACATCCAGTGTTTCATGTCAGCATGTTAAAACCTTACCATGAAGACCATGAAGACCTTTAAAGAGGAACATCTCAAAGAGCACCACCAGTAATGACCAAGTCTTTTGACAAAGAAGTGGAAGAAGTGCTCACGAAGAAAACTGTGCGAAGGAGAGGCGTGCAACCGAGCACGCAATATTTCATTAAGTGGAAGGGAAGGCCAGAGTCCGAAGCAACATGGGAAACATTAAAAGATCTCTGGGAGTTCAAAGACATCATCCAACAGGACGAGGCGATGAGGGCGTCGCCAGATTAGGTGGGGGAGGATTTCACGACCGTGCATTCTTGGGGTTAACTTCTGTAGATTTCTAGAGAAATCTAGGATCTTGGAGGACATTCTTGTATATAGAGAATAGTCTAAAATATTCTTGAAAATTGTAGATACTTAGATGATGGTAGAGTACTCTAGACCATTCCATTCTTGGGAGGGAAAACCCTTTTAGGGACTATATAAGGGGAAGACCCCCTCATTTGTAACTCACCAAGCAATTCAAGCAATAAAGCTCTCTTACTCATTGTTACTCTCTTGCTCTCTCATTCCCGTTCCTAAGTGCTCTCTTCTTATTCTTCCACGATCAAGTGTTGACGGAGGCTGACTTAGCTAGCTCCGAAGGGCGCAACAAGGAGCTAAGGCCGCACGCGACGTTGTTAAGGGGACAAGTCCGTGACATGCAGCTTCTGTAAGACCCCCCCCCCCTTTTTTTTTTAAAACCCGGGGTCTTAGGCCCAGAATCGCCGCTTTGCGGTGACACCTTCACGTCCTGAAGGGTCATCACCACAAGGCGCCGATTCTGCCAGCCAATTCGATCACAGAAAGGTAGCACAATAATTGAAGTAAGAGCAAGTCCACTGAAAGTAAATCACATATATAGAATAAAATCTCCACGAAGGGAGTGTCCACAGAATAACAATAATTAGAGTACTATAAATGCGAGCTTATGCCCGGTACATCATATCCTCACTACAAATCTCTCATGCGGAAGCAAAAACAGAAACTACTCAGGGTCGAGACTCACGGTCCTGGCTGTATGAACTCCGGAGCTAGACTGCCCCATCTCCAAGCGCACCGGTCGCTGGGGCCGCTCCTCCATGTTGGGCTCCACGATCCCCTAAATGATGCGGTTCGAAAACCGTTAGTCATAAAGACTAAGCCCTATCATCCCCTACCCCTTCCCCCATGGCTCCTAAGTACCGAGCGGAGAGGAAGAAAGGGAAGGACATGAAGGTGGACATTTAATCAAGAAACAGATGGCAGCGGAACTAATCTAGCAATACTATATTAAATATGACAGAAACAGAAAGTAGGAAATGTAACCTTAACTTATGTGCGAAAGCGCATAAGCCAAGGGATCTTCTGCAAGGCTCCTATCGTATAGAGTGTCCCATACCACTTATACGTTGGGGTGTCGGTTATCAAACAGCAGCATATATTTATATTAACCTTAATTTATAAACTTGCCCACACAAGCTTATAGACCAAGGGGTCGTTTTGCAGGTCCTAATGTATAAGCGTCCCATACCACTTATACTTTAGGTGTCAGGGTTAAATGAATCGTTTATGCTATGACATGCAAGTGGGTATGATGAAACATGCAAGTGCAACTCACACACCCGACTCTGTGCACACAGACCTTTTGTTCCCCCTTTCGGAGCCGTTACCTCCCAAGATACCTCCGTAGTGGCAGACGGAAGCGGTGGGTTGGGCCTTGCCCACCTCTAAACCAGTAAAGCACTACCGGTCAGACCTATTGTACGCCTCAACGCTTGGCGCACTAAGCGGACGCCAGCGTACTCTTGCCGGCTGGCGTACCGGACTTCTGTTGGCGAAGTGCTAACCACACTTGCCGAGTCAGCGTATTGGCGTCGGTGCATCGACTCTCCAATACCGAAGACCCACCACCTTAATTTTCATCCCTTTTTATGCACATGCAAGTTTAATCATAAACACACAAAATGTAAGATCTGATCCCCAATCTCCGGGGTCAACCCGGATCTTATGCCCAAAATCGTCGTCTTACGGTGACACTAACGCACGGGTTAGTCGACACCGTAAGACGCCGATTTTGCCGGCTAGTACGATCATAAACTTGTTCGACCAATATGAGAAATTGCAGTATAATTAGAGTAACACAGGTAAAGTCCACAGCCACAGTACTAATTATATGTTTATAGTAAATGAAAAGTACATAAAATGCAGTCCAAAATGAGTAAACAACACGAGAGTAATAAGGGCTTATGTCCAGTACATCAAAATCAAATCACTCTCTCACACTCTCTCTAACTGCAGCGGAATCTATCATCTCTACTCAACGCACCTGAGGACGTGCTCCAGTAGTAGTAGCAGGTGGTACCGGTATCTGATCCTCAAGTCCTGCCTCCTCGATGTGCTGGTCCATCTCCTCGAGCTCCTAAAATGATATGGTCACCGACCATTAGTCAAAAAGACTAAGTCGTTTCTTCCACACCTCGCCCCGCAACTCCTAGGCACGGAGCGGGAGGACGAAGCAGAGGACAACAAGGGGTAACAAAGTGGAAGCAGGTGACAAGAAGCTAACTACCAATGTATATAGAAGTAAGTAAGAAAAGAAAGTAACCTTCACTTATGCGAGAATGCATAAGCCAAGGGATCTTCTACAAGGCTCCCATCGTATAAGATGTCCCATACCATTTTATACGATGGGGTGTCGGTTGTCACAAGCAGTATATATATAAAAGAAAATAACCTTAACCTATAAACTTGCCCACTCAAGCTTATAAACTAAGGGTTTGTTTAGCGGGTCCTAATGTATAAGCGTCTCATACCACTTATACATTAGGTGTCATAGGTTGTTATGAATGTTTATGATATGCATCTATATGGTGGGTATGATATGAACTAGCAGTGCAACTCACACACCCGACTTTGTGTACACTAACCTTTAGTTCCCACTTTTCGGGAGCTAGCATCACTCTCAGGTACCGCCATCGTGGCTCCGGCAGCAGCGGATCGGGCTTCTCCGCTTTCTAGGCGGGTATACACACTACCAGGCCAAGACCTCTCCTGTACGCCTCTGTACACCGACAAGTGCACTCTAGAGTCTCTGCGTACCATTGCTAGCTACCTGCTAGACTTTTAGGTTGGGTATACGTCTTCAGGGATTGTCTGCCTGACCGCACTATTAAACAACATACTGGCCCTTCCAACAGTACACCTCACCCGAGTCACCGCACTGCCATCGGTGTGACGATTGGCCCAGTACCGCATGACCCACCACCATTTATGCACATGCAAATATTTCATCTCGAGCGTCCAGCTCGTAGGACCAACCTGTCCTGATTCCTCCAACCCTGCCAGGGTGAGCAAGTAAACCAAACACTTCCTTCCGACTCTGCACGGATGAGCAAGTAGTCAATAGGCTCCAAGTCCCTCCAACCCGGCACGAGTGAGAACAAGTACAGTTTACCTAGCCTATTAGGCTACTCTTGCCTACCGGTTATTATACTTAGTGAATTAAGGTTAATCCAAGGACTGCCCAGGGTATGCCCAATGAAGGGGTCTCGGGGGCACTAGGAACCAAGATGGAATTGAAATCCAAAGTTCCCTTTCGCAAGGATAATTACTTTTAGTTGATGTCTACCCAGGATTCCCTTTTCTCTCACTGTTACCTAGAGCGGCTTAGTGGCTTAAAATGTTAACTGAGGAACGACGGTCTCCCGTCGGCCTCCTCCCGGTTAAGAAGGTTTGCACTCTTTATTCTCGTCTCTAGGACACAACTGCCACCCAAGGTTATACTTCCATCATATACTCTAGCTCAATCGTCGATCCATTCCCCGGTGGCCTATAGTATAGTCTACCTTACTATGCGCAGCCCATGACCTAATATCATCCTGAAATCAAACTTCTAAATCCTTGGGCCAACAGAACCCAAATATTTATCCTAGGGTGGTATGAATTAATAAAGTGTGTATGATGATTTTCATAATTCTCCCAATTATTTAAACACTTAATTTAATTTCTCCAAATATTTCTCCAAGTCATTTAACATGTGAAGTATATCTTAGCATGACCCTAGTGATGCAAAACAATTATCCTGACCTATATCATGATGAAATATTACTGTCTCCCAAAGTTTATAATTTTCCTTTAAATATTTGTATTTATTCATTGATTAATACAAAACCATC
This sequence comes from Platanthera zijinensis, assembly GCA_039513925.1. Lineage (NCBI taxonomy): Eukaryota > Viridiplantae > Streptophyta > Magnoliopsida > Asparagales > Orchidaceae > Platanthera > Platanthera zijinensis. The sequence goes on from CM077086.1 coordinate 31,686,905, forward strand.
TTAATTAACACTTTTCAAAGAAAGTATAAGGAATTTATCCACAAAAACCCTAGGAAAATTACACGGGATCTAAATCATCAAAATAAGACTACTGGAAGAGTTTCATCAACTTTAACAGTGTAATGGCCTTGCAATTCAAATTTTTAGATATTTACCAAAATGCCATTATGTTGGTTTAAAAATTATATGTACATCCAGAAATTCTGAAATAAATATGCCAGCTAAATAATACATATATACACCACTAGGAATATTTCCAAATTTTTCTGATTTATATTTTTCATTAATTCATGAATGGAAGAAATAAGGGTAAAATGGTCTTTACATGATATTTTACTCCAAAAGATCTCAAACAGAGAAAATAAAATTACCCCAAGTCAAATATGACCAAAAATTTAACAGGACTAAATTTGAGGATTTTTGCTTGATTAAATCTATTTTCCAACTTTATTTTCCAATATGGCTATAATTTTCAAAAATCCAAATAATGGGATTTTTATTCCCAAAAATCCCATAATTGATTTGAGGGATTAAATTTGTCCTAAAGATCTCCTGGAATTAATTTCAAGATTTCTAGAAATCCCAAAATGGATAAAAACACATCATAGCAAAATTTGTTGTTTGCACACCAAGGCTAAGTCTAGCCTACACATGCAAGTGGGTTAACCCAACATGCAGTGACCCAAATGTAATGAAATTTTTATCATGCGCTAATGATGTCCCCAAGGACTTGCCATTAAAATTTGGGGCCATTTGGAGGCTTAACACTCCAATTATTTTAATTATTCAATTTTTGACATTTTGAACAAAACTATAGAAAAAAAATATTCCAAAAATTCCTAATTTTTGGCATGGGCTAGATAGGCCCTAGACATGCACATGCCCAAAATTTCAGGTCATGTGGATCACTGGTTTAGCATGAGCACTCAAATTAAAATCTGCCCTAGCCTAGAACCTGTCCTAGGAGAATTACCCTACAGGACAGACCACTGGGTCAAAACCCATGATTAGGGTGGAATTTTAAAGATAAGACCTAGGGATACATTTTCTATTCAAGGATCCTACCTAGAAATGTCTCTAGGTGCCCTAAATTACACATGCAAATTGACTGTAAATGTGTGACAGATTGTTACTATTCATAATGATTAATTCATCATTTATATAATAAATCAGCACGAATCCTAAAGCTAGAATGGACGGCATCCTTTCATCTTCTCCAAATTTGGAGGGTGGGGATTTGCCCGAGCTGGGCCGCCTTACGGGGCTTTTTCCGGCCAATGGCGGCGGCGCCAAGGCCGGCCAACTGTGCCACCACCTTCACGGTGGTGGTGGCCGGCTTTTGCCGGCGACAAGGCGGCGGAAGGCGGCGGCGCCGGGGATCCCGAGAAGTGAGAAAAGCTCGAAAAATCGGGATTTTCTCCCATGGCATCGGGCTCAATTGAGCCCGATTGCTTAACCTAAAGTTCTAGGAAGCTAGTACGGCTTGAAGTGAGGCGAAACGAACCCGAAGTAGTGGTTGGCGGCGGGTGTGGCGGCGGTTGGCCATGGTTGAGCTTGCTCCGGCGATCTCCTTGCCAAATCCTCGTTTCTCCACCGTTTGCCTTGCTTCAGGTATCAAACTCCACTCCTTTCCTCTCTCTGAAACTGCTGGTGGGGTTAGTGTGGCCTGAGGAGGCTTGTAGAGGGAGATATGGCCGAGGTAAATTTCGGGTGGGCCTTTGGTTTCTCCACCATGGATGCCAAGTGGCTGTCATGCCATATTTTATTCTGAAATGGGGTGGGGTGGTCGGCCAGCACCTATTGAGCTGAAGAAATGAAAGCCACATGGCCTCCTTCCATCACCACCCCCTTTCTCTCTCCTCTTTTAGGTGTTTTCTCCAAAATGCCCCTTTGCATGTACTCTCTCCTCATTTTGGGGGTTAGGGGTTGTCCTTGTCCACTTGGCTGGTCATGGGTCAAGTTTGGTGGGCTTGGCCCATGGGAAATGACTTGGGCTCACATTTTCACTCATTAGGGTAAACTGTTCACTTGTTGACTTTTTGAGTTGACTTGGTCAACATGATGAGTGGGCTGACCCCACTTGTTGGTCATGAGACCAATGGTACCACCCAACTTGGGTTGGGTCAAGGTGGTGACCTACTTAGGCTAATTGGGCCTATGGGTGTGGTTTTGACCACTTTAGGCTCAAGGTTGACTTGGGTCAACTAAGGTCAAACTGTTGACCTAGGGACATGCCTTAAGGTCCACTTAGATTGTTTTTAGGGTTAGGGCAATGTGGTGGGGTCATGGTGTGGCTAGGGTCCCTAGTTGGGCTAGTTTGACCTAGTTTGACTTGGTCCTATAGTGGGCCCCACATGGCTACAACCCACTACCTAGGGTCAAACCTAGCTAATTTCCCCTAACACCCACCCCATGCCTAACCCAATCTAAGTTAAGGGGCCTAGTAGTAACATGGGATGTTACAAATCCTAAAAACAAAACAAATAATTTCGTCCCCGAAATTCAAGTTCGGGTCTACAGGGTTCTAGTTGCAAGAATTAGAAATCTTAAATCATAAATTAAATATGTACCTGTTGTAAATAACTCTGGGTGTTGCTCCATCATCATGTCCCTTGGTTCCCAGGTGTGCTCCTCTTGCCCGTGGTTGGACCACAACACCTTTACGAGCGGAACTTTCTTCTTTCGCAACACCCGAACGGCAGTATCGTCGATCTGAATCGGCTCTAGTCTAACTGATCTGTCAAGCTCTACCGGTCCGGCTGTGGTAGTAATGTGCTGTTCCGGCCGAAGGAGAGCTCTTCTCAAGGAAGAGACGTGGAAGACGTCATGTAAGGTACTCAACTCCGGTGGCAGTTGCAGTCTGTAAGCCAAGGTGCTGATCTGCTCCAGGATCAAGTAAGGCCCCATGTATCGCGGACTGAGCTTCTTGTGCCTTCGCACCCGGGAGACACCATGTACTGGACGTATCTTCAAGAAAACCCTATCCCCAACCTGGAACTCCACCTTCCGGTGCAGAGCATCATAGTACTTTGCCTGCCTGCTTTGTGCCTCCAATAGCCGATCCCTGATCAAACGAATCTGGACCTCCATATCTTCCACAAAATCTGAGCCAAGAGCTCGAGTATCCACATCCTGGACCCAAGATAGCGGTGTCCGGCACTTCCTCCCATAGAGAGCCTCATAAGGAGCCATCCCGATGTTGGCCTGGTGGCTATTATTGTACGAGAACTCAATCAGTGGCAGTAGCCTCTCCCAAGGCTTCCCCGTATCCAATATACATAGCCTGAGCAGGTCCTCCATAGTCCTGTTTGTCCGCTCTGTCTGGCCGTCGGTCTGCGGATGGAAGGCAGTGCTAAAGGTGAGTCTGGAACCCAAGTAAGCATGCACTGCCCTCCACTCCCTGGAAGTGAAACGACCGTCTCGGTCCGAGACAATAGACCTGGGGATGCCATGGTATCTAACGAACTGCTCCACAAACACTCTCACCAACACAGCAACTGGAGCATCCTTTCTGACCGGAATGAAACGCGCTACCTTGGTCAGTCTGTCTACAATAACCCAGATGGAATCGTGCCCAGAGTGGGAGCGAGGCAATCCGTGAACAAAATCCATGTTAATGTCCTCGAACTTCCACTCCGGGACTGGTAGAGGCTGTAATAAACCACCCGGGCTCTTGCACTCGGCCTTCACTCGCTTGTTGGTCTCGCAGTGTGTCACAAAATCGATGATCTCCCTCTTCATCCCTGGCCAGTACATGGTCCGTCGTAAGTCAGCCCACATCTTGGTGATGCCGGGATGCACTGAGTATCTGGAGCAGTGTGCCTCTCTGAGGATGTCATCCCGGATACCATCTCCTGTTGGGATGTATACTCGACCACGAAATCGAAGAAGATCGTCCTGCAGCGTGTAGTCCTCATACTTGCCCCCTTCCAGGGCACCGAAAATAGGCTCTAACTCAGCATCCAATCTCTGACGTGTAAGTATGCGCTTCCGGATATCATCATCGCCGACCAAAGAGCTCAAGTACTCTCTGTATACCACTGGCTCTGCCTCCAAAACCATGGTAATGTGCATATCCTCCATCATGCGTAGCAGCTCTATAGACATCACCCGAGGCTCCGGTCCAGAAGTGCCGGCTCTCCTGCTCAAGGCATCCGCAACAGTGTTCGCCTTCCCCGGGTGATAATGCATCTCAAAGTCATAATCGCAGAGGAACTCAAGCCATCTCCTCTGGCGCAGGTTTAGATCCTTCTGCGTGTCAATGTACTTGAGATTCTTGTGATCTGAGTAGATATCACAATGGATCCCATATAAGTAGTGTCTCCATGTCTTGAGGGCGAATACCACAGCCCCGAACTCGAGATCATGTACTGGATAGTTATGCTCATGCTTCTTCAACTGTCGCGAAGCATAAGCGATAACGTGTCTGTGCTGCATTAGGACAGCACCCATCCCCTGATAGGAGGCATCTGTATAAATCTAAAATCCTTCACTCCCAGATGGAAGTGCAAGGATGGGGGATGAAGTGAGTCGGTCCTTCAGCTCCTGAAAAGCCGCTTCGCACTGCTCTGTCCAATCAAACACCGCATCCTTCTTCGTCAAGGACGTGAGGGGGAGGGCTATCCTTGAGAACCCCTCCACGAACTTGCGATAGTAACCTGCTAAACCCAAGAAACTGCGAATGTCTAACGCTGTATTTGGCCGTGGCCAATCCTGCACTGCCTCCACTTTGGCTGGATCTACTGCCAATCCAGACCCACTGATAGTATGCCCTAGAAAAGCCACCTCCTATAGCCAGAACTGGCACTTAGAGAACTTTGCGTACATCTGAAATTCCCTCAGCCTCTGTAAGACCTGTGCCAGGTGCTCCGCATGCTCCTCCTGAGTCCGGGAGTAGATCAGGATGTCGTCGATGAATACTATGACAAATCAATCCAAATAAGGTTCGAATACACGGTTCATGAGCGTCATGAATGCTGAGGGGGCATTTGTGAGCCCAAATGGCATGATCGTGAATTCGTATAATCCATAACGTGAGCTGAATGCTGTCTTCGGTATATCTTCCTCCCGGATGCGCAACTGATAATAGCCGGATCGTAAGTCTAGCTTAGCGAACCAGAAGGCTCCCTGAAGTTGATCAAATAGCTCATCTATCCGGGGCAATGGGTAGGTGTTCCGAACCATCAACCTATTAAATTCCCTGTAATCTATACACAGTCGGAGGGATCCATCCTTCTTCTTCACAAATAAAACTGGTGCTCCCCACGGCGACGAACTCGGCCGCACAAATCCTGACTCCACAAGTTCCTGCAACTGAGTCCTGAACTCTGCCAATTCTCTAGGAGCCATTCTGTAGGGTGCCCGGGACACTGGCCTCGCCCCCGGCACTAGCTGAATTCTGAAGTCCAGATCTCGAGCTGGTGGTAGTCCGGGAAATTTCTCCGGAAACACATCAGAGAAATCCCAAGCCACCGAGATGTCGGCTATCGAACACTCTACTGCGGCCATCTCGAAGCATATGAGGTACACCTCCTCCCCCTGCTCGTAGGCCTTGACAGCCTGTACAGAAGATAAAGAAAGGTGGGGGATAGGTCGGATACCTTCGATGGTGAGGTAAGAATCCCCATGTCTGAGTGTAATCTTCTTTGCGGGGCAGTCGATTTGGGCATGATTCCAATGGAGCTAGGTCATGCCCAAAATCAGATCAAAGTCCGGCAATCTCAGAATTGTTGTCGGAGCCTCGAATGCCTTGCCTCCGATTTCGGCCTCCATGTTGCAGCTAACCGTGGTGCGAAGCTCCGAGCCATCAGGAAGACGCACCCTCCTTTCTATGCCAGGGAACCTCTCCACGCCCTCTAGTCCCTCGATAAAAGTGTCCGACATGAAGGAGTGTGAAGCTCCTGTGTCGAAGAGGGTATAAGCGGGCTTGCCGCTGATCATGACTATCCCTGGGTTTTGTTTGAGTTCAAAGCTAGATATTACTTCAAATGTTTTCAAGGTACTATAAAGTTAAAGTTCTAATTTACAAAAGTTAAAGTACCTGTGATCACCTCCTCAGGGTTCCTAGGCACTGCAAGATCTAGCGCATACACCTGCTCCTGGCCACGTCTTCGGTCATGACGTCCACGACCTCTGCCTCGACCTCGTCCTCGTCCTTGGCCCTGGTGTGCTGGAGGGGCCACTGGAGGTGGGGGAGGAGGAAGAGGGTGGACCTGAAGCGGGCATTGCGTCCTGATATGCCCAGGCTGGCCGCATCCATAGCATATGATCTGTCTCTGACCCCGATCATCCTGTCTCTGTACTCGATTATCTTGCCTCATTGGTCCTTGCATCTGTAAGGGTGGGGGAGCCAATACTGGAGGAGGCCCCTGCTCCTGCCTGATGTTGGGGCGACGACGCCCCCAACCCCTCCTATATCCGATAACCTTTCCCCTTTGGGATGTCCTGCTACCATCGGAAGACGATCCTTCGAGCGGCCTTTTACCTCTGCCCTATACCATTAGTTGGCCAGCCTCCAGCTTTTTCGCCATTTTTATGATCTGAGCAGTGGTACCGTGTGATATAAACAACAAGGGGCTGCCTCAACAAATCCCGGAGGCCATGATAAAATCTTTTAGCATACTTTCGATCATCCCATTCGTGAAATCCGGCAAACCTAGCCAGGTGAGAGAATTCTCTTTGGTATTCAATTACAGATCTGCTTCCTTGTTTGAGGTTTAGAAACCTCTCCTCCAATGAGTCCCGGTCTGTGACAGAAACATAATGGTCCAGGAACGAGTCGCTGAATTCTTCCCAGGATATGTCTGTTAGTTCCCTATCCCCATAAACTGAGTCCCGAATAGACTTCCACCATCTCTTTGCATGGGCTTCTAGTGTGGAAGTGGCAAGTGGTACCGCCTGGCTGACTGGGCAGCTAATTCCAGCCAGTAACTCCTGAATGGTCTCCAGCCATTCCTCTGTCTTTACCGCGTCCTCCGTCCCTCGGTATACTGGCGGAGATAAACTCTTGAAAGCACTTATCCAATTTGAGCCTGGATTTTCCTGCGGGACCGGGGCCTGCTGAGCTCTGAATGCGTCCAGGATCGCCGTCAGCGTTTGCCCCATCTCAGTCTGTAAGAAGGGGATGGCAGCTGGAGGGGGAGGAACCACATTTTGCTGTGGAGCGACCTGCGGAGGTTGCAAATCAGATAAAGTTTAATCAAGGATGTTCTAACTCATTATTTTAAAAAAAGGACTGATAGTGTGGCTTTTACAAATGGGCACACCATTGCTTCCGCTGCATAGTTTGTCCGCAAACTAATGCTCGAGCGGGGTGTTTCAGTGTTATGGACTTCTTTCTTATATGATCGTTTGTTCAAGTGATACCAGTTTGTAAGATCCGATCCCCAATCTCCGGGGTCAACCCAGATCTTATGCCCAAAACCGCTGTCTTACGGTGACACTAACGCACGGGTTAGTCGACACTGCAAGACGCCGATTTTGCCGGCTAGTACGATCATAAACCTGTTCGACCAATATGAGAAATAGCAGTATAATCAGAGTAACACAGGTAAAGTCCACAGCCACAGTACTAATCATATGTTTATAGTAAATGAAAAGTACATAAAATGCAGTCCAAAATGAGTAAACAACACGGGAGTAATAAGGGCTTATGCCCAGTACATCAAAATCAAATCACTCTCTCACACTCTCTCTAACTACAGCGGAATCTATCATCTCGACTCAACGCACCTGAGGACGTGCTCCAGTAGTAGTAGCAGGTGGTGCCGGTATCTGATCCTCAAGTCCTGCCTCCTCGATGTGTTGGTCCATCTCCTCGAGCTCCTAAAATGATATGGTCACCGACCATTAGTCAAAAAGACTAAGTCGTTTCTTCCGCACCTCGCCCCGCAACTCCTAGGCACGGGCGGGAGGACGAAGCGGAGGACAACAAGGGGTAACAAAGTGGAAGCAGGTGACAAGAAGCTAACTACCAATGTATATAGAAGTAAGTAAGAAAAGAAAGTAACCTTCACTTATGCGAGAACACATAAGCCAAGGGATCTTCTACAAGGCTCCCATCGTATAAGATGTCACATACCATTTTATACGATGGGGTGTCGGTTGTCACAAGCAGTATATATATATATAATAAAATAACCTTAACCTATAAACTTGCCCACTCAAGCTTATAAACTAAGGGTTCGTTTAGCGGGTCCTAATGTATAAGCGTCCCATACCACTTATACATTAGGTGTCATAGGTTGTTATGAATATTTATGATATGCATCTATATGGTGGGTATGATATGAACTAGCAGTGCAAATCACACACCCGACTTTGTGTACACTAACCTTTAGTTCCCACTTTTCGAGAGCTAGCATCACTCTCAGGTATCGCCGTCGTGGCTCCGGCAGCAGCAAATCGGGCTTCTCCGCTTTCTAGGCGGGTATACACACTACCAGGCCAATACCTCTCCTGTACGCCTCTGTACACCGACAAGTGCACTCTAGAGTCTCTGCGTACCATTGCTAGCTACCTGCTAGACTTTTAGGTCGGGTATATGTCTTCAGGGATTGTCTGCCTGACCGCAGTATTAAACAACATACTGGCCCTTCCAACAGTACACCTCACCCGAGTCACCGCACTGCCATCGGTGTGACGATTGGCCCAGTACCGCATGACCCACCACCATTTATGCACATGCAAATATTTCATCTCGAGCGTCCAGCTCGTAGGACCAACCTGTCATGATTCCTCCAACCCTGCCAGGGTGAGCAAGTAAACCAAACACTTCCTTCCGACTCTGCACAGATGAGCAAGTAGTCAATAGACTCCAAGTCCCTCCAACCCGGCACGAGTGAGAACAAGTACAGTTTACATAGCCTATTAGGCTACTCTTGCCTACCGGTTATTATACTTAGTGAATTAAGGTTAATCCCAGGACTGCCCAGGGTATGCCCAATGAAGGGGTCTCGGGGGCACTAGGAACCAATATGGAATTGAAATCCAAAGTTCCCTTTCGCAAGGATAATTACTTTTAGTTTATGTCTACCCAGGATTCCCTTTTCTCTCACTGTTACCTAGAGCGGCTTAGTGGCTTAAAATGTTAACTGAGGAACGACGGTCTCCCGTCGGCCTCCTCCCGGTTAAGACTAAGGTTTGCACTCTTTATTCTCGTCCCTAGGACACAACTGCCACCCAAAGTTATACTTCCAATCATATACTCTAGCTCAATCGTCGATCCATTCCCCGGTGGCCTATAGTATAGTCTACCTTACTATGCGCAGCCCATGACCTAATACCATCCCGAAATCGAACTTCTAAATCCTTGGGCCAACAGACCCCAAATATTTATCCTAGGGTGGTATGAACTAATAAAGTGTGTATGGTGATTTTCATAATTCTCCCAATTATTTAAACACTTAATTTAATTTCTCCAAATATTTCTCCAAGTCATTTAACATGTGAAGTATATCTTAGCATGGCCCTAATGATGCAAAACCATTATCCTGACCTATATCATGATGAAATATTTCTGTCTTCCAAAGTTTATAATTTTCCTTTAAATATTTGTATTTATTCATTGATTAATACAAAACCATCTTAATTAACACTTTTCAAAGGAAGTATAAGGAATTTATCCACAAAAACTCTAGAAAAATTACAGGGGATCTAAATCATCAAAATAAGACTACTGGAAGAGTTTCATCAACTTTAATAGTGTAATGGCCTTGCAATTCAAATTTATAGATATTTACCAAAATGCCATTATGTTGGTTTAAAAATTATATGTACATCAAGAAATTCTGAAATAAATATGCCAGCTAAATAATACATATATACACCACTAGGAATATTTCCAAATTTTTCTGATTTATATTTTTCATTAATTCATGAATGGAAGAAATAAGGGTAAAATGGTCTTTACATGATATTTTACTCCAAAAGATCTCAAATAGAGAAAATAAAATTACCCCAAGTCAAATATGACCAAAAATTTAACATGACCAAATTTGAGGATTTTTTCTTGATTAAATCTATTTTCCAACTTTATTTTCCAATATGGCTATAATTTTCAAAAATCCAAATAATGGGATTTTTGTTCCCAAAAATCCCATAATTAATTTGAGGGGTTATATTTGTCCTAAAGATCTCCTGGAATTAATTTCAAGATTTCTAGAAGTCCCAAAATGGATAAAAACACATCATAGCAAAATTTGCTGTTTGCACACCAAGGCTAAGTCTAGCCTACACATGCAAGTGGGTTAACCCAACATGCACTGACCCAAATGTGCTGAAATTTTTATCATGCACTAATGATGTCCCCAGGGACTTGCCACCAAAATTTGGGGCCATTTGGAGGCTTAACACTCCAATTATTTCAATTATTCAATTTTTGACATTTTGAACAAAACTTTAGAAAAAATATTCCAAAAATTCCTAATTTTTGGCATGGGCTAGATAGGCCCTAGACACGCACATGACCAAAATTTCAAGCCATGTGGATCCTTTGTTTAGCATGAGCACTCAAATTAAAATCTGCCCTAGCCTAGGACCTGTCCTAGGAGAATTACCCTACAGGACAGACCACTAGGTCAAAACCCATGATTAGGGTGGCATTTTAAAGATAAGACCTAGGGCTACATTTTCTATTCAAGGGTCCTGACCTAGAAATGTCTCTAGGTGCCCTAAATTACACATGAAAATTGACTGAAAATGTGTGACAGATTGTTACTATTCATAATGATTAATTCATCATTTATATAATAAATCAGCACGAATCCTAAAGCTAGAATGGACGGCATCCTTTCATCTTCTCCAATTTTGGAGGGTGGGGATTTGCCCGAGCTGGGCTGCCTTGCGGGGCTTTTTTCGGCCAATGGCGGCGGCGCCAAGGCCGGCCAACTGTGCCACCACCTTCACGGTGGTGGTGGCCGGCTTTTGCCTGCGACTAGGCGGCGGAAGGCGGCGGCGCCGGCGATCCCGAGAAGTGAGAAAAGCTCGAAAAATCAGGATTTTCTCCCATGGCATCGGGCTCAATTGAGCCCGATTGCTTAACCTAAAGTTCTAGGAAGCTAGTATGGCTTGAAGTGAGGCGAAAAGAACCCGAAGTGGTGGTTGGCGGCGGGTGTGGCGGCGGTTGTCCATGGTTGAGCTTGCTCCGGCGATCTCCTTGCCAAATCCTCATTTCTCCACCGTTTGCCTTGCTCCAGGTATCAAACTCCACTCCTTTCCTCTCTCTGAAACTGCTGGTGGGGTTAGTGTGGCCTGAGGAGGGTTTTACAGGGAGATATGGCCGAGGTAAATTTCGGGTGGGCCATTGGTTGCTCCACCATGGATGCCAAGTGCCTGTCATGCCATATTTTATTCTGAAATGGGGTGGGGTGGTCGGCCAGCACCTATTGAGCTGAAGAAATGAAAGTTACATGGCCTCCTTCCATCACCACCCCCTTTCTCTCTCCTCTTTTAGGTGTTTTCTCCAAAATGCCCCTTTGCATGTACTCTCTCCTCATTTTGGGGGTTAGGGGTTGTCTTTGTCCACTTGGCTGGTCATGGGTCAAGTTTGGTGGGCTTGGCCTATGGGAAATGACTTGGGCTCACATTTTCACTCATTAGGGTAAAGTGTTGACTTGTTGACTTTTTGAGTTAACTTGGTCAACATGATGAGTGGGCTGACCCCACTTATTGGTCATGAGACCAATGGTACCACCCAACTTGGGTTGGGTCAAGGTGGTGACCTACTTAGGCTAATTGGGCCTATGGGTGTGGTTTTGACCACTTTAGGCTCAAGGTTAACTTGGGTCAACTAAGGTCAAACTGTTGACCTAGGGACATGCCTCAGGGTCCACTTAGATTGTTTTTAGGGTTAGGGCAATGTGGTGGGGTCATGGTGTGGCTAGGGTCCCTAGTTGGGCTAGTTTGACCTAGTTTGACTTGGTCCTATAGTGGGCCCCACATGGCTACAACCCACTACCTAGGGTCAAACCTAGCTAATTTCCCCTAACACCCACCCCATGCCTAACCCAATCTAAGTTAAGGGGCCTAGTAGTAACATGGGATGTTACACAAAAATTGAGCCGAAGCTCCCCGGACCATCCCGTCCGTCTCTTAACCAACCGAGCCGAAGCTCTCATCAATCTTCCTGTGCCAACAGTGTTTGTGAAAGGTACAACCCTAGTTACTAAGTTACTCTTGACAGTTTGTTATTATAATTTACGTTAACCCAGGACTGCCCACGGTATTCCCCGTGAAGGGCTCTCAAAGGGCACTAGGAACTATGATGGTAGCTGAATCCCATCGTTCCCTTTCGCAAGACACTTATTGTTATTGGTTGATCCCCTTTACCCATTCCCTTCTTATATTACGATAGACTATCCTATGGTGATTTTTAACCTTCCTCACTTCGGGAAAGACGATCTTTCGTCGAACCCGAGCACCTCTTATCTCTAGCTATCACTATTTCTCTCTACTCTTCATATCATCCTATTGTGATATCATTCACAATGGTCCACCCAGATAAAATGACTAACTCCAATGACTTTCTCAGATCATGTCCTATTGCAATTCACAAATTTGCTATATGCAGACCAACCTAGACTATATGTCGAACCGGTTATGCAATGATCCCAAAACTCATCCAAATGCCCTAAAATATTTACTGGGGACTTATCATGATATAAATGGCCTAAATCCAGAGTGTGGGAATTTTCCTAATTTATTTGGCATTTAATTAATTTCCTCGAAAATCCCAAGGGCTACCGGTTTGAACATGAACTACCCTAAGTTCTCATGCAAGATGTCCAAAAAATTTATGATAAATAGTAGGTTATCTCAATAGGGTAAATCCAAAGTATCATAATTTTTCTATTGTCAAAGGGCAACAAAACTATTTTAGCAATATTTACGATCTTCCATTATTTATGAACCAAGTACAGAGAATATTCTTCCAAAAATTGTAAATAAATTATAATATGCAGATAAATATTTAAAAATAGCACTGGCCCAGTTTCATAATTTTTGAGCAATAAAATCATCCCTAAATAATTTTCAAAGCATAGAACCCCTTTTTAACTTTTGTGAAGAAAGTACTGAATTTACTTAACTAAAAATTATACAAAAATTCAAGAGTAACCATTCTGACCTAAAACATTTATTTCCAAGATTTCAAGAGATTTCCATGAACAGAAATATACAAATAATTAAAACATTAATTGGGGTTATAATCAACTTTACAAACGAAGTGGTAGAAATAAACATCATAAAATTCCAGTAAAATTTCTATAAATTCTACCCACTTCAAAACTAACTCTACCTGAGTTTCACAGCCTTTAGATAATTATTAGTGATGGATTGTGCTTAATTAGTATTTTAACCTAAAGCTAAGATTAAGGATTTGAGGCATCTACTTGTCTCCAAATTTTCCAAGATTCCATCCAGACGATTATTATCATGCTAATATCAACTCTACAGAGTTTCAAGGCAATACGAGAGCAATTTCCCTCATATCCTTCACAACCCTCAAAACCCTCCATCTAGGGTTTGAGTTTGGATCCTAGGATAAACCAACCCTAAACCATATCATTTTCTCCAAGTGGGTTATAATAACCCTTCCAAGCCAGTGGTCAAGATATCAGGCTCAGTTGAGGTGATATGACCGTTCTAACTCTAGTGCACTTTTTTACTCAAAAATGCCTCACTATTTCCTAGTTAAGAATAGGTGACTCCCTATCCAAAACTCTTTCAAATGAGTTGAAAATTTGTACAGAGTTAAGTTTTATAGCCAGAGACCACTCACCAAAATTTGGGAGGGTTTGGAGGTTATTTGCCTACATAAATAAATTCCTCTATCCTTATTAAATTAAAACAAAAACATTAGGCAAAGTGTCTCCAAAAATTCCCATTTTTGGACTACCTTTAGATATAGCTAAGTTTAACCCCCTACACAAATTTCAGGTCATTTGGACAAGGAACAAAGAGTGGGCATCCATCTTAATTTCTGCCCAACTCTAGGTACAACCCCCACTAAAACAAATGCTGTTGTCAAACCGCTTACCCAAACGAGTTGAAACTAATTTTAAATTAATCTAGACTCGAAGGGCTACGACTTTCGTGACAGGTTATTTTTCCTTAATCGGCCTCTAAGTGCCTTATTTTGCAGCCTCTAAATATACTCAAATAATATATATTTTCACTATGTATTATATACATTATTTATATATTATAAACTGGTTTTACTGTTCATCTTCTACATGAACCCGAAAACAGAACGCAGGAGACCATATTTCCTGTAACCTTTCCGTGATCCGTCGCCGACCATCCGGTCACTTCCCTGGCCAGCCACCTCCACCACCACCTCCGTCGAGGCGATGGCTAGCGGTCGGCGGTGGTTTGGCTGTCGGAGGTGGCGGTTTCCGCCGAACTCAAAACGATATTTTTCATGGTTTTTCATGAAAACACGAGGCAGATCCGGCTCCTTTGAGCACGAACTTCATTTCTAAGATCCTAAGATCTACCCATAAGAGAAGAAGTAGAGGAGGACCTTGTTCGCGGTTTGGAGGCGAGATGAATGACGGGGTGCCATGGCGTAGTGGTGGCATTGCCGAACTTCTCCTACAACAAGAGCAAAAGTGTGAATTGTTTGATCGAGCGTGTAACCTTCTGCTCTTGCTCCAAGGGGTTTTTTATAGATCAGCAAGTGGGGAGGGGAAAGAGGTAAGCAATTATGGTCATGAAGGCTCCTCTTAATGGTGTTTCGGTTATGACAGAGGCAGTTGAAACGCTGGAAACGAAGAGGTGTTTGCCAGGTGGCGATTTACTATTTGACCAACATTTCCTTATTTTATTAAATAATTATAGTAGGAAATGGCCCATAAATTCTCCTGGTGTACATTCCCATAACCAGAATTGATTATGACGTCGGTTAACGAAATTTCCAGTCTGGCTGACGTTTCGGCCCTTGTCACGGGCGTGACACATAGGTCATGGGCATGACAGACCCGAGTGGCAAATTTTGAGGTCGACGATCGTCGAACTGAGATCGACGGTCGTCGAAGGGTGGTCACGCCCTAGGTCACGGGCGTGACACATGGGTCATGGGCGTGACAGGGTCAAGATGCAAATTACGCGCTCGGCGATCGTCTCGCTGAGATCGACGATCACCGAAGGGGGTCACGCCCTAGGTCACGGGTGTGACACCTTGGTCACGGGCGTGACATGCCCGGGCTGCAAATTCGACGATCGTCTCACAGAGATCCATGATCGTCGAAGGAGTCACGCCCTAGGTCACGGGCGTGGCGCATAGGTCACGGGCGTGACAGGCCCGGGTTGCAAGTTCGACGATCGTCTCACGGAGATCGACGATCATCGAAGGAGTCACTCCCTAGGTCACGGGCGTGACACATAGGTCACGAGCGTGACAGGCCCGGGTTTCAAATTCGACGATCGTCTCACGGAGATCGACGATCGTCGAAGGAGTCACGCCCCATGTCACGGGCATGACACATAGGTCACGGGCGTGCCAACCCGTGACCTGAAGTCTCAGTCATTGTACTTCAATTCTTGGGCTTCTGGGGTTCTCTCACGACAGACCGACTCCTAGGGGTCTAGCCGGAAATGGGATGTTACAAATCCCAATAAACAAAACAAAAATTTCGTCTTCGAAATTGAGGTTGAGCCTACGGGGATTTCTACCGAAATAAACTAAACTTGTAACATCCCATAGGATTTTTCTATTGGGTTCAAGCGACTACTTGTTTGATAAACGAAGACAATCTCCCCAATAAACAAAAGATTAGCCCCTACTTTCCTGCGCATGCCTAGGTTCTAAATTTTTCCTTATCTAGTCCTACCGGTTTTGTAAGAAAAGGTAATTTATAGTACACCAAGAGTTGGTGAGGTATACCTGACTGAACAACTCCGGATATTTTTGCCTCATCAGGTCCTGCGGTTCCCAGGTGTGCTCCTCCTGACCGTGGTTTCTCCACAGAACCTTGACTAAGGGGATCTTCTTGCGGCGCAAGATCCGTACTCCTTTGTCGTCGATCCGAACCGGCTCCAAGTGAACAGATCGGTCTGAAGCTACCGGCCCTTCGGTGGTCAAAATCCGCTGCTCCGGGCGTAGTAGAGCCCTTCTCAGCGAAGAAATATGGAATACGTCGTGTAGAGCAGCCAGCTCTGGTGGCAACTCTAGCCTGTAGGCTAGGGGCCCGATCCTCTCCAGGATCCGGTAAGGGCCCATATACCTAGGGCTGAGCTTCTTCATCTGACCGCGCACCCGTGAGACTCCGTGCATGGGCCGGATCTTCACGAACACTCGGTCCCCTACCTGAAACTCTACCTGACGATGCCGGGCATCATAGTATTTAGCCTGTCTGCTCTGCGCCTCCAACATCCTATCTCTGATCAGTCTCACCTGAGCCTCGGTGTCTTCAACAAAATCCGATCCCAACACCTTCGGATCCTCGTCTTGAACCCAAGAAAGCGGGGTCCTACATTTTCTTCAATACAAGGCTTCATAAGGCTCCATCCTGATGTTGTACTGGTAGCTATTGTTATAGGAGAACTCGACCAACGACAACATCTTCTCCCACGGCTCCCCTTGGTCCAGTATACACAGTCGTAGTAGGTCCTCCAACATCCTGTTGGAGCGCTCTGTCTGCCCGTCCATTTGAGGGTGGAAGGCCGTGCTAAAAGTCAATCGAGTGCCCAGGTATGCCTGCACTGACCGCCACTCCCTGGATGTAAACCGTCCATCACGGTCTGACACTATCGTCCGGGGCACGCCATGATATCGGATATACTGCTCCACGAACTTCCGTACCAGCACTCCCACTGAGTCATCTTTCCTGATTGGTATAAAGCGGGCCACCTTCGTCAACTGATCAACAATCACCCAGATCGAGTCATTCCCCGTCCGAGACCGGGGAAGACCATGTATAAAATCCATAGCTATATCATCAAACTTCTACTCCGACACTGGGAGTGGCTGCAACAATCCTGCGGGGTTCCTGCACTCCGCCTTCACCAACTGACATGCCTCGCAATGGATCACAAAGTACGTAATGTCCTTCTTCATGCCCGGCCAAAACATCGTCTTCTTCAGATCAGCGGTCATCTTTGTGATCCCCGGGTGCACTGAGTACCGGCTACAATGCGCCTCCGTCATAATATCCTCTCGGATCTGGCCTCCTGTGGGTATATATACTCTGCCTCTGAAATGCAGCAATCCATCTCTCAGGGAATATTCTCCTGTCGAACCCTCCTCCATGGCTCGGAACATCAGCTCTGCCCACGCATCTGTCCTCTGTCCATCCCGAATGCGATCCCGAATATCATCTATGGCCACCATCGATGTCAGATACTCCCTATACAGCTCTGGATCATCCTCGGACACTAGGGATATCTGCATATCTCTGAATGACCGGACTAGCTCCATGGACATAACCTGGGGACCAACTTCGGAAGTGGCAGCTCTCCGACTCAACGCGTCGGCCACCATGTTTGCCTTCCCTGGATGGTAGTGCATCTCATACTGATAGTCTGCTAAGAACTCCACCCAGCGCCTTTGCCTGATATTCAGCTCCTTCTGAGTGTCCACGTATTTCAGGTTCTTGTGGTCAGAGTAGATGTCGCAGTGGACTCCATAAAGATAATGGCGCCAGACCTTCAGAGCAAAAATGACCGCTCCCATCTCAAGGTCGTGCACTGGGTAGTTCTTCTCATGGGTCTTCAGCTGGCGGGAGGCATATGCTATGACGTGTCCGTTCTGCATCAGCACTGCTCCCATCCCCTGGTATGATGCGTCGGTGTACACCTGGAATCCTTCCTTTCCAGATGAAAGGGCCAGAATAGGGGCTGAGATGAGTCGGTCCTTCAGCTCCTGGAAAGCCGCCTAGCACTGCGGGGTCCAAACGAAAGGTGCCTCCTTCTTCGTCAAAGATGTGACGGGGAGGGAAATCTGAGAGAACCCCTCCACGAACTTCCGGTAGTAACCGGCAAGTCCCAAGAAACTTCGTACATCGGTGGCTGTCTTAAACATAGAAAAGTCTAAACAATATATATGTCCACTCCTAGTGCCTGTTAAGATAATCTCTTGGTCACTTGACCTTTTTATCAGACAGTCATCATTGTGGAAGACAATGACATAGCCATTGTCACATAGTTGACTTATGCTAATCAGATTGTATTACAATTGTTGGGTACATTGGAAAATGTGTACCTGATTTGAAGAAGCCTAACTTAGCATAATGATATACATCAAGATGTATTTGATGTTGTTTAAGTTGAATATGTGCAGGTTAAAAGTATGGAAAAATTTCTAAGTCCATGTGTCGACACCAGAAGAAGATGTGTCGACACTTCAGGAAGATTGTGTCGACACTTCAAGAAAGCTGTGTCGACACAGAGAAAATGAGTCGACATTAACTGTGTCGACACCAGGAGGCAGTGTTGACACACACAAGATTATAGTCGACATCAACTGTGTCGACACCGAGAGGCAGTGTCGACACACACAAGATTATAGTCGACATCAACTGTGTCGACACCAGGAGGCTGTGTCGACACACAGAGGCAGAAGTCAACAATAGCTAAGTCGACACTTAGAGACTGAGTCGACACTGAGCAGAATCAACAATAAGTCTGTGGCTGAAGTAATTGTGTCGACATACAACTATCTGTGTCGACACATTCTCAAAAAGTTGTGTCAAGAAGCTGTGTCGACATCAAGACATATGTGTCGACATCACAAAGGATTGTGTCGACACTTAATCAAATTGTGTCGACACATTTTAACAATTATCTCGACACATATTGACAGTTTGTCTCGACACTTTCTGGCAGAAACAAAGACTCCTTGGCAGTTTGAAGCGTTGACAGCTGTGGGTCTCTACAGGTTAACAGGCGTGATTGACACAGTCAGAAGTTTGTTAGGAACCGGACCAGCCGGTTACCAGGAATGAAGGCTATAAATAGACGGATAGTGTCTGAAAGACAATGAACTGAAAACTGAACACTGAATAACAAGTAACAATAAGGAGAAGATCTTTGCAGATCTAAGAAGACATTCTGATTGAACTATCAGAATCTGTCTAAGTAGAATTCAGTCAAGAATTCTGAAGTATCTTCAAGGGACTTGGATAGAGAGAGATCCAGTCAAAAGAAAGCAAGAAGAAAGCTGTCTCAGATTTCAAAAGAAACAGATTCTGAACTTATCTGTCAAGAAGATTCAGATTCAAATTCTGGAATCTAAGGAGAAAGTTGCTGATTAGTTTATTTCAAAGGAGATCAACTCAACAAAGTTCAGATTCAAGAAGCTTTGAAGAAAGCTAAGTTCCAGTTGATTTTATCCATCTAGTTTATCTAGAAGCTGATCAAGAACACTGTCTTGTTCCACCTCTCTCACCAGGAGCAAGATAATAATATATTTTACTCAAATCTTGTAGGATCTTTAATAGATCTGAGTTGTAAGCCTAATTTATAAAGGCTGAGTGTAGGAGAGATAATATCTGAGTTGTAGGTCTTGAATAAAGACTGAGGTAGGGCTGGATTGCCTGAACTGTAGGAGTGTGGTATCACTCTGAGTTGTAGGAACCTTTCCAGGTTCTGAGCTGTAGGATCTGAGGATCTAAGTTAAAGAAGGGAGTTTGGCTGAATCTAGCACACTGCTAGATAGGCGAAGGGGGAAAGTGGATGTACCCAGATCTTGGGGAACCACTATAAATACTTGTTGCAATCTGTGATGTGTAGTTCTAGATTGTGTGATTGTGATTGCTAAAGTAGCTGCAGAACTCATAGACAATAGTCTTTAATTACTTAATCATTCTGCCTTAAGTTTGAAAAGAAAATAAGAACCTATTCACCCCCCTCTAGGTGTCTAGGTAATCTTGAAAGTAAAACTATCAAGTGGTATCAGAGGGAGGTTACTCAAAGAAAGACTTAACAGTCTGAGTTAGATCTAAAGGCAGAATCAAGAATCAAGAAAATGGGTTCAGGTGAGAATCACAAGGAGTTGGGATCTATGAAGCTTCCCATCTGCAGAAAAGAAATCTTTGGAATCTGGAAGGAAATGGTTAGGCTGTTTATGGAGGCCTCAGACCCAAGAATTTACATCACAGTGAAAGAAGGTCCATACATTCCAATGAAGATTTCTGTATTAGATGCAAATCAGGAAACTCCTAAGGATTTTTCAGAAATGACAAAGGAGGAAATCATCTTAGCCACTATGGACAAGAGAGCTCAAAACATCATAGTAAGTGCAATAGATGATTCCACCTTCCAAAATCTGATGCATTGCAAGACCTCCAAAGAGATGTGGGACACCTTGATTGTCTATATGGAAGGATCTGAAGAAGTAAGACAAGACAGAAAATCAAGGCTCAACCAAGAATATGAGAGCTTCAGACAAGGAAAGTCTGATAGCATAACTGAGTGTTATAAGAAATTCTATAGGATTGTGAATGAACTAATGTCCTATGGAAGAGCCTTCAGTACATATGAGCTGAATGACAAGTTTCTCAGATCTTTAACAAAGGATTGGGATACCAAAATATGTGTCATTAGAGAAGTGGCCAAGTTAGCTGATATTTCTCCTCCAACCTTGTTTGGAAAATTGCTTTCATATGAAATGCAATTGATGGCTAGGAAGGAGGAAGAAAGAAGTACAAAAGGTGAGCATAGATCTGTGGCTTTCAAAGTTGAAGCCACTAGAAAGAAAGGGAGGATGTCTTCATCTCCTCTCAAGGAAGCTACAGAAGAAATAACAGAAAATTCAGATAGTCAGAAATTAGGGAGCAGTGAATCAGATACTGACTTTGCTGCCTTTACAAGGCAGTTTCAAAAGTTCTTGAAAAAGAAGCAGTGGAAGTCCAGGCCCTCTACATCACAGCCAGTAGATGAGTACTATCAGAAGAGAAAATCCTCAAGAAATGAGAGAAACAGATCTAAGCCCAGCAAAGCCATAACTTCTAAGATTGTTTGTTATTGCTGCAATAAGACTGGACATATGGTAGCTGAATGTCCAGAAAAGAGAAAGGAGTCAGTAGACAGAAAAAGGACTCAACACAAGGGCAAGAAGGAGAAATCTTTTGTTGCAAAGAAGGATAAGAGTCTTTCAGATCAGTCCACATCTAAGTCAGAATCTGAAGCAGAAGCATACATAGGATTGTATGCAGCCAATGAAGAAGAGGAATTTCTGCAACTGATGGATTCCATTCATGATCAAGAAGACAAGGAATGCATGGGTCTGATGGCTGAGTTAGAAGATTACCAATGCCAGGATCAGCCTTATCCTAGTAAGGTACTAAAGGTTTCTAATTCTTCTGATTTTAGTACTGGTTCAGAGTCAGATTCATCTACATCAAGTGATGTGAATGGATCTGAATCTGAAGGTGATATTCATCAGTTGATGGATGAATATAGGGACTTGTTGCAGGCTCTTAAGAAAAGCAAGAACCTAGTCAAAACTCAGGCTCAGGAAATTGCTGATCTTAAGGTGGCAGCAACTGAGTTTGAAAAAGTAATGGATCAAAAGTTAAATGAGAATGCCAAACTGAAAAATATAACCTATATTCAGATGGGCACAATCAAATATAACAATGATCAAATTAAGAGTCTGGAGGCCAGACTAAGAATAGAGAAAGAGTTAGTGGCTAGTTACTCTAAGCCAAAATCTGTCTTACCTTTAATAGATGAGTTTGTGGCTCAAAAGGGTAAGGCATGATTAGGCTTCAAAGGTAACCCCAGGGCTGCCCAATTCAAAAGAAAAGGCAAAGCTCCTGTCCAGCCTCTAAACCTTTCGGTCCCTGTTATGTTTAGAAAGGTGCACTTGCCTTCTAACAAATATGATCATGAACACATTCATGGTCATAAGAAGATTGAGGTTCTAAGTGACAAAGCTGTTAAAGCCAATAAGCCAGTCCATGACAATAAATCCCATCTTCCAAGAAAACCAATGGGTATGGCTGAAGCAGCACCAGCACATGTCAGGATTTTTCCAGACTACAAAACTGCTAAGATTGTACCTAGAACCAGGTACAACAAATATGATTGCTGGTGTTGTGGCAAAGTAGGGCATTTTTCCTTGGACTGTTGGCATAACACAAGTGTCAGGAAGAACACCAATCTACCTGTTAGAGGATTTGCTAAAAGATTTGATATGAATGGAGCTAACTTGAACCAAGGACCCAAGACATTCTTGGGCTCTAAGAGAAAGTAATTCTGTATTGCAGGAAAGTCCAAGTTGTCATGCCCCTATATGGTACTTGGACAGTGGATGTTCCAGGCACATGACTGGAACAAAGGGGCTGCTGAAGGAGTACGCATCTGTCAAAGATGGACCTAAAGTAATCTTTGGTGGATCTGAAAGAGGAATCATCAAAGGGTTTGGTAACATTTCTTCAAACCTAATTACCATCACCCAAGTGGCTTATGTAAAAGGTTTGAAACATAATCTGATTAGCATAAGTCAGCTGAGTGATCTTGGATATGACATTTCATTTGTTAAGGATGGATGTCATATCAAAAGGTCAAGTGATCAAAAGATCATATTGATTGGGTATAGAAAGAGAAATGTTTATTGTCTTAATTTTGTATGTGAGAGCAAGGCTTCTCCCATCTGTCTTGTAGCTGATGATAATGCATCTCATTGTGTCAAGTGGCACAAGAGGTTGGCTCATCTTAACTACAAGACAATTGGCCAACTCTTCAGCAAAGAGTTAGTGAGGAATGGTCCTCAAGTTAAGTGTATAAAGGAAGGGATATGTTCAGCTTGTCAAAAGGGCAAGCAGACAAAATCCTCCTTTCATAGTCTTGAAAACAAGGATTCTGTGAGGTGCTTATACCTCTTACATATGGATCTTTTTGGTCCTATGCTAGTTCATAGTCTAGGTAGGAAGGTCTACACTTTTGTGGTTGTAGATGACTATTTTAGATACACATGGGTGTTCTTTCTGAGACAAAAATCAGAAACCCCAAGTGTCTTACTTAGTTTTGTGAAACAAATTCAGAATGAACTAAACAGTACAGTGGTCAAAATCAGAAGTGACCATGGCACTGAATTTCAATCTGAAAGTATGACAAAATTATGTGAAGACTTTGGGATTTTCCAAGAGTTCTCCTCACCTAGAACACCACAGCAAAATGGTATTGCTGAAAGAAAGAATAGGACATTGATTGAAGCTGGTAGAACTCTATTGAGTGGCACATCTCTTCCAGAATATTTCTGGGCTGAGGCAGTAAACACAGCATGTCATGTGATCAATAGGGCTTCTATCACCAAGTGCCACAAAAAGACTCCCTATGAAATTATGAAAGGTAGAAAACCAAATCTATCCTACTTTAGGATCTTTGATTGCAAGTGCTATATACTTAACAATGGCAAGTCATATCTAACTAAGTTTGCTGCCAAATCCCAAGATGAGATATTTGTTGGGTACAACATAAATAGTAAGGCCTATAGAGTCTTCAACTTGACTACTCAAGTTGTAGAAGAATCTGTACATGTTGTGTTTGATGAATCAAGATTAATCAACTGTGAGTTGCCTTGTAGTTCATACAGTCCAACAGGTATAAGCGAAAGGATGGACAAGCTTTCCATTGCAGAAGCATCAAATGCAGATGAAGTAGTGGAAAATGTAGGCTACAGTCCAGGGGGAGTACAAAACTCTATAGAAGCTGATGACAACCAAGAAGTACAGCATGATGAAGGAGCTGGAGATGTTCAACCTGAAGGAAATCTACCTCCAGCCATAAGACATCTAAAAGATCATCCAACTAATCAAATAATAGGTGATCCAAGTCAAGGAGTGCAGACTAGAAGCAGAAATCTGAGCATAGTCCTGCACTCAAGTTTCCTATCTCAAATGGAGCCTAAGAAATTTGAAGAAGCCATCCAAGACCAACATTGGATTAATGCTATGCAAGAGGAGCTTAATCAATTCAGAAGGTGCAAAGTCTGGGAGCTTGTTCCTAAACCAAAAGACCACAACATCATTGGAAAAAAGTGGATATTTAGGAACAAGATGGATGAGAGTGGAGTAATTATAAAGAACAAAGCAAGACTGGTTGCTAAAGGATATAGGCAGGAAGAGGGAATAGATTTTGATCAGACATTTTCCCTAGTAGCAAGACTGGAGGCAATCAGGATATTTCTTGCCTATGCTACATACCAAGGATTCAAGGTATACCAAATGGATGTGAAATCAGCATTTCTGAATGGAGATCTAAAAGAAGAAGTCTATGTGGAACAGCCATCAGGTTTTGTAGACTCTCTTAACCTGATTATGTTTTTAGACTTAGGAAAGATTTATATGGGTTAAAGCAAGCCCCAAGGGCTTGGTATGACACCCTGTCTACTTTCCTTATTGAGAACAAATTCTCAAGAGGCAAAATAGACAAGACTCTATTCCTTAGGGAATCTAAAGGCAAGATAATCTTAGTCCAAATCTATGTGGATGACATAATTTTTGGGTATACAGAGAACAACCTTTACAAGAAGTTTGCCAAACTTATGCAAGGGAAGTTTGAAATGAGTAGTATGGGGGAACTTAAGTTCTTCTTGGTACTCCAAGTAAGACAGACTGATGATGGCTTATCCATATCCCAATCTAAGTTCACCAAAGAGTTGATAAAGAAATATGGTATGGAATCTTCCTCTACCATGAAAACTCCTATGGGAACAAATATGCCTATATGTAAAGATGATACAGGTAAGCCTATAGATGAGTCTTTGTATAGAGGAATAGTTGGTTCTCTATTATACCTCACAGCTAGTAGACCAGATATTATGTATGCTACATGTGTATGTGCTAGGTACCAGGCATGCCCTAAAGAATCTCATTACACTGCTGTTAAAAGAATTTTGAGATATTTAAAGGGCACACCAAATCTAGGCCTTTGGTACCCTAGGAATGGAGATTTTCAACTAATAGGTTATTCAAATGCAGATTTTGCAGGCTGCAGAGAAGATAGAAAAAGTACTACAGGTACATGTCAATTTTTGGGAGAAAGGTTAATATCATGGAGTAGTAAGAAGCAGACTAGTGTGGCAATATCCACAGCTGAGTCTGATTATGTTGCAACTGGAAGTTGCTGTGCGCAACTATTATGGATTCAGCATCAACTAAAAGATTATGGTATTCAGGTAAGTAGAACACCTTTATTATGTGATTCTAAAAGTGCTATTTCTATTGCAAATAATCCTGTTTCACATAGTAGGACTAAGCATATAGAAATAAAATACCATTTTCTTAGAGAACATGTAGAAAAAGAAGACATCTCACTAGAATTTGTTAAGACAGATTATCAAATTGTAGATGTATTTACTAAGCCTCTGGATGAAACAAAATTCAATAGATTTAAAATTGAATTAGGCATGCTAACTATAGATTAGTTTAGCAAAATTTGGCTAAGTAAATCTGTGTTGACTCATTCAAGATTTAAGTGTCGACACAGAGGATTTGTGTCGACAAACTCAGAAAAATGGTGTCGACACTGAGTAGATATGTCGACACATCAGGGATTTTATGTCGACATAATCTAGAGCGACATGTCGATACAACTAGAGTATTGTTGTCGACTTATTCAGAATTTATGTCGACACATATTATCTGTGTCGACACAATTTGACTATTTTTGCCCGCCTTTTGATCTTCTTGGCATAAAAGGGTATAAATAGGTCTCAGCCGTATTTTGTCGACACGCTCACCAGGGTTTTAAGACAAAAACCTTGTGTGTCAACAATCTTTCTTCTCTCTTTTCTCAAGCCTTCTTAACGATTCAATGGCGCCAAAGATCGAAGATTCCATCAACGAGGGATATGAATTGGTTAGGCATGCGTTTGACGATACAGCTCTAGAGATTAAGATGGTGGTGTCTCTTCTCATAGACAATGGACTGGAATTCCTTGTCTCAGAACCCACCAAAGTCTGGAAGAAGGAAGTTCTTGCATTCTACACCACCGCAACTGTGGATTCTACTGGTATGAAAATCAAATCAACTATTCAGGACACAAGAGTCAAGGTGACTCAGAAGCTATTAACCAGAATCCTTCATCTTCCAAGGATAAACGATGAAGAGGAGGTTTCAGCCTCACAAACAAGGCAAACACTTCAGTGGTGTGGACTGGAACCCACCATGAAGATTGGTGCTACTTTCAATCAAAAAGGCATGAATAATCAGGGTAAATTCCTTTCTGAAGTTATTGGAAAAGTGGTGCTGTGTAAGACTGGTGGACATGATAGGATCTCTGTCTTCATGTTCAACCTAATGTCTAGGATTGTATTTCACATTCCCACCAACTGGTCAGCAGTTGTGTTTGACAAAATCAAGGAGGCAATCAAGAAGCCTAACATGGCTAGAATACTGAGTATTTACTTAGCTGGAATCATTCCAGAAGTAATGGAACAACTACCAGGCTCCAAGATCAATCATATGAGGAGAATGGATATAAGGTTGTTCTCTAGGTGGGATAGAGTACTATCCAAGGATATGCCTGAAGAAGTCAGGTAGGAGACAGCTGAGAAGTCTCCAGCTCATCATCACACTGAGCTTGGTACTGAACCAATTCAAGTACAGACAGAACAGACTACAACACAAGATCAGCATCAGGGTAGTACTATCCAAGAACCAGAACAGATACCTGCACAGGTTCAGGGGGAGCCTAGTACTGCTCATACAGAAGAAGCAGAAAGGATTGACTTATCAGAGGAAATAGATACTACTAGATTAGATGATCTTATAGAGAGACTCAATGTTCCATCTCCTCCTCAAACACCAAAGGAATATACAATGGATGATATCTTCAAAGAGGCTATAGACACAGCAGATAAAGATGACACCCAAAGGGTTGAGGGGGAGCAAGCTAGTGAGGAGAGGGTACCAGGTGAAAGTGAAAAGGAGCCACATGTTACAGAAACTGAAATCCCTACCTCTCAAAAAGAAAGAGTTCAGATTGAGAGTTCCTCTGATTCAGCCAATGAAGAAATTCAAGAGACAAAGAAAAGGAAGTTTATGGTCTTCAAGAGAAGAAGCCATAGCTATAAGAAAGCACTACAAACAACACCATCCACCTCTTCAGATTTTGATTATGCAAAGTTCTTGGTAACTTTTCAAATGAAAATGGATGACCAAAGACAAGCTCTAGAGAAATATGTTGATGAAAGTAATAAAAATCTTCAGTTTGATCTGGCTCAAGATATAAAGTCTATAAGATTTGAAGTCAATCAACATAAAAGTGAAATGACTGATTATTTTACAAAAGGGGCACATGCTGTTGTATATCTGGCCAAACAACAAGAGGAAATGAAGAAAGAAATAGATGCTCAATCTATTAATCAAGGATACATACTTGAAAATCAGACAAGGCTGAATGACAATCTAATAACTGCCAACACAGATATTCTTGCTCACTTTCAAACAACCATGACTAAATTGGCTGAAGCTAGGGCAGCTGAAATGCTAGCATATGATACCAAGTTCAAAAATGCTTTAGACTCAGTACAGTCAGCCATAACCACTTCCCAGAAGGAAATTACTACAAAACTTAACAAGTTGAAACCATTCTTCAAAGATGGCATTAATTATCTAGATGGTCAGATCAGGTTTCAGAAGGAAGATCTCAGAGATCATGTAGCAAGAGAAGTCCTAAAGGGGGAGAGGGTACTTATTAATGCTGGCTCAGAACATGCCAAGTGGGTCACTAACAATGTCAGAGCCACATTGGGATATCCACCCCTTTGTGATGATGATAATATGGCAGAGTCAGGAGTATAGCCATAAGGTCTACTTGAAGGCAACCAACCAGATGTTGCTCAAGTCATATACCCCCCTGCAGATTTTGACTTGATTCATCAGATGATGCAAACTATGTATAGTCCTCCAGAGGAGGTTTCAAATATTATACTTGGAAAAGTAGACATGCCTGAAGCTGCAATCAAGGCTCAGCAAGAGGCTCAACTATCAAAGAAGAGATTTAGGGAGCAAGCTGAACTAAAACCTGATTTTGAACAGTGGAGCCTTACCTCTAGAAACATCATACTAACTGCCTGGAAAGCTGTAAAAGATCAAGTCCATGAAAGGGGCAAGTGGTACAATGAACAAGAATGGCAGAAGCATGAAGCCAGACAGGAGGCTATTGTTCAGTATAGAAGGAAAGCTAAGATGGGAAAGCTACCTCCTGATATTGTGGAGCCTAGCAAATACTTTCCCAAGCCGTATCACTATTTTGAGAGAAAAAGACTGAAGACTGAGGCTCAGGAGAAGGCTGATCTTAAAGGCAAAAAGCCCATAGAAGAAACTGAACCTTCTATGCAGGCTCAAGTACAACCAGGAAGAGGCATTGTTATTAAGGAGCCTGATCAGTCTTAGTCTAAGATATCTTAGTTTTAGTTTAAAAAAATGTGTAATGTGAAACATTCAGTGTTAAACATTTTGTAAACAATCATTTTGACATAATACACAAAATCCTGCTCTTTAAGTAATTTTTGTGTATATGCTTTTATCTCTGTGATGAATCTATGCAAATGTTTTGATTGTTAATATTTTCTGTAATATTAAGCTTATATACATCATCATCATTTTATTTATTATTATCATAAGTGGTGTATATCATTAGCTAATATGGGTTATGACTTCTCCAAATAGGGGGAGATTGTTGGGTACATTGGAAAATGTGTACCTGATTTGAATAAGCCTAACTTAGCATAATGATATACATCAAGGTGTATTTGATGTTGTTTAAGTTGAATATGTGCAGGTTAAAAGTATGGAAAAATTTCTAAGTCCATGTGTCGACACCAGAAGAAGATGTGTCGACACTTCAGGAAGATTGTGTCGACACTTCAAGAAGGCTGTGTCGACACAGAGAAAATGAGTCGACATTAACTGTGTCGACACCAGGAGGCAGTGTCGACACACACAAGATTATAATCTACATCAACTGTGTCGACACCGGGAGGCAGTGTCGACACACACAAGATTATAGTCGACATCAACTATATCGACACCAGGAGGCTATGTCGACACATAGAGGCAGAAGTCAACAACAGCTAAGTCGACACTTAGAGACTGAGTCGACACCGAGCAGAATCAACAATAAGTCTGTGGCTGAAGTAATTGTGTCGACATACAACTATCCGTGTCGACACATTCTCAAAAAGTTGTGTCAAGAAGCTGTGTCGACATTAAGACATATGTGTCGACATCACAAAGGATTGTGTCGACACTTAATCAAATTGTGTCGACACATTTTAACAATTGTCTCGACACATATTGACAGTTTGTCTCGACACTTTCTGGCAGAAATAAAGACTCCTTGGCAGTTTGAAGAGTTGACAGTTGTGGGTCTCTACAGGTTAACTGACGTGATTGACACAGTCAGAAGTTTGTTAGGAACCGGACCAGCCGATTACCAGGAATGAAGGCTATAAATAGACAGATAGTGTCTGAAAGACAATGAACTGAAAACTGAACATTGAATAACAAGTAACAATAAGGAGAAGATCTTTGTAGATCTAAGAAGACATTCTGATTGAACTATCAGAATCTGTCTAAGTAGAATTCAGTCAAGAATCCTGAAGTATCTTCAAGGGACTTGGATAGAGAGAGATCCAGTCAAAAGAAGGCAAGAAGAAAGCTGTCTCAGATTTCAAAAGAAACAGATTCTGAACTTATCTGTCAAGAAGATTCAGATTCAAATTCTGGAATCTAAGGAGAAAGTTGCTGATCAGTTTATTTCAAAGAAGATCAACTCAACAAAGTTCAGATTCAAGAAGCTTTGAAGAAAGCTAAGTTCCAGTTGATTTTATCCATCTGGTTTATCTAGAAGTTGATCAAGAACACTGTCTTGTTCCACCTCTCTCACCAGGAGTAAGATAACAATATATTTTACTCAAATCTTGTAGGATCTTTAATAGATCTGAGTTGTAAGCCTAATTTATAAAGGCTGAGTGTAGGAGAGATAATCTCTGAGTTGTAGGTCTTGAATAAAAACTGAGGTAGGGCAGGATTGCCTGAGCTATAGGAGTGTGGTATCACTCTGAGTTGTAGGAACCTTTCCAGGTTCTGAGCTGTAGGATCTGAGGATCTGAGTTAAAGAAGGGAGTTTGGCTGAATCTAGCACACTGCTAGATAGGCGAAGGGGGAAAGTGGATGTACCCAGATCTTGGGGAACCACTATAAATACTTGTTGCAATCTGTGATGTGTAGTTCTAGATTGTGTGATTGTGATTGCTAAAGTAGCTGCAGAACTCATAGACAATAGTCTTTAATTACTTAATCATTCTGCCTTAAGTTTGAAAAGAAAATAAGAACCTATTCACCCCCCCTCTAGGTGTCTAGGTAATCTTGAAAGTAAAACTATCAACAATCCTTCCGTATAAGCTACCATTGTGATGGAGACTATGCCATTTGAGATCATACCATAACCCTTAGTGACTTATCTGTATGAACCTCCAAAGATCCGATGTTTCTAGTTGTCTACCTAAATCACCTAGATGGGGGTGAATAGGTGAGGTCTGCGTCTTTTCGGGGAATAAAAATTAAAGACTAAGAGCGCAGCAAAACAAACAATCCAAGCACAAATAACACAGAGTTTATAGTGGTTCCGTAATCTTGGGTACGTCCACTTTCCACCTCACCGGATTAGCCTTGCGCTATATTCGGCTACTTCACTATTAACTCGGATTGAAAACCAATCCTACCAAATATCGGAGCAACGCCCCTACAACTCGATCCACAACAAGGACCTACACTCGGAAGATAGAACTTCCTACAAGTCTCGGAGATGAGATCTCCTACAAGAAAAATGATCTGAAATACAAGATCTACAATAACAATATCAAAATATCAGATCTGAAATCGGAGTCCTTCTTCTGAATAACTTGAAAGCCCAATCAGATGATTTCAAAGAAGATGGCCGAAATCTTGTAGATCTGAAACCCTAGATCAATCACAATCGGGATTGGATTTGAACGATGAAGAACGAAACGATCGGATGATCTCTTTCTTTTTCTGAATCGGAAATGTCGAGGAAGAATCGTCGGCAGAAGCTTTGATCAACAGCCTTGACGGGATCGAAGATCGGTGGCGAATTCTTCTCGAAAAACTAGGTCGATGGCAGCAATTCAGAAATCTTGAAAACTTTCCGAAAATGATATGACTAATTAGGGAATCCGTACGTATGAAGAGGATGATTAGAATATTTATAGGAAAACCCTTAACGGTCAGATCATCAAAGTTGGACACGTGGACCAATAGGAATGGAGATGAAGAATTAATCCGGTCCAAGGTGACTTATAAATATTTTCGGAGTTTTCCTTTTTCACGACCCGAGAGGAAAATAACCACCCGAGAGAAATGCTGAACCTCTCGAGAGGGATAGGAAATCCACTCGAGAGTCTTACTTAGAAAAATTCTGGAGTCGACAACTGCTCTGAAGAAGATTCTCTCGAGAGAGAAAAGATTTACTCAAAAGACTAGACTGCTCTCTCGAGAACTGGACGACTGTCTCAGGTGACTTTCCTTTACCCTCTCGAGTGAGCCTCTCGAGACAGAGACTTGACTGACTTCAGGCTCTCGAGTACATCTCTCGAGACACGGACTTAACTTCACCCGAGTAGAATAAATCTACTCGGGATCTCCATTAACTTCTCGAGATGAAGAAGAGTCCACTCGAGAAGAACTGAAGACCAACTCGAGTACTAAAGAAATCACTCGAGTTTTGATACTTAGTGAAATTCTTGAAGTAAAACATTTGACTACTCGAGTTAACTGGGAGAACGTCTCGAGTACAAGAATTCTTCTCGGGATAGGGAATATCTGTCTCTCGAGTAGAAGGAATCTACTCGAGACAACCTCTCGAGATAGCTTCTCGAGAATAAACACTTAGAAAAAAATATTTCTTCTTAGAAAATATTCAATAGACCTTTGGCCTTCTTCTATGGTGCTTGATCATAAAGTGTATCCCAATAGAGAGGCTACACATGAGTCAATATCATGAGTCACACAATGAGGGATTACATTGCATGATCCTGTGTTTGGTGACCCACTGTAGACTGACATTGATTTACACTTAGCAGTTAAATTCTTCAAATATATAGCTAGAACATCAAATATAACTTAATTCATCTTAGTTTAAGGGTGACTTCTTACAAATCTGAGATATTGTGGAGACAATTCCCAACAAGATCAACTTAGGTCCATTCTTCATAGGAGTGTAGTCCTGAAAATTGTACCTTATTCCAGTAATATGTCTGAAATATCCACTGTCCAAGTACCATATTGGCATTGTATGGGTACTTGGACTTCCCTGCAAACACAATTTAGTTTACCTTAGAACTCCAAAAGGGATTGGTTCCTTGGGTCTTGTTAGTCTAAAAATGAACATGTCTCCCTACAACACTTCTGATAGGAAGACTCACCCTTGCCCTGGGAACTCTAGGGTTGTGCCAATAATCTATGCAAAAGTGTCTCACCTTGCCACAACACCAACATTCATGAACATTGTATCTCCTCTTCTAAATAACCCTTGTAGAGTGCAAGCTGTTAACAACTGTCTGTTTAGAAGGGATATTAACAACCTTTTTCTTTTTTCTTTCAGCAACAATTTGACTGAAGGTGAGTCTGTCAGTATATGTACTTGACTTACTCTGAGTTTCACCAACATAAATCTTTTTTGCAGTAGATATGTTATTGATGGAATTAGATACTGTCAAGTGAGGATTACTGACTGACTTAACCTTTGTCAAGGTATCAGCTGGAGGAACCTAAGAATAGGCCACTCCCTTATTCTTGAGTGTAGGGGCTGGAGCACTAAATACAAATAGTCCATAATGAGCCATCTGGATTTTCTCATGTGGGTCCTTAAAGGAACTCAATCCCATGCCCTTCCTTCCACTATTGTTGTGAGCATTTTTGTTCATACTATTGGATCTTCCATTCAACCAATGACCATATATACTCTCTTAGTCATACTTGTTGGATTGTAACAGAACTTTCTCAAAAGAGATATCAGGCTGAATTTGAGCCTTGCCCTTACTTCTATTCCTTCTTCTAATATTCCTTTCAATGTACCCCATCCCCTTCTTATCAATTTGGGAGACGAAGGTATCGATGAGTGGTAATACTGAATTAGTTTTGTAGTATTTAACAACTAGCATCCTCACTTTGAGGAGCTTATCTTACAACTCTTTAATTAAATATTTCTTAATATTTATGGTTGAAACTTGGATAATGGTGATTACTTTAAGTTGGGACATCTCTCTGCTCATCTAGTTCAGTTGTGAGGCTGACTCAGTGTACAATGAGAGATCTTTCCTTAATGAGACAATTTCCTTGGCTTGTCTTTTGACATACAACTTGCTGTTTTTCAGATCTTCCAAGATTAACTCATAATTGTCAATCAATTGGTTGACATCTTTCTCAGATTCTGATCAATCTTCATCACAGGATGAAGATGCATCAGAATTAGGACTTGTTTCATAATCAGATTCAGAGGAGGAGATAGAATGAATTTGTTTCTGATCTAGATCAGATTGATCCTGGCTAGATTCACCATATGTCATGGCCATGAGTCAATAACTTACACTAACATCTTCATCCACCTCAATGTCACTTTCTGAGTATGATAGAGGGGCCCTGATTCCTATCCTTGCAGATAGATTGTCATCATTCTCTTGAGCAGCAGCAGAAGTAAACATGACTATATAAGCTTTATCTTCTTCTTCAGAGTCAGAATAAGAAGAGTCAGTTTGACTCCAGCTCTTTTCATTCTTGGCAATGAAGGTCTTTTCCTTCTTTCTCTTGTGGTGGTGGTATTTCTTCTCACTAGTCTCTTTTCTTTTGATTGGGCAATCAGCAATGACATGCTCAGGCTTACTAAAATAATAACATACTATTTTAGAAGAAATATGTTTGCTAGGTTTAGAATCATACATGTCTCCTTTGGATAACTTCTTCTCAGATTTGTTGTGATCCCCCTTATAATATGAGGAGGAGGGTTTGTTCTTCCACTATCTCATCTTCATCATCTTCTGAAATTACATTGAGAAGGAAACAAACTCCCCATCTGACATATTGATGTTAGATGAGATGGACTCAGAGCTATCTGAATCAACTGGCCTTCTTGGGGGAGAGACAATCCTCTTCTTGCTCTTCTTAAAGCTCTCATCCTTGAGGGCTACTATCCTATCCTTGGCATGAGACCTGATAGTCGTCTCCTACTCCTTTCTGGCAGATAGCTGCATCATATAAGAAATCAGCTTTCCAAACAAAGTGTGAGGAGGAGTTTTAGCAAGCTTCGACACTTCTCTGATAGCACAAATTTTTGTGTCCCAATTTTTGGTTAGAGATCTTAGGGACTTATCATTCAACTAATAATTGTCGAAGACCCTCCAATAGGTACTCAACTCATTCACCACTCTAAAGAATTTTTCATAGCACTCAGTTATGATGTCCTTGTTGCTTTATCTGAAGGCCTCATATTCCTAATTAAGAAGGGATTTCCTATCATCCCTAATTTCTTCAGTTCCATCCATATATACAATCAGGGTATCCCACATTTCCTTGGCTGTCTTACAGTGGATAAGGTTCTAGAATGTGGAGTCATCTATAATACTAACAATGATATTTTGTATCCTCTTGTCCATGGTTTCCAGGATAACCTCATCTTTGGTCATCTCAATGTATCTCTTAGGATTTTGGACATTGGCATCCAAGACAGAGATCTTCATGAGAATAAAGGGTCCCTCTTGGATAGTGATGAAAATCCTTGGGTCTGAGGCTTCCATGAATAGTCTGACCCTCTCTTTCCAAATCCCAAAATTTTCCTTTCTGCAGATAGGGAGCTTTATGGAGCTCAACTCCTTGTGGTTCTCACTTGAATCCATGGAGAAAATCTTTAGCTACTCTTGGAGATTTGTTCAAACTATTAAGTCCTTTTTGAACAACATGGACATGCTACCACTTGAAAGTCTTTATTTTAAAAGTAGCTAAATCACCTAGAGGGGGGGTGAATAAGTTTTTATGTCCTTAATGACTTCCTTCTACTTAGGTGAGTTGAGTGATTTACTTTATGTTAGCTTTCAAGAATTAACACCAGCACACCTGTATTTATAGTGGTTCCCCAAGGCTTGGGTACATCCACTTTCCCTCCCACCTTTCTAACAGTGTGTTAGACAAGGCTATCTCCACCAAAACTCATCTCAATGAGCTTACAACATAGATCCCTCAGGATCTCTCAGACTTCCTCCAAGTCCTACCTCAGGGCTAAGCCCTACACACTCAGAGATGATATCTCCTATAGCTCAGTGATCCACAGATCACCTACCTCAGGCACAATAATATACCCTGTAGCATAGGCTAATAGGATATCCCTACACTCAGAGAGGATAACTCTCATGCAACTCAAATCTGATTTAGATCCTATCTCAGGCACACAATCTCTACCACTAAGAGAATAAAACTTCTACCTCATGCACACATGCCCTACTTCAGATTCTTAATAGAATCCTACCACTCAGCCTTTATATTACAGTCTTACAACTCAGGTCAAGACTGATCCTACTATAGAAGATAGTTGTTGATGATGATAGACTCCAGAGAAAGTATTCTTTAAGCCTTCTCTCTGGACTGAGTGAGTTCAGCCCTAACTTCTTCACATCACCAAAGAAGTAGATCTTCAGGATGGTCCAGCTTGTGCTGGGAAGAAACTCAAAAAATAAATCTTCTGAACTTGCTGATGAAGACAAAATAAGATTTTTGTGCTTTCTTTCTTCAATCATCCAACCTTGTCTGAAGCTATCAGACTTGCTCTTGATCACCAGTTGCAGAATTGTTCTTCCTTATTTCTAAGAAGAAGATGACCTAAAAGTTCTTGTCTAAAGAAGATTTTCTCTCCAAAAGTTGTTTTATTCTTTCTCAGAACACTGCTTTTGTATCCCCTCATCCAATGGCTCTTTTAGTGTGGACCACAGGAGTTGGTAATTGCAACACTTCTTTTGCATTAATTACTGTATTAAAGGAAAGCGGTGTCTTTTGTCATCTACTGTGCCATTCCTGTAATATTTGAATTTCTGATGATGTTCGGATGACTCATCACTTTTGGACTTAGCAAATTTCAGATAATTTGCACAGGCGTTGAGTGAAGCCTTGTCACTCAATGCAAAAGT
Source organism: Platanthera zijinensis (assembly GCA_039513925.1). NCBI lineage: Eukaryota > Viridiplantae > Streptophyta > Magnoliopsida > Asparagales > Orchidaceae > Platanthera > Platanthera zijinensis. Next base: position 31,723,048 of record CM077086.1, read on the forward strand.
ATTTAGCAGAATTCTACATCTTGAGGCGTCAAGTGAATATTCAACACTCAACGCTTTTTGTTTTTGCATTCTAGCTACCGAGGTGTCGAGTGATCCTTATTCACTCAATGCATTTTGACTTGGTTGAAATTTCACTACTAGATGGCATTGAGTGATGCTTTCACACTCAACGCTTTCTGACTTTGCCTGTTTTATTGATGAGGCGTTGAGTGGTCAGTTTTCACTCAATGCTTCTGTCCTTTGACAAATTTCTTGATGATTAGACATTGAGTGAACTGTATTCACTCAATGTTTCTGTCCTTAGACAGATTTCTTTGTCATCAATACTACGGCTTTGACTGCACTGTGTTCTGATAACTCTCTCTTCTGGCATTGAGTGAACTGCCTTCACTCAATGCTTCTGGACTTAGCCAGATTTCTTGTCTACTTCTATGAGCCATTGACTTCTTGAGCTTCTGTCAATGCTTTTAGTCTCTTGGCATTGAGTGAACTGACTTCACTCAACGCTTCTAGACTTAGCCAGATTTCTGCTTTGACAGCATCCTGTCTTGAGTCCATCTGTCATTGTGACTAAGAGTACCTGTCAAATCAGTGCAACATAAAACAACCTGCATACATAGAACTTAGAGCATGCATTAGATACAATCATGTGTATACCATTATCCTAAAGGGTCTTCTTCAAATCTAGGACATTGTGATTAATGGACCCAACAACTGGTGTTGTGATTATTTCTATTACATAAACGACAATATAGCGAAGTAGAATTGGATTGTTGTTCACTGTAAAAATTTAATGATGGAAGCCGAGTAGAGGTCGCAGAAACACTCAACCACAACCAAAGACAAGTAAAAAATCAGAGGCAACATAAAGACAAGAGTTTTCACTGGAATTAATAACAATCTTTACAAGGTGAGCCATATATTGTGAGACTTGATCGCGCAATGTACTCGATGAAAACAGAAAAAAATTCAACTCCAGGCAAAGAAGAAACCACGCGAACAACAAGCTGTAACTGCACAAGCCGTCAACCCGCGAGCCCTGTCTGCCAAAACCGCCAAAGTCTCCAAATTGCAATTAGCCATGTGGACTGCTTGTTATTTAATGCAGATAAACTTGAACAAAACCCGCTGATAGATCGGGAAAACTGTTCGACTTGATTGCAACTCGGAGGATGTGACTTCAGGCCGCTAAGACCGCAACCTGTTGTATATCACTGATTGTTAACGGTGAACTATTCCACACCAAGCTTCTCACTAATTGCCTAGCCGCCTGATGCAAGCTGCACAACCTGCACAGATAGTCAACTTCACTTATTCACGCCGATTAGAAAATCTTAACCGCAGGATCAAAATGCGAGCTGAGTTCTCACTGTTCTTGTTCTAATTCTTATTTATGATGAGCTAGAGTCTCCTATTTATAGGCGTAAGGAGGACTGTCGTCATCACCCATAGCGATAGGAAAACTGCTCGTCAATCCATGAATAGCATCACCTATCCACACAAACGCAGACACTAACATCTATCCACCACAAAAAACAATCAATTCACACAGGTGGAAAAAGGAACAGTTTGCCAAGCTGAGTGAACAATAACACTAGTCTGTATGGATTTGGTAACCTAGCTACGCGTCCTAATCAAATCACGCCATCATCAAACTACGAGACGCAGCCACTAGACCGCACTATGCAGTAAATCCAAACACGCCAGCAGCGGACTGCCGAACTCAGTCACCAGACCACACGGAGCAGTGGTCTCCGTATCTAGTTCACGCATATTGCATTCAACAATTAGAACAGAATTTGAGCCTAGTTTAACTTCCGAACTCGCCAAACTCCAGAAGTAGACCACTCAACCAGGAGGTCTCAGCGAAATCCATAAGCAAACCACACAACCAGGCGGTCTCGACAAACTAGGCAACAAACCTGGACTTGTCATAGACTCGTGACCAAGTCCATGACACCAGCAAACTCTGTCTATCAACTCGCCCAAGAAATCTCTCACGAACTGTGTGGTTAGCCTCCATAGACCGTGCTAACTGTCTGCCTTCTTGAGCGCTAGAGATCCTGATAAGCTCTAAGCGGACTGTACAGTCTCACAGTCCATACCATAACAGCCGCAGTTAGACAAGGATAACTGCCCAGTTACTTCTCCAGGGTGCTTTCTAAACCAGGCCGCAGGAAGGAAGGGTGGAAGTCGAAAATGGCTAACCGCCATCTCCTAGCTTCCAGTTTACGACGGTCTCTGCGGTTTGTGCGGTATGCCATATCAGACCGCCCCTACTCCACTTTACTCTGACTTCAATAATTTCAACATTCACTAGATGGACCAGAAAAGCGGCCTCTCCCTCGACCTCCAGTACCTCTTCTGTGATCCGTATAGCCAGACACAGGTGGACGAGAATGAAAGGGCGATGATGGGGATGAACTTTTTTCCTTTCATTTGGAGTCTTAACTTGGTTTGCAGGGCATGTTCAATTGGCTGTTCAAAAATTTTAAGTCATTCCTCATGTGCTTTTAAAGACCCAAGAAGCTCTATCATTGATAGGGAGTATATATTATTTGCCTCCTCAATAGCTGTTACAATATATAATTATATTTTAAAGGTATGCCCCTTAACACCTTTGGGACTATCTTCTTTTCTTCAATTATATCACCAAAACTTTGAATTTGATTCACCATATTGGACACTCTACTGAGATAAGTTTGAAAATCTTCAGTAGGTATCATCTTCAGGTTATCAAATTCAGTTTATACGGAATGGAGTTTCATGCCTATATTTTTTTTCTGAGCTAACATAATCCAATTATAAGTGATCCCAAGTTTCTTTGGCACTTGAGGCATTCAATATTCGAAGAAATATTGTGCGCCCAACCCCTTATTAAATATAAAAGAGGGCCTTGACATCCTTTTTGACATTGTCAGTCATTTCCTTTTGAGGAGTTGCTTCTGTTCCATGGACAGTTGATATACCATCCTTTCATCAAAGGAAATGAGCTTAAATTTGATTAAAAATTTTCAACAAATACATGTTTGAAACATAGAAAAGCTGGGATGAGCAATTTAAGTCAATTTGGACTTATTTGGAGATTTTACTTTCAGCAACAAAGCAGGGTGATACCTGACCAAATTGAACAATCTTTGTCATAAAGATGATAAGATCGTGTCCAGACCTAGGGAGGGTTACAAATTAAGAGAGACATTTCTTTGTCTGCATATATAGGTCAAGGGAGACATCTGTCCCCAAGCTATTTAGAGTCAAATGTTTTGAAATCATAAACCAGTGAAGAAGAAAAACCCTAAAGAAAAGGAGAGAATTGAAAGAAGAGATCACGCATAAAAAATAAAATTTTTGCATGATCTTCTACATTTTGTCTCCAAATTCGTGTACCTTCATCATCCCCTTTCTTATATTTTTTGAAATGAACTCGATCATAAGCAAACGTTTACCTCTAATATGTGATTTTGGATTATCTATAATTTATTTGCATTGCTTATCCTAATGGTTCAGTAATAATTTTAGTGTACAAATTTTAGTTAGGAGTCTCATACTTTCATAGGTCTAGGCGAACTGATATTTGAGTAGATCACACGTCGATAAAGAGAGTTTCATGAACATATCGAGAAAGAATTACTAAATCTCCCGTCTTAGAATCAAATCGATGTGTTAGGATTTAAAGAACATTAAAGCCATATTTACGGTTTTCTGAATATAGAGTAAAGTTCCTTGGATCACTAAGATTAACTTGTATTCATCTCGACCAAAGAGTTTGGAGTAGCGTGAATACAACCTTGATATTTAGGAGTGTACAACCCCGTGTTCGTCAAGTGGATCCAACAAGTCAGAGCAGGGCCCTCGATATAGCCTGACTCGCACCTGCCTAAGCAGACGGGCGAACCGGGAAATTCGGCCCGCATTCGCCTGGCAGGCGAGCGAGCCTGGGCAGCTGGCCTGCATCCAGCTAGAAGGCGAGCAAGCCAGGGAAGTTAGCCCGCATCCGCCTTGAAGGCAGCCGAGCCACGGATAGCCGACCCTCTGCCAAATACGGGGTGAGCGAGCCGCATGAACCCGACCCTCACTCGCCTAAGAGGGAGGCGAGCTGCGAGAGCCGAGCCGCACCCGTCTAGGTGAATAGCGAGCTATTTCCCGCCCTCCCCCATATGTGGGGTGCAGAGAGCGTATATTTAATGTTATTTGGTCTGCCAGTAGCCTCACCAAACATCGGAGTTTTGTTGTTGGCAAACCCACCTTGGGCTGCATAATGTAAAACTAAACGGCAGAGTTACGCTATTTGTAGGCAAGACTTAGAAATCTATAAATAGATCCACATGCGTACCTCAGAAGGCAAGCTTCTCATTTTCTGGTCTTGTAGCATTTTTTGAGGTGCCCTTAGCTCAACATTGTCTAAGAAGTGGAAGCACTCTAAGATCTTCCGGATTTGTGGCGAGACCTCCAAGTTGCAGCCATAGGTCATTCTCAAATCCTAAGTTTAGGGTCGAGTGAACTCAATCGGAGAAGTAAGTGTGCGGTCACCCCTTTTTAGGGTCTGAACTCCACAGTAGCCAGTTCCCGGTTTCAACATTTTGGAACGGTGAATGTGGAGCATGATGTAACACCTTCATCAATCTTATAGCATATGATAGAAGGTCCGTCCGGGGCCCGACACCAAATATCACAAACTGTTAAGGAGGTTAATAGTTGTTTCCAAATCCAAGTTCAATTAGGAAGGTATCCTAACTCAGAGCATTTTAGCAGAAGTATTTTACTTTATGAACCCAAACATGATTAGAAATATCCACTAATAAACAGGAATGATATATATCAACATATAACACATGTTTCAACCGTAGCCTTATTACAACTGTTTTATTTAACAAAAATGTGATTTTATACTTCGACACGCAGGCCGGACACACATGAAAATAGTAAATAGTTTGCCTTTGGGACTTCGAGGGTCAGCCAAACGCAGCACAAGGTCTTCAGCCCGCTACTTGCCATTTGGCTCTCTAGCACCTGCATAGAACAACCCACCAAAATGTGGCAAACAAAGCAACGACCAGCATTTTTGCAGACCCATTTATAACGATCCCACCCCTTACTCGGGGCGACATTTATCCATCCCTGCAAACAATGCATCATATATATAGTGACATTTACAATGTGCATGAACGCATATTTTACCACAGACATAGGCACTGCGGCCTCACGCCCCGTGCACTCAGAGCACATTCTCGGTGTACCGGACTTCCCGTGTACCACCACCGTTCAGAGGTCCATGACATAACGGTCGACATTGAGCGTTTATAGTCCTTACGGCCCTCGACCTGAGACTTTAGTCGTTACGACATACAACCTAAGACTCTCATTATGTGAACCTCATGACGCCATTTACTTTAGGCATACAAATGAGATGGCCATAATCCGGATATAGTTCAACCTTGCACGTGCTCAATTCATCAATATCACACTCGGGATGACGCGTATCGGCTTCCCGTTGTCCGTTCTACGCACTGGCCTTTGCTGGACAATACATGCCCTCAGCTTACATAGGGCTCTCACGAACGCTATAGTTGGCCTCCACGGCTCAACTTCATGTGTTATGCTAGCCTCATGGCTTCGCACCAATTTTGGCTGGCTCTCACGACCACCATAGTTGGGTTTGTAAAACTCTCAGCTTTCTCATACATTGACCCCCCAGGTCTCAAGGAGACCCGCCAAACATCAAATAACTCACTGGGAGCTATCGCCGACGACAGTCACTGTCGCCCAGTGACATCATAAATTCTCAGAATTATGATTTCTTCCTCGGGCTTTTTCCTGGAGCTGCACTCCAGTACTTCCTGTTACTCTCATTTCACAGGTAAAACCAACAAACCCCATTTTTCACGCATTCATCTACACGTATATATAAGAAGTCTTCTCCAACACGCAAAGCATAAAAACATCACCAATCCAGACCAACCTGTCCAGATGGGCTTCTCACAGCATGCATATTCCGTACTTTACATTTTCGGATCTATATGCACATTAAGGTGGTGATCATACCGATCGACTCAACGTAATCCACCCTTTTTCACCTTTTGGTGAGGGGTTCCATGCAAAAATGCATATTGAGGACTTCACTTATTTAGGAGAAATTCATTACCCTTGTAGTTTTTCTAGGAGCCATGGCAAAGCTTTCTGCGCAGATGGAAGTGAGCGTCTCACTTTCCCCTTCGCGGATCTAGCCTCGGATACTGCTTCCGATGAGAGAATCTCCTTCAGCACCTTCACAAAACTTAGACAAAACCTTTAGCTCCCGCCCTTTAGTTCTTTCCTAAAGAACTTGTATGAAATGAAGAGAGAGAGTGGGAAGGAAATAATGATTTCCTCTTCCAACACTGCTCTACATAAGTGGCCTTGGGTTTAACCCCAACCACACGATCAATCCATTAAAACGACGCAATGACCTGGATTTGAGTTGAAAAGGTCAACTTTTTCACTGTTGCGGGCGACAACGATTGTCGCCCGACGATAGTGACTTAACCGTCTTTGACTTGTGTCATCCACCGCTTATCGATCGCTTAACAACCATCTGACACATGTCCACTGCCACATGATACTGTCGCTGACGACATCCACTGTCACCACCAGGCGATATAGTATTTCGACATATTCGTCGAACGTCAAACGTCGAACCAACACTTTACGCTGATGTCGACTGATGACATCCATTGTTGCCCAGCGATATCCACTGTCGCCCAGCGACATCCACTGTCTCCCGGCAACAGTTGCCAAACTATTTGTTCACATTTTTGGGGTATTACAACTCTCCCCTCCTTACAGAAATTTCGTCCAAAAATTTTATTTAATTCAGGAAAAACAGCAACCAAAATGTTGCAACATACTTTTTATTCATAAAAACATTATTACAACAACATCATACAAACAACTCGGGATATTCCTCGTGCATGGTTTGCTCTCGCTCCCATGTTAGCTCTTCATGGCCACAATTGTCCCACCGAACCTTGACCATTCCGATTGTCTTGTTCCTCAATTTCTTGATCGTCGTATCCTCGATCTGAATGGGCCTAACTTTCGCCGTTAGTCCACTATCTATCGGTACCCGATCATTCGCAATCACTTGCGTTGGCTCTTTCACAGCTTTCCGCAATGCCGATATATGAAATACATCGTGCAAGCCACTCAACTTTGCCGAAAGAGTGAGCCGATAGGTCGCTTCTCCAATTCGTTCAACCACTTCAAAAGGACCCAGATACCTCGGATTTAACTTTTTCAAGCGCCGAATCCTAGATATGCCCTTGAATGGTTTAATTTTTTAGTACACTCAATCACCCACCGCAAACCCCCACGTTCCGGTGTTTGACATTGTAGTACTTTGCCTGCCTATCTTGGGCTATTAGTAGCCTCTCTCGAATAGTGCATATCGTTGAATTAGCATCTTCAACTTCTTTACGCTTATACAATTTAGACACGCATGTTTCCGCCCAAGCTAATGGATTACGACACTTCCTACCGTATAGAGCTTCAAATGGAACCATCTTTATGCTAGCTTGGTAGCTATTATTGTAGGCGAACTCTTTCATATAAAGATGGTCTTCCCACCTCTTTCCGAAATCCAGGGCGCACATTCAGAGCATGCCCTCCATAGTTATGTTGGTCCTCTCGGTCTGACCATCCGTTTGCGAATGAAAGGCCGTGCCGAACTTTAACTTAGTCCCCAACAACTGATGGATTAGCCTCCAATCATTTGACGTAAAGCGCTTGTCTCGGTCACTTATGTTTCTACGGGTCACACTGTGCAATCGTACTATATTATCAATATATAGTTTTGCCAGCTTTTCTACCGTATTGTCTTTCCTATTTGGAATGAAGTGTGACACCTTTGTTAGCCAATCAACCACCACCCAAATGGTGTCATTTCCTTTCTGAAATCTCGGCAGCCTATGCACAAAATCCATGGATATGTCATCAAACTTCCACTCCGGAATAGGTAAAGACTTCAAGAATCATCCTAGCTTCTGGCACTCGGCCTTCACTAAGGCGCAAGTTTGACACTCTGCCACATAACGTGCGATTTTTTTCTTCATGCCTTGCCACCAGAATAGTTTCTTCATACCTTTGAACATTTTAGTGCTCCTCGGGTGGATTGAGTACTTTGTAAAATGTGCTTCGTACATCAACTTCTCCCGTAAGGTACCAACTTTGGGAACGCACAATCGATCATCTTTTCGCAAAAGACCGTCGTCTATAGAGAATTGGGAATTTGACCCATCTGTTAGAAACGAACAAAACAAACCGGAAAAACAAACCGAAAAAGGTTTAACAGAAAGTTTATTATCCGAAAAAGGTATCTATTACAAAGATATGACCTCCCTTTTATAGAATGGAGGAGAGAAGAGAGAATACAAATAAGAGATGTGAGACTAAAAAATTACAGGACTAAGCGATCTATACAAAAACAACTCGCACAAGCCGCGCGGTTAGACGGAGGGTCTAACCGCTCGGCAAACACTAGAAAGGAAGGAGAGATCGCCATGGGAGACCGCAAGGCCGCCCGATCTCCAAGTCGCTAGAGACAAACCGCCAGGCTGCGCGGTCTTCAATCCGCCAAGACAGACTGCCCGGTCACCAACTCCAACACTCCCCCTCAAGCTGGAGCATACATATAGATCATGCCCAGCTTGTCGCAAATATGAAGAAACGAGGCGGAAACTGGCTTGGTGAAGATGTCAGCCAACTCTTTATCAGAAGTGACAAAGGGAGTGCAAATTTGTTCTTTCAAAATCTCTTCATGAATGAAATGACAGTCGACCTCAATATGCTAGGTTCTTTCATGAAAGACCGGATTTTTGGAGATGTATATTGCAGCCTTGTTATCACAGAACATAGGTAGAGGATGGTTGTAGACCTCTCCTAAATCAATCATGAGCGCTCGTAACCACTTTAACTCATAGGTGGTCGATGCCATACTACGATACTCTGCTTCTACACTGGACCTGGAAACAACAGACTACTTCTTGCTCTTCCAGCTCACCAAATTCCCCCCAACAAAGGTGAAAAAACCCGAGGTTGATTTGCGATCCCCTTTGTCATCTGCGTAACTCGCATCTGAGTATGCTTCAACCCTCAAATGACCATTCTTCTGAAAGAGTATCCCTTTCCCAGGCGCTGCTTTGACATACTCCAAGATCCGCAAGGCGGACTGTAGATGGCACTCCCTAGGCGCTTGTATGAATTGACTCACCTTGCCCACATCATAGAAAATGTCGGGCCTGGTCACTATGAGATATATGAGCTTCCCAACCAGACGCCTGTACCGCGTAATATCCGAAAGAGGAGGCGAATCAACTGTCTAGGTTTTGTCTTCTCCAGTTTCCATGGGGCATCAGGCAGGCTTTGTGTAACATCCCATGTTACTTCTAGGCCCCCTTAACTTAGATTGGGTTAGGCATAGGGTGGGCGTTAAGGGAAATTAGCTAGGTTTGACCCTAGGTAGTAGGTTGTAGCCATGTGGGGTCCACTATAGGACCAAAGTCAAACTAAATCAAATTAGCCTAAAAAGGGATCCTAGCCACACCATGACCCCACCACATTGCCCTAACCCTAAAAACAATCTAAGTGGACCCTAGGGAAGGTCTTAGGGTCAACTATAGCACCCATGTTGACCCCATTCAACACTTTGACCTAATTCGCCAAAAATGACCCTAAGCCCTATTCCTTGGATTGGGTCCACCCAAACTAACCCAATGCCACCCAATGGGTCAAAGACAACCTATACCCCCATATGGAGGAGAAAAATGGGGTACATGCATGGATAATTTGAGAAATTGCCTAGGAGAGAGAAATTGGAAGAATTAGAGAGAGAAAGGGATATTTTGGAATGCTAAGTGGTTTGGACCAACTTGGGCCCATGCCATCAGCCCCCACATGGGCTGGCAGACCCTTGCTGCCACTTAGGGAGATTTGAATGGGGTGGGGCCCACCCATGCATGCATGGTGACAATACCAAAGTAAAATCGCCACCTTTGCATAGGTTGTATCACCCCACCCCTCCTATACTTCATCTCCTTCCTTCCCCTCACCCCCCCCCCCCCGGCCACTTAACCCTCAAAATCAGGAGAGCAGCAGAGAGAAGCCAATCTCGGGCTGAACCAGGGCTGGAAGCAAGGAACCGGAAAGAAAAACACCACCACTGCCGGAAATGGCTCCCCGCCGCTCCTCACGTCGCATGGCTGCCGGGAAGGTCCTCCCTCACCTCTCTCTCCTCATGCTATAGATCCTAGGAATGTTAAGGTAAGGTTCGGGCTCGAATGAGCCCGAACCAAGCTTCCATTTTCGCCATTAATGGCATTCTGCATGATCTCGGGTTGGGTGGCGCCGCCTCCTCCCGCCGCCCTAGCTGCCGGAAAAAGGAACCCCTACCACCGTGAGGTGTGAGGAGAAGATTGTCGGGGGTTGCGCCGCCCCTAGCCGCCGGGAACCGCCCCATGAAACACCACCGTGTGCTGACTTGATTCCTGCATGCAAATGGAGAAGAAAAGCAATGGCCGTCGGATTGCTGTAGGATTAGTGCCATGCAAATGTTTTAAAATCCTGTATTATCTATTTATTTGAATAGTGTTAAAAATCTGCCCTATAAAAGCAGACCTCTTGTAGGTCAAATTTAGGGAACCTGTGGCCCTTTTCAAAAAGAGTGTTTAACATAAAAATTATAGGTATCTGAGTTATCTTTAATTTGTTATATTACACATTTATTTTGGTTAAGTAGGCTGCCATATAGAGCCATTTTCCTAGGACTGGTCCTATGCTAGGGCGGAAATTAAAAGTGAAGCCCATGCCAAACCAGATGTCCACATGGCCTGAAAGTTTGGGCATGTGGCTTATTTGGGCATATCTAGCCTCTGCCAAAAATTGAGAATTTTTGGGACAACTTTGCCTATAGTTTTTGTCATAATATCAAAAAGTGAATTAATGGAATAATTGGAGTTATATGCATCCAAATGGCCCCAAATTTTGGTGGCAGGTCCTTAGGGACATCATTGGTGCTTGGTAGAAATTTAAGCACAATTGGACCACTGCATGTTAGGTTAACCCACTTGCATGTGTTGGCTACTAGTCTTGGGGTGCTATTAGCAAGAAATGGAATATTGTGTATTTAGCCTAGCTGAGGCATCCAAAAATCATGGAATCTATTCCAGTGATTCATTAGGGTAAAGTTCACCCCTATAATTAATTTTGGAATTTTTGGGATCAAAAATCCCATTAATTGGACTTTTCAAAATATAGGTCTTTTTGAAAAATAAATTGGAAAAATAGATTTTGACCAAAGGAAATTACCAAAATCTGTCAAGTCATAAATGATGTTTTAATTGACTTAGGAAAACTTTATATCTTTGTTTGAGAACTGTTGGAGCAAAATACCTTGAAATTACTATTTTACCCTTTTTGTATTTAATCATGAATTGGTGGAATTACATGTTAGAAAATTGTAGAAATATTTCTAGAGTTGTATAATTGTAATATTAGTTTTGTAGATTTATTTCAGAATTTTTGGACACACTGATAATTATTAAGTTAGAAAAATGGCATTTTGGTAAATAATTAAGAATGGAAATTGATAGGCCATTACACTATAGAAGTTAATGAAACTCTGCCATTATTCATGAAGTAATGATATAATTGCTTAGTAATTTTCCTGGAAATTTGGTTTATGTATTTCTTCTACTTCATTTGGAAACTGGTATTTATGAAGAACTTGTATTAATTATGGGATTAATAGAAATATTAAAAGGAAAATTATGAAATCTTATAGACAGCAATGTTTTACCCATATGCAATTTAGGAAAATTCTCTTAGGTCAGTAGATTTTAAATGATACCACTTCATGTGTAAAATGACCTAGGGAATAATTTAAATGATTTAATTAGAGGCCTTAATGGCCTAGGAAAATCATGAAAATCACCATGCTCATTTTATTAGTCCATACCACCCTAGGATAAATATTTGGGGGGTTGATGGCCCAAGGAATTGGAAGTTCGATTTCGGGGTGGTATTAGGTCATGGGCTACGCATAGTAAAAGTAGATTGTACCATAAGGCCCACCGGGAGATAGATCGACAATTGAGCTAGGGAACATGATTGGAAATATAACCTGGTGGTTAGTGTCGTCTTAGTGACGAGAGTAAAAGTGCAAGTCTTTGGGTAACCACTAGAGCTGAGGCCGGCGGAAGATCGTCACCCTTCCGATAATAATACCTTAAGTCATTAGGATGGTTCTAAAGTAACAATGAGAGTTGGTTGTGGATCATGGGTAGACATCAACTAAAAGTAATTATCCTTGCGAAAGGGAACTTTGGGCTTACCATCCCTTTTTGGTTCCTAGTGCCTTCGAGACCCCTTCATTGGGCATACCTTGGGCAGTCCTGGGATTAACCCTAAATTACTAGGTATAATAATCGGTAGACAAGAGTAGTGTAATAGGTTAAGTAAGTTGTATATGTTCTCACTCATGCCGGGTTGGAGGGACTTGGAGTCTATTGACTACTTGCTCACCCGGGCAGAGTTGGAGGGAAACAATTAGTTTACATGCTCACTCGTGCCGGGTTGGAGGGACTTGGAGTCTATTGACTACTTGCTCACCCGGGCAGAGTTGGAGGGAAACGATTGGTTTACATGCTCACTCGTGCCGGGTTGGAGGGACTTGGAGTCTATTGACTACTTGCTCACCCGGGCAGAGTTGGAGGGAAACGATTGGTTTACATGCTCACTCGTACCGGGTTGGAGGGACTTGAAGTCTATTGACTACTTGCTCACCCGGGCAGAGTTGGAGGGAAATGATTGATTTACATGCTCACCCGTGTTGGGTTGGAGAAATCAGGACAGGTTGGTCCTGCGAGCTGGAGGCTAGAGTTGAAATAATTGCATTTGCATAAAGAAAATGGTGGTGTGTCATGCGGTACTGGGCCAATCATCACACCGATGGCAGTACGGTGACTCGGGTAAGGTGTACGGGTGGAAGGGCCAGTATGTTTTTTAATACTGCGGTCAGGCAGACAATCCCTGAAGACGTGCGCCCGACCTTAAAGTCTGGCAGGCTGCTAGCAATTAGTACGCAGAGACTCTAGAGTGCACTTGTCAGTGTACAGAGGCGTACAGGAGAAGTCTTGGCCTAGTAGTGTGCATACCCGCCTAGAAAGTGGAGAAGCCCGATCCGCTGCTGCCGGAGCCACGATGGCGGTACCTGAGAGTGATGCTAGCTCTCGAAAAGTGGGAACTAAAGGTTTGTGTGCATAAAGTCGGGTGTGTGAGTTACACTGCTTGTTCATGCCATACCCACCATATAGATGCATATCATAATCATTCATAATAACCTATGACACCTAATGTATAAGTGGTATGGGACGCTTATACATTAGGACCTGCTAAACGACCCCTTGGTCTATAAGCTTGTGTGGGCAAGTTTATAAATTAAGGTTATTTCAATTTATATATATATATACTGCTTGTGATAACCGACACCCTAACGTTTAAAGTGGTATGAGACATTTTATACGATGGGAGCCTTGTAGAAGATCCCTTGACTTATGTGTACTCACATAAGTGAAGGTTAAATTCCTTTCTTACTTTAACTATTACAATATGTTTATAAAAATTATTAGCTAGGTCCCCCTGTCACCTGTTTGTTTTACTCTCCACTTTCACGTCCTTTCCTTTCTTCCTCCCCGCTCGGTGCCTAGGAGCATGGGGGAAGGGGTGGGGGACGATAGGGCTTAGTATTATAGACTAACGATTTTCGAACCAAATCATATTAGGGGATCGTGGAGCCCAACATGGAGGAGCAGCCAGGAGACTGGTGCGAATGAAGACAGGGCAGTCTAGCTCAGGAGTACAGCCAGCTGGGACCATGAGTCCCGACTTCTAGTAGTTATTTTATTTTGCTTCCGCGTGAGAGATCTGTAGTGAGGATATTGATGTACCGGGCTTAAGCCCTCCATATTCATGTACTCATTATTGGACTATATATTGTTGTACTTCTCATTTTATTTATATGATTAGTACTGTGACTGTGGATTATGCTGTGTTTACTCTGTTTTATACTTCTGTTTCTCATATTGGCCAAACAGGTTTATGATCATACTAGCTGGCAGAATCGGCGACTTGTGGTGTCGAATAACCCGTGTGTTAGTGTAATCGTAAGGCGGCGGTTCTGGGCATAAGATCCGGGTTAGCCCCGGAGAGGGGGAAATAGATCTTACAAACTGGTATCACTTGAACAAGCGATCATATGAGAAAGAAGTCCACAACATTGGAAACACCCCACTCGAGCATTAATTTGCGGACAAACTATGCAGCGGAAGCAATGGTGTGCCCATGTGCAAAAGTCATATAAAATAGTCCATTAAGCAATGAGTTAAGCCAATCCAACTAGGACACCACCCTAATTTTACTTACCAAGAAGATTTTGTGTCGTACCTTAGGCTAAAGATCGACTTCGGATGCAGATTAGTTATGGTATGAGGATAACCAAATCGATTAAAGAAAGATCTTAATTCTAGAGTCCCTACTTGTAACACCTCCCCTGTAAAGACCATATAATATGGGTCCAGCCGGGGCCCCACAACATACGGACGCCACAGCTTTAGTATTAAAAGATGATATGAAAACTACCCAATCTCAAAACTCCAGACAAACACAGCGGAAACAGAACAAACCGACAGAACTTATCCACTAACGATAGAGTATCAAATGGCCTTAAGGACTTACACGATAATAGTCCAAAAAAAATATGAATGTGCCAAGCACTCCTAGGCTACCTCGGCATGCAAGCCGGACATAAACATAACAAGGGTAGCAAACACGAAAGGAAAATCCAAGCACAGCAACACTTCATGAGGCTTAGGGCTTTTCGCCCGGCGCGCTAGCTCCTGCATGCGATCCTTGCCCTGTAAGGATTTGAAGTAACGTGGGTCAGCAAAGGCTGATCTCTACTGTGTAACAAACACATCTCCTCCCGTCCGTCCCTAACGGACCCCGGGGTACTACTCCACCTGCAAGTTAGCACTTCGTATACCAAAAGAGTATGTATAATCAAGCGGTAAAACAGGCTTGGATGTCTCATACAGCATACATGTTCTCTATGTTTTGTACAAGGTGAAAGGGCCTACTATGCAGCATGAATGCAGCCCGGGTTTCACCCAAGGCACCCTAGTTCGTATGCATCTAGCACAACATCAAACACTGGGTACTTCCGTTTCCCCATTGGCTTAAAGCCGAAAACACAAGGGAACCACCATGTCCCTAATCGACACACACGCCGTCACACAGAACCTTGCAAAGGCCCCACCCGCACAAGGGTCATAAACCCCGGGGCTTGCCCGCACATTCTGACTTCGCACGTCAGGGTTCCGTCTCACACTGACCGATTCTAAGAAGCCTTGCTGGACCCCACCCGCTCATGGCCACATTGCCCGGGCTTGTCCTCTGCTCGACATTCTCGTCAGTCCACACAAGGGGCTAGTCTCTCCGGGACACCTCCCCCACATGACTTGCGCGCCACGGGATAGCCAGCCGACCACGGAGACATAGCCGCGCCTTTGCACAGCACAAACAAAGGTTTCCCCACCCAATCACCATTCGCACCGTGTCTTTCCCGTGCTCCAAGGAAATCATCTACCGCACAACACGGAGCTAACCTTGTCCGGTTCCGACCACGAGTACTCACTCAAATATAAGGGGGGGAAAACACATACATACAACGACGTATTGCCGCAACGGATTTCTACCGAATCCCCGAAGCTCGCTATGCAACATCACCGGGTCGGACTAACGGTCGGGACCACGGCTTCACCCACAATGCCTAATCCGCTAACGGAGCGGATCTCTAATGCAAAGCATGCCGGGATGAACATACTCAACCCGGAGGTTCCTCTTGAACCTAGGCTACACGAATCCCTCTCATTTGAGAGATTCGGCGCTCAAAATACGAAAGGAAGGGGATGCTATTCATGCATCCTAAATCCTAAAAACTGAGAGGAGAAGTGTCATTACCTTCCGTCCCCTCTTCCTAGCCATGGAGAAGATTTGCTCGGTTGAAAACCACCGCAACGCTCCCACCTTCGTGGATCTGAACTCCGCTCGCGAAACGGACCTCTGAAGCTTCGCCGGCGGCCGGATCTTGGCCTTCTTCCTCCTCCTTACTCTCCCTTCTCTCTAGAATCAAGAGAGATAAAGATAGGAGAAAAGTGAGGGTTTCAAACCCTATTCCCGAGTTTAATCTCTCAGATCTAGCCCCCAGCCGTTGGATCTCAATCAAAGAAACGGACGGCCACGATTCGGCCTAAAATCACAAAATCTGGGCCGAACACGGGTTGCAACACGGCCGTGTGCCTGGCCGTGTCACCCATTCGCCGTCTCGATCGAGTCGAAAAACCAACACACGGCCTTTGACACGGCTTTCGACACGCCCGTGTCACCTGCGACACGCCCGTGTCGGGACCCGTGTCACGCCCCCCGTGTGCACTCGACCAACATTTTGCAGTCAGAGAGGTACACGGCCTTGTGACACGGCATCAGACACGCCCGTGTCAATTTTGACACGCCCGTGTTTGTGCCCATGTCACGGCCCGTGTACCACGCTTGCAGAATCCCTAGAGTGACACGGCCTGGGACACGCCCGTGTCCTAGGCCGTGTTCTTCAACTCGACTAGCGTCGACCGCCAAAGCATCGACCGCACGAGCCGAGGCCGAACACGCCTGTGTCACGCCCGTGACACGCCCGTGACACGCCCGTGACATGCCCGTGACACCTGCTCCAAAAACCAAACTGGGCTTAAAACATCACCCGTCCCTCTTTTGAGTTTCGGGGTGTTACAACTCACTCCCCTTAAAAGAATTTCGTCCTGAAATTTACAACATGGAAGGTAAACAAAACTAAACAGTACCTGAGGAGAAAAGCTCGGGGTACTCCTCCAGCATGGCCTGCTCTCGCTCCCATGAGAGCTCCTCGCAACCACAGTTGTCCCAACGGACCTTTACGAGTTTGACCTCCTTGTTCCGCAGTTGCCGAACCTCTGAGTCTTCGATCCCGATTGGACGAACCCGCGTCCTCAAGTCTTCCTCTACCGGCACCGCCGTCGGCTCATTCACCACGCTGGCTTCTAACAACGCTTTCCTCAGGACAGAGACGTGAAAAACGTCATGCAATCCACTTAGCTCTGTGGACAACGCCAACCGGTACGCTGCCTCTCCCACTCGCTCGATGACCTTGAATGGTCCCAAAAATCTCGGACTTAGCTTCTTGAGTCGGCGAATTCGCGAAACGCCTTTGAACGGCTTGATCTTAAGATACACCCAGTCGCCCACAGCGAATTCCACATGCCTGTGGCAAGCATTGAAATACTTCGACTGCCGATCTTGAGCTACCTTCATGCGCTCTTGGATGGTCCACACTAGCTCACTAGCGTCGGCTACCACTTCTTTCCCCAAAAGCTTGGTGTCTCCCGCCTCTGTCCAAGACATCGGTGTTCGACACCGCCTCCCATACAGAGCTTTGTATGGCGCCATCTTGATACTAGCTTGGTAACTATTGTTATACGCAAACTCCACCATGAAGAGGTGATCCTCTCACTTCTTGCTGAAGTCGAGAGTACACATCCTTAACATATCTTCCAAAGTACGGTTCGTTCTCTCAGTTTGCCCATCGGTTTGAGGATGAAAGGCCGTACTGAACTTGAGTTTGGTGCCCAAGCTCTTCTGCACCAACCGCCAATCCTTAGACGTGAAACGTCCATCCCGGTCGCTGACTATACTCTTCGGAATCCCATGGAGTCGTACAATATTGCGGACGTACAACTCCACCAACTTTTCCACACCGTCCTCCTTCCGGTTTGGGATGAAATGTGCCACTTTGGTCAAGCGGTCCACAATTACCCAAATGGCATCATTACCCTGCTGTGATCTAGGCAACCCATGCACAAAATCCATGGAGATGTCATCAAATTTCCATTCGGGGATTGGAAGAGGCTTCAAGAACCCGCCCGGCTTCTGACACTCGGCCTTCACCAAGGCACAAGTTTGGCACCGACTCACACACAAAGCTACATCCCGCTTCATCCCAGGCCACCAATAGGACTTCTTCAAGTCCAAGTACATCTTTGTACTACCCGGGTGAATGGAGTACTTAGTGAAGTGGGCCTCAAACATCAACTCCTCGCGGAGCTTGCCGAACTGCGGTACATAAATCCTTCCGCCCTTTCTCAGAATCCCATCAACCATCTCCCAGGCGCTACCCTCGCCCTTTAGAGCTTCCTCCACGAAAGGTTGGAACTCCGCATCTACACGGGTCGCTTCCCGAATACGATCGCATAAGTCACTCTGCATCTCAATCCAATTTAGTCGAGCCACGCTAGACTCGCCTCTTGCCACACATTCCAAACCAAGGGACTCCCAGTCCCGCCTTAACCGCTCATCGTGAGCTTCAATCCAATTTCCTTGCCCCGAGTATTTCCTACTCAAAGCATCTGCCACCACATTGGCTTTCCCTGGCGTGTACTGAATCGCCACCTCGTAGTCCCCAAGGAACTCGACCCACCTACGCTGCCGCATATTTAGGTCCTTCTGATCTAGGAGATACTTCAGACTCTTGTGGTCCGTGAAGATCTCCACCTTTGCACCATAAACGTAGTGCCTCCACAACTTCAAAGCAAAAATTACCGCCGCTAACTCCAAATCATGGATGGGGTAATTTCTCTCATGAGGCTTCAGCTGCCTCGACCCAAAATCTATCACACTGCCATGCTGCACCAACATGCACCCTAAACCGCATCCGGATGCGTCGCTGAAAATCTGGAACCCTTCGGTCCCCTTTGGTAGACTTAGGATCGGCGCCGTCATTAGCCTTTCCTTCAGGGTTTAAAACGCCTCGTTGCACTCTTGAGTCCATACAAATTTCTGATCCTTGCGAGTTAGTGAAGTGAGGGGTAGAGCTATCCTCGAAAAGTTTTCCACAAACCTTCGGTAGTACCCGACTAGTCCAAGAAAACTTCGGACTTCCGCCACAGTCCTCAAAACTGGCCACTCTCTGATGGCTTCTACTTTCGTTGGATCCACCGTCACCCCATCCCCACTAATCACATGGCCTAGAAATGCCACTTTCTCCAACCAGAACTCGCACTTGGAGAACTTCGCATAAAGCTGGTTCTCTCTCAATACTTGCAACACTGTCCGCAAGTGCAACTCGTGCTCCGCTTCCGACTTGGAATACACCAAAATGTCATCGATAAAGACGACTACGAACCAGTCCAAATATTCGCGAAACACTCGGTTCATCAAGTCCATGAACACGGACGGCGCGTTCGTCAGCCCGAACGGCATCACCGAGAACTCAAAATGACCATACCTCGTACCAAACGCGGTCTTGGGTATGTCTTCGTCATGAATCCGCAACTGATAATACCCGGACTTCAAGTCCAACTTGGAGTACACCACCGATCCCACCAACTGGTCGAAGAGATCGTCTATCCGAGGAATCAGATACTTATTCTTGACAGTCAATTTGTTCAACTCTCGGTAGTCTATGCACAGGCGCATACTACCGTCCTTCTTCTTTATAAATAACACCGGCGCACTCCACGGGGAAGAGCTGGGCCTGATATACCCTTGCTCCAAAAGCTCCTACAACTGAACCTTGAGCTCGGCCAACTCCTTTGGTGCCATCCTAAAGGGTGGACGTGACACTGGTCTAGCCTCGGGCACCAACTCGATGGAGAAATCAATCTCCCGCCGAGGAGGTGCTCCCGGTAACTCCTCGGGAAATACATCTCCAAACTCCGCCACCACGGGCACTTCTCCAAGAGACAGCCTGGAGAGGCTAACCTCCAATAACGCTACTAGAGCTACACCTCCCTGGTTAATAGCTTGCACTAACTGAAGTGCTGAAACTAGGGAACAGGTCACTCCATGCAGGCCTTCAAACTTGACTTCCGCTTGCCCCACGCCCCTCAGGGTTACCACCTTGGACAAACAGTCGATACTAGCACGCTGCTCCGCTAGCCAATCCATCCCCAAAATCACATCAAACTTGGACAACGGCAAGATTGCCGCTACCAATAAGAAGTCAACCCCCTCAAGACTCCAACAAATCCGGCCCCTAGCCCTGGTAGTGATAGACGACCCATTGGGCATGCGCACTTTCAACTCTGAGTCCGTTGCAAAGGACTCAACTCCAATCCTCCGGGTGAAACTTTCCGCAAGGAAGGAGTGCGACGCTCCCATATCAAAAAGTACCCTAGCGGGGTACCCAGATACCACTACAAAGCCTACACACATGCAACAAACATAAAGGTTTGAAAGACATGAATCTAAGGTGCAGGTTGAACTCTCGTACCTGTCACCACATCAGGTTGACGGATTGCTTCTTGTTGCCCAAGGTTGTAGGCCCTTGGCTGCACTGGTTGAAACGAGAAGCACTCGACTCCGACATTTTCCCCTTCTCTGTTGCACTGGGTCCGGAGCGTACGGTTTGCTCCTGCCTTGGCTCTTGCTCAGCGCCCCCTTGGGTACAAAATCTTGCTATGTGGCATGGCTTGCCACAACTGTAACACGTTTGCGGTCCCTTAGAGCGTGACCCTCCGGACGTCCAGTTACTTTTCTCACCCGACTTATATGGGGAAGGCTTCTTCTTCCATCGGCTCCCTTCCGTCTTTCCATGGGATTGAGCAGGCTTCTTCTCCTCCCCCTGCTTGGGTGTGAAACCCTTGCGACGCTGGGATCGCTCCATGTCACTCTCCAAAATTCAGGCCGCCTCCACCAATTCGTTGAAACCTGCACGTTTCATCGATATGAGGGGTTGTCTTAGGTTCTCCCTCAGTCCATGATAGAAGAGATTGTCCCTCTCTTCATCGTCTGCCATGGTCGTCCCTGCATAACGACCCAAGCGAGTAAATTCCTGAACATACTCATCCACTGACTTGTCTCGCTGCACCAGATGTAGAAACTGCCTCTAGAGGGCTAACCTCGTTGAGGCGGGAATGTACTTCTTCAGGAAGGCATTCCCAAACTCCTCGATGGATGGTGTGCGTCCTAGAAACTGCCGGCCACTGTGGCTCACACACCATAACTTGGCATCTCCCTCCAACATAAAGGCTGCGAACTCTGCCTTTTTCTCATCTGGTGCCTCTGCCGCCCTCAGAAGCTCCTGAATTCTAGCCCACCAATCCTCTACATCTGTGGGCGTGCCGATTCCCTTGAAGGTTGGAGGGTGGAAGCTCAGAAAGTACTTCATTTGCCGGTCCCCATACCCGACAACCACTCTCTCGGCCTGCGGCTCTGCCCGCCTGACTTCCTCAACCGACACGGTCGCTGCCGTGAGCGGGGTAGCAGGAGTTGCTACCTGAGCAACGGGAGCTACTACCTGTGCTGTCGCTGCAGCTTGGGCCGCCACCATCGCTTCTGCAAGCATGCGGCAGAAGTTGGCCGGTGTGACCCCCATCCCTAGCGGACCTTGCGTAGTTGCACTACTTGCCGAGAGCTCTTCTCTTAGCCTCGAGGTCCCAGCCTCGTTGCTTGCACTCTAAACACAAGCAAGAAAACACAAATCAGTCTCTAATTGCAAGACTCAAACACAAGGACACTCATGGTCCCGCGATACTCCTATGTGGATAACTTCTTATACGCGACTCGACTTACACTTTCGACCGCGAAACTTCTCATTGGAACGCGAACCTTCCTCTGATACCAAATTGTAACACCTCCCCTGTAAAGACCATATAACATGGGTCCGGCCGGGGCCCCACAACATACGGACGCCACAGCTTTAGTATTAAAAGATGATATGAAAACTACCCAATCTCAAAACTCCAGACAAACACAACGGAAACAGAATAAACCGACAGAAGTTATCCACTAACGATAGAGTATCAAATGGCCTTAAGGCCTTACACGATAATAGTCCAAAATAAATATGAATGTGCCAAGCACTTCTAGGCTACCTCGGCATGCAAGCCGGACATAAACATAACAAGGGTAGCAAACACGAAAGGAAAATCCAAGCATAGTAACACTTCATGAGGCTTAGGGCTTTTCGCCCGGCGCGCTAGCTCCTGCATGCGATCCTTGCCCTGTAAGGATTTGAAGTAACGTGGGTCAGCAAAGGCTGACCTCTATTGTGTAACAAACACATCTCCTCCCGGCCGTCCCTAACGGACCCCGGGGTACCACTCCACCTGCAAGTTAGCACTTCGTATACCAAAAGAGTATATATAATCAAGCGGTAAAACAGGCTTGGATGTCTCATACAGCATACATGTTCTCTATGTTTTGTACAAGGTGAAAGGGCCTACTATGCAGCATGAATGCATCCCGGGTTTCACCCAAGGCACCCTAGTTCGTATACATCTAGCACAACATCAAACACTGGGTACTTCCGTTTCCCCATTGGCTTAAAGCCGCAAACACAAGGGAACCACCATATCCCTAATCGGCACACACGCCATCATACGGAACCTTGCAAAGGCCCCACCCGCACAAGGGTCATAAACCCCGGGGCTTGCCCGCACATTCTGACTTCGCATGTCAGGGTTCCGTCTCACACTGACCGATTCTAAGAAGCCTTGCTGGACCCCACCCGCTCATGGCCACATTGCCCGGGCTTGTCCTCCGCTCGACATTCTCGTCAGTCCACAAAAGGGGATAGTCTCGCCGGGACACTTCCCTCACATGACTTGCGCGCCACGGGATAGCCAGCCAACCCCGGAGACATAACCGCGCCTTTGCACAGCACAAACAAAGGTTTCCCCACCCCAATCACCATTGGCACTGTGTCTTTCCCGTGCTCCAAGGAAATCATCTACCGCACAACACGGAGCTAACCTTGTCCGGTTCCGACCACGAGTACTCACTCAAATATAAGGGGGGAAAACACATACATACAACGGCGTATTGCCGCAATGGATTTCTACTGAATCCCCGAAGCTCGCTATGCAACATCACCGGGTCGGACTAACGGTCGCGACCACGGCTTCACCCACAATGCCTAATCCGCTAACGGAGCGGATCTCTAATGCAAAGCATGCCGGGATGAACATACTCAACCCGGAGGTTCCTCTTGAACCTAGGCTACACGAATCCCTCTCATTTGAGAGATTCGGCACTCAAAATACAAAAGGAAGGGGATGCTATTCATGCATCCTAAATCCTAAAAACCGAGAGGAGAAGTGTCGTTACCTTCCGTCCCCTCTTCCTAGCCATGGAGAAGATTTGCTCGGTTGAAAACCACCGCAACACTCCCACCTTCGCGGATCTGAACTCCGCTCGCGAAACGGACCTCCGAAGCTTCGCCGGCGGCCGGATCTTGGCCTTCTTCCTCCTCCTTGCTCTCCCTTCTCTCTAGAATCAAGAGAGATAAAGATAGGAGAAAAGTGAGGGTTTCAAACCCTATTCCCGAGTTTAAACTCTCAGATCTAGCCCCCAGCCGTTGGATCTCAATCAAAGAAACGGACGGCCACGATTCGGCCTAAAATCACAAAATCTGGGCCGAACACGGGTTGCAACACGGCCGTGTGCCTGGCCGTGTCACCCATTCGCCGTCTCTATCGAGTCGAAAAACCAGCACACGGCCTTTGACACGGCTTCCGACACGCCCGTGTAACCTGCGACACGCCCGTGTCGGGACCCGTGTTACGCCCCCCGTGTGCACTCGACCAACATTTCGCAGTCAGAGAGGTACACGGCCTTGTGACACGGCATAAGACACGCCCGTGTCAATTTCGACACGCCCGTGTTTGTGCCCGTGTCACGGCCCGTGTACCACGCTTGCAGAATCCCTGGAGTGACACGGCCTGGGACACGCCCGTGTCCTCGGCCGTGTTCTTCAACTCGACTAGCGTCGACCGCCAAAGCGTCGACCGTACGAGCCGAGGCCGAACACGCCTGTGTCACGCCCGTGACACGCCCGTGACACGCCCGTGACATGCCCGTGACACGCTCGTGACACTTGCTCCAAAAACCAAACTGGGCTTAAAACATCACCCGTCCCTCTTTTGAGTTTCGGGGTGTTACACTACTTAAGGCTTAAACCTCGATGTCCCTACTTCTCATATCGAATGATATTACCAATTCTTACTCAAACTGATAAGGACCGCCTCGAGAAGAATTTGATGCATAAGTTTATAATGGATTAATAGGGTACTCGTAAGCTTAATCCTTATACCGAAGACTTGATTACGTCAAGACAACCACGATGATAATATCAAAGGTCGAATAAAAGTTCAGATTTTTGAAGAGACACTTCCTAGTTTGGTTACATGTTGGCCTTGAATATATTGTCATACGATAACCTTGAAGGCCTAAGGTAGATAACATATCAACTGAAGTGGAAATCCATGCCAAGGATTGTTAGCCCTAAGGATTATGGCATGTACATGATGACTACATTGTGAATGTCAAAGGAAAATTAACCAAAATATATGGGGGCTTAACCTTTTGTTTATAGGGCTAAATTCATAGCGACTCGAATTTATCTAAGCTCTTCTCTAATAAAGCATGTGCCGCAAGCATAGTGATCTAAAAACTTGGCTTATTCAAAAATCGCTCAAGTAAAGATGAGGGTTTATATATATACATGACCGGTATGATTATCAATTCTTCCTAGAAGGTTAGGACTCTCGAAGAATTTCACACTATTTATTTACCTTAAGTGGTATAGACTATTAACGACAAGTTGTGAATGCAACAAATTCACGAATGAAGTAGGAAAGTAGAATGTTTCAAGAATTGCTTTCCACCCTCATAATTACTCCAAGACCATATGAGTAAGTGAACAAGGAGAACAGTAAGTTTAATTTCTTGAAAGATATATAAAGAATGGCTTAGTGATGTGTATATATAACCTTGAAACTAAGGGGAGACCGTTTAAGACTTCAATAAGTTTCCCAATTTCGAGTTTAAAGAAAAAAGTAACTACTTGGTCCACATTCTAATGAGCACTCATGATCTTCCTTAATACCGATACGGTATGAGTCATTTACATATACACGTGAAACCGAAGAAATTGTGTTCAAAGGATCAAATTTGGACCAGTATGAGTTGTAGATGGATTTACATACAATTAAGGGTTGTTTGATTATCGCCTCCACAAGCATGTTCCAAGATGCTCTAACACCTCGAACCGATCAATGTAACACATAATTAAGGAACTCAGATATACCACGGGTAGAATCAATGCGAATTGAGGATGCATTTCAAGTAAGAAGAATAATTAAAAAGGTTTTTGCACAGTTAAGGCTCTTAGGAAAGTGACTTTGACAGTCACAGGTTAGAAGAATTAAACACAACAATCGATCGCTGCTACCCGTGCCTACTTGACATACACAAGTCATTAAGATGGAAACATACATATTAGGACAAAGTAACTTCATGTTAATATGAAGGAATGATCGCAAATCTTAACTATTATAGGATGAGTGTTCATGAAGTGAAAATGCTAGAATATCCAAACGATTACGCCTATAACAATGAGAGTATCGTAGCCCCAGCAAACATAGAATCAAGTGTAGAATCTTACTAAATTGAAGGATGTATACTCTAAGAATAATCTTGTGGATGTGACTCTGATGATTACAAGAATCAAAACAAAAGTGTTCGATGATGATTTATAGATGGTGCGTTCTCTCAAAGAATCAATCCTTTTCAATTTGAATGGTTTACTTACCATTATACTTGAGAGATAGTTTAAGTTATAATCAGAAATCTTGATAAGATAACGTCTTGTGTTTAGGATATAATGATTAAATTTTACTATGGTTATGCATGATTTAGTACTACCTTATTTGATTCAAAAAGGGGCTGAGATTTGGAGAATTAAACACAATGATGAAATATTAGTACTATCCACGCTTACATGATATAGTCGATTACTTGATCATAATGATGAACTATAACCTTGAATGACTCAATTAAGCAAAAGTCATTGTATTGGAACTTAAGAATTGAAATAAGGTAATATTTTGGTAAATAAGATTAATTTCTTGTGGCATGACATTTGAAATGTAAGGACTCAACAAATTGAAAAGGGGTGGATGATGAGTTAAAATTATACACATATATGACCCCTTAATTATGATAGCATTAAGAACCGGGATACATACGATGATACCATTATAATCACTGTTAGGAGGATTCATGACAATGATATATAGTTCTTGACTATCAAAGGCGTATACGGTGAAATCACACGAGAAGTAATTAGTGATTAATAAGATTCTCTTTATGCCGGAATCGATTTGTGCTAGACCTCACCATTTCTGAAAAGATACACTTATAAAGTTATGAATTAGACTATATGTGAAAAGCGATTGGGAGTCATTTGTACGAACATCAATATCAATAATGATCGCTTGATGTATGCTCGAAAGGTGAACACACTATGAATTATGTATTACTGTTTAGGTTGAGTCGTGAAAAGTCTTGAATTTGGGGAAAAGCAAAATGATAAATTTCCCATCACACCATGATCTCGGAAGATTGGTTAGCTACTATACATAATTTGAATGATCGTTGGTCGTAAGGGACTATAATCTAAATTGCGATTGAGAAGTATTTTGATTGTTAATTGGCGGAGGACTTGGAAATGAGTCCTCACAGTTTGAAAGAAGAGTAGTCCGAAATATAATGAAAGTACATTTGGAAGAAGATTGCTAACTCTAATAAGTTTCTCATAATAATATCCATGAGGCTTATCACAGGAAGAAGTGTCGGACACCTCTTTCTTGGGTTCAGAATGTGGACCCCCCGGTGCACTTGGACCGGAGTACATAGATGGTACGGAGGCTCAGATTTGAATGATCAGGGACCGGATGCTGGAGGCTCGGAGTAGTCAGGCCAAGTATTACGATGTGCGACATCGGAAGGTGGAGTTCCAGGTAGGGTACAAGGTATTTTTGTAGATACGTCCAGTGCATGGTGTTTCATGGGTGCGGAGACATATGAAGCTCAGTCCACGATATATGGGGCCAGACTTGATCCTGGAACGGATCGGTCCCCTTGGCTTACCGACTGCAGCTGCCACCGGAGTTGAGTACCTTACATGACCTCTTCCATGTCTCTTCCTTGCAAAGAGCTCTCCTTTGGCCGGAGCAGCACATCACTACTACAGCCGGACCGGTGGAGCCTGATAGATCAGTTAGATTGGAGCTGATCCGGATTGACGATACGACCATCCGAGTGTTGTGGAAGAAGAAGGTCCCTCTCATGAAGATGTTGTGGTCCAACCACGGGCGGGAGGAGCACACCTGGGAGCCGATAGATCTGATGTTGGAGCAACACCTGGTATTATTTACATCAGATACATTTCTATTTATGCCTTAAGGATTCTTATAAATCTTGCAAGTAGAACCCCGTAGACCCGAACTTAAATTTCGGGGACGAAATTATTTTTTTTTGTTTATAGGATTTGTAACATCCCATGTTACTTCTAGGCCACCTTAACTTAGATTGGGTTAGTCATAGGGTGGGCGTTAAGGGAAATTAGCTAGGTTTGACCCTAGGTAGTAGGTTGTAGCCATGTGGGGTCCACTATAGGACCAAAGTCAAACTAAGTCAAACTAGCCTAAAAAGGGATCCTAGCCACACCATGACCCCACCACATTGCCCTAACCCTAAAACAATCTAAGTGTACCCTAGGGAAGGTCTTAGGGTCAACTATAGCACCCATGTTGACCCTAGTCAACACTTTGACCTAATTCGCCAAAAATGACCCTAAGCCCTATTCCTTGGATTGGGTCCACCCAAACTAACCCAATGCCACCCAATGGGTCAAAGACAACCTATACCCCCATATGGAGGAGAAAAATGGGGTACATGCATGGATAATTTGAGAAATTGCCTAGGAGAGAGAAATTGGAAGAATAGGAGAGAGAAAGGGATATTTTGGAATGCTAAGAGGTTTGGACCCACTTGGGCCCATGCCATCAGCCCACACATGGGCTGGCCGACCCTTGCTGCCACTTAGGGAGATTTGAATTGGGCGGGGCCCACCCATGCATGCATGGTGACAATACCAAAGTAAAATCGCCACCTTTGCATAGGTTGTATCACCCCACCCCTCCTATACTTCATCTCCTTCCTTCCCCTCACCCCCCCCCCCCTCAGCCACTTCACCCTCAAAATCAGGAGAGCAACAGAGAGAAGCCAATCTCGGGCTAAACCAGGGCTGGAAGCAAGGAACCCGAAAGAAAAACACCACCACCGCCGGAAATGGCTCCCCGCCACTCCTCACGTCGTATGGCCGTCGGGAAGGTCCTCCATCACCTCTCTCCTCATGCTATAGATCCTAGGAATGTTAGGGTAAGGTTCAGGCTCAAATGAGCCCGAACCAAGCTTCCATTTTCGCCATTAATGGCGTTCTGCATGATCTCGGGTTGGGTGGCGCCGCCTCCTCCCGCCGCCCTAGCCGCTGGAAAAAGGAGCCCCCACCACCGTGAGGTGTGAGGAGAAGATTGTCGGGGGTTGCGCTGCCCCTAGCCGCCGGGAACCGCCCCGTGAAACACCACCGTGCGCTGACTGGATTCCTGCATGCAAATGGATAAGAAAAGCAATGGCCGTCGGATTGCTTTAGGATTAGTGCCATGCAAATGTTTTAAAATCCTGTATTATCTATTTATTTGAATAGTGTTAAAAATCTGCCCAATAAAATTAGACCTATTGTAGGTCAAATTTTGGGCACCTGTGGCCCTTTTAATAAAAAGTGTTTAACATTAAAATTATAGGTATCTGAGTTATCTTTAATTTGATATATTACACATTTATTTTGGTTAAGTAGGCTGCCCTATAGAGCCATTTTCCTAGGACTGGTCCTAGGCTAGGGCAGAAATTAAAAGTGAAGCCCATGCCAAACCAAATGTCCACATGGCCTGAAATTTTGGACATGTGGCTTATTTGGGCATATCTAGCCTCTGCCAAAAATTGAGAATTTTTGGGACAACTTTGCCTATAGTTTTTGTCATAATATCAAAAAGTAAATTAATGGAATAATTGGAGTTATATGCATCCAAATGGCCCCAAATTTTGTTGGCAGGTCCTTAGGGACATCATTGGTGCTTGGTAGAAATTTAAGCACAATTGGACCACTGCATGTTGGGTTAACCCACTTGCATGTGTTGGCTACTTATAGTCTTGGGGTGCTATTAGCAAGAAATGGAATATTGTGTATTTAGCCTAGCTGAGGTATCCAAAAATCATGGAATCTATTCCAGTGATTCATTAGGGTAAAGTTCACCCCTATAATTAATTATGGGATTTTTGGGATCAAAAATCCCATTAATTGGAATTTTCAAAATATAGGTCTTTTTGGAAAATAAATTGGAAAAATAGATTTTGACCAAAGGAAATTACCAAAATCTTTCAAGTCATAAATGATGTTTTAATTGACTTAGGAAAATTTTATATCTCTGTTTGAGAACTGTTGGAGCAAAATACCTTGAAATTACTATTTTACCCTTTTTGTATTTAATCATGAATTGGTGGAATTACATGTTAGAAAATTGTAGAAATATTTCTAGAGTTGTATAATTGTAATATTAGTTTTTAGATTTATTTCAGAATTTTTGGACACACTGATAATTATTAAGTTAGAAAAATGGCATTTTGGTAAATAATTAAGAATGGAAATTGATAGGCCATTACATTATAGAAGTTAATGAAACTCTGCCATTATTCATGAAGTAATGATATAATTGCTTAGAAATTTTCCTAGAAATTTTGTTTATGTATTTCTTCTACTTCATTTGGAAACTGGTATTTATGAAGAATTTGTATTAATTATGGGATAAATAGAAATATTAAAAGGAAAATTATGAAATCTTATAGACAACAATGTTTTACCCATATGCAATTCAGGAAAATTCCCTTAGGTCAGTAGATTTTAAATGATACCACTTCATGTGTAAAATGATCTAGGGAATAATTTAAATGATTTAATTAGAGGCCTTAATGCCCTAGGAAAATCATGAAAATCACCATGCTCATTTTATTAGTCCATACCACCCTAGGATAAATATTTGGGGGGTTGATGGCCCAAGGAATTGGAAGTTCGATTTCGGGGTGGTATTAGGTCATAGGCTGCACATAGTAAAAGTAGATTGTACCATAAGGCCCACCGGGGGATAGATCGACAATTGAGCTAGGGAACATGATTGGAAATTTAACCCTCGTGGTTAGTGTCATCTTAGCGACGAGAGTAAAAGTGCAAGTCTTTGGGTAACCACTAGAGCTGAGGCCGGCGGAAGACCGTCGCCCTTCCGATAATAATACCTTAAGTCATTAGGATAGTTCTAAAGTAATAATGAGAGTTGGTTGTGGATCATGGGTAGACATCAACTAAAAGTAATTATCCTTGCGAAAGGGAACTTTGGGCTTGTCATCCCTTTTTGGTTCCTAGTGCCTTCGAGACCCCTTCATTGGGCATACCTTGGGCAGTCCTGTGATTAACCCTAAATTACTATGTATAATAATCGGTAGACAAGAGTAGTGTAATAGGTTATGTAAGTTGTATATGTTCTCACTCATGCCGGGTTGGAGGGACTTGGAGTCTATTGACTACTTGCTCACCCGGGCAGAGTTGGAGGGAAACGATTGGTTTACATGCTCACTCGTGCCGGGTTGGAGGGACTTGGAGTCTATTGACTACTTGCTCACCCGGGCAGAGTTGGAGGGAAATGATTGGTTTACATGCTCACTCGTGTCGGGTTGGAGGGACTTGGAGTCTATTGACTACTTGCTCACCCGGGTAGAGTTAGAGGGAAACAATTGGTTTACATGCTCACTCGTGCCGGGTTGGAGGGACTTGGAGTCTATTGACTACTTGCTCACCCGGGTAGAGTTGGAGGGAAATGATTGATTTACATGCTCACCCGTGTTGGGTTGGAGAAATCAGGACAGGTTGGTCCTGCGAGCTGGAGGCTCGAGTTGAAATAATTGCATGTACATAAAGAAAATGGTGGTGTGTCATGCGGTACTGGGCCAATCATCACACCGATGGCAGTACGGTGACTCGGGTGAGGTGTACGGGTGGAAGGGCCAGTATGTTGTTTAATACTGCGGTCAGGCAGACAATCCCTGAAGACGTGCGCCCGACCTAAAAGTCTGGCAGGCTGCTAGCAATTAGTATGCAGAGACTCTAGAGTGCACTTGTTAGTGTACAGAGACGTACAGGAGAGGTCTTGGCCTGGTAGTGTGTATACCCGCCTAGAAAGCGGAGAAGCCCGATCCGCTGCTGCCGGAGCCACGACGGCGGTACCTGAGAGTGATGCTAGCTCTCGAAAAGTGGGAACTAAAGGTTTGTGTGCACAAAGTCGGGTGTGTGAGTTGCACTGCTTGTTCATGTCATACCCACCATATAGATGCATATCATAATCATTCATAATAACCTATGACACCTAATGTATAAGTGGTATGGGACGCTTATACATTAGGACCTGCTAAACGACCCCTTGGTCTATAAGCTTGTGTGGGCAAGTTTATAAATTAAGGTTATTTCAATTTACATATATATATACTGCTTGTGATAACCGACACCCCAACGTATAAAGTGGTATGGGACATTTTATACGATGGGAGCCTTGTAGAGGATCCCTTGACTTATGTGTACTCACATAAGTGAATGTTAAATTCCTTTCTTACTTTAACTATTACAATATGTTTATAAAAATTATTAGCTAGGTCCCCCTGTCACCTGTTTGTTTTACTCTCCACTTTCACGTCCTTTCCTTTCTTCCTCCCCGCTCGGTGCCTAGGAGCATGGGGGAAGGGGTGGGGGACGATAGGGCTTAGTCTTATAGACTAACGGTTTTTGAACCAAATCATATTAGGGGATCGTGGAGCCCAACATGGAGGAGCAGCCAGGAGACCGGTGCGAATGAAGACAGGGATGTCTAGCTCAGGAGTACAGCTAGCTGGGACCGTGAGTCCCGACTTCTAGTAGTTGTTTTATTTTGCTTCCGCGTGAGAGATCTGTAGTGAGGATATTGATGTACCGGGCTTAAGCCCTCCATATTCATGTACTCATTATTGGACTATATATTGTTGTACTTCTCATTTTATTTATATGATTAGTACTGTGACTGTGGACTATGCTGTGTTTACTCTGTTTTATACTTCTGTTTCTCATATTGGCCAAACAGGTTTATGATCATACTAGACGGCAGAATCGGCGACTTGTGGTGTTGACTATGTAACATCCCATTTCCGGCTAGACCCCTAGGAGTCGGTTGGTCGTGAGAGAACCCTAGGAAGCACAAAAATTGAAATAAATCGACCGAGACTTCGGGTCACGGGTTGGTCACGCCCGTGACCGACCCGTCACGCCCGTGACCTTTGGCGTGACTCCTTCGACGATCGTCGATCTCTGTGAGGCGATCGTCGAACGTGCAGCCTGGGCATGTCACGCCCGTGACCAAGGTGTCACGCCCGTGACCAAGGGCGTGACTCCTTCGACGATCATCGATCTCCGTGAGGCGATCGACGACCTTGCAGCCCGGACATGTCACGCTCATTACCAGAGTGTCACGCCCGTGACCAGGGGCATGACTCCTTCGACGATCGTCGATCCCCATAAAACGATCGTCGAAATTGAACTCGGGCCTGTCACGCCCGTGACCTAAGTGTCACGCTCATGACCTAGGGCGTGACCAGCCTTCGACGACCGTCGATCTCAGTTCGACGATTGTCGACCTCGAAATTGCCGTTCGGGCCTGTCACGCCCGTGACCTAGGTGTCACGCCCGTGACCTAGGGCGTGACCACCCTTCGATGACCGTCGATCTCAGTTCGACGATCGTCGACCCCAAAAATTGTCACCCGGGCATGTCACGCCCGTGACCTATGTGTCACGCTCGTGACATTGGCCAAAATG
Source organism: Platanthera zijinensis (assembly GCA_039513925.1). NCBI lineage: Eukaryota > Viridiplantae > Streptophyta > Magnoliopsida > Asparagales > Orchidaceae > Platanthera > Platanthera zijinensis. Next base: position 31,755,949 of record CM077086.1, read on the forward strand.
ACGTTTCATGCCCGAAATTATTCTAACACGCGTGGAAATAAATGCTGGTGTGGGAAGTTACACCAGGGGTAATTACGGGCCGTTTTTCCTTCTATAATTATATAATAAAGGAGGAAGTGTTGGTCCAATAGGAAACCGCCAACTGGACACACCTGTTCATCTTCCACCGTTTCTTATCCCTTCATTGTAACCGAAAGGCTATTAAGAGGAGCCTTCATGGCCATTACGGCTTTACCCTTTCACCTCCCCACTTTCTGACTTATAAAAGCCCACTTGGAGCAAGAGGAGAAGTTTACACGCTCAAGCAAACAGATCAGATCGTTGTTCTTGCTGTAAGAGAAGTTCGGCTACGCCACCACTGCGCCATGGCACCCCGTCGTTCTTCTCGCCTCCAAACCACGAACAAGGTCCTCCTCTGCTTCTTCTCTTTCATGGGTAGATCTTAGGATTCTTAGAAAGGAAGTTCGCGCTCAACGGAGCCGGACCCATCTCTCGTTTTCATGGAAAACCATGAAAAATGTATTCTTGAGTTCGTCGGAAACCGCCGCCTCCGGCGGCCAAACCACCTCCGACCGATAGCCATCGCCTCAACGGAGGAGGTGGTGGTGGTGGCTGGCCAGGGAAGTGACCGGACGGCCGGAGACGGATCACGGAAATGTTACAGGAAGAAAAAATATGGCTTTCTGGGTTTCTGTTTTCGGTTTCATGAAGAAGATGAACAGTAGAATCAATTTTACAATATATAGATTATTATATATTACATAATGGAAAGATATATTATTTAAATATATTTTGAGGCTGCAAAATGAGTCAAATAGAGGCCGTTTTAGGAAAAATGACCAGTCACAAAAGTTGTAGCCCTTCGAGTCTAGATTAATATAAAATTGGTTTCAACTCGTTTGGGTAAGCGGTTCGGCCGCAGCACCCATTTTAGTGGGGGCTGTACCTAGAGTTGGGCAGAAATTAAAATGGATGCCCACTATTCGTCCCTTGTCCAAATGACCTGAAATTTGGGAAGGGGGTTAGCCTTAACAATACCTAAAGGTAGACCAAAAATGGGAATTTTTGGAGATACTTTGCCTAAAGTTTTTGTTTCAATTTAATAAACTTAGAGGAATTTATTTAAGTGGTCAAATGACCTCCAAACCCTCCCAAATCTTGGCAAGTGGTCCCTGACTATTGAACCTAGATCTGTACAAAATTTCAACTCAATTGGTCGAGTTTTGAATAAGGAAGTATCAAGTCCTAGATAGGTCTTGGTGAGGGATACTTTGGGGGAAAAGTACGATTGGAAATGGAGTGGACAAATCTCCTCAAAAGAGGCTGATGTTGTGGCCATTGATTTGTTGAGTCTATGTCTATCCTCTTGGGTAACATGGTGTGGATTAGGGTGGATTTTACCCTATGAGATTGGCTCAAATCCAGTGGGTGGGAGTTTGAGATTTGTGAAGGACATAGGAGCTAAAGCTCTTGTATGCCCTTGAAATTTGGAGGAGAGGGGGATGATATGATGAAAACTCTCTGGTTGAAATAGTGAAGGAAGTGGAGGTAATTAGGTACCTCGAAAGTTGAGATTTTTGATTAGGTTAAACATGTAATTTAATTATTTTAAGCACTAAATCTAATCCAAAATTTATGAAACTCGGGAGGAGGGAGTTTTATGCTTCGTTTGGGGGGACTTAATTTCACCGGTCAAGCGGTTGCGACCGCATGTACCGGACCTTAATTATGGTCCGGTACATGCGATCGCAACCGCTTGACCGGTGAAAATAAGTCCCCCCAAACGGAGCCTTAGGATGTTTTAGACTTATGGTAATTTTCCTGAAATTTTATGATTAATAAGTATTATACTTCATGTGTTAAAGGATTATTAGCCCGATTTGTTGTTTCAATTATTTGGAGGTTTAAAATTAATTATAATCAGTTAAAATTCTGGATTTAGATCTTTACTAGTAGAACATTAATCCCTGAATTTTTTATAGAATTTTATGTTGAGTAAATCTAGTACTTTATTCACAGATGTTAGAAAGGGGTTTTATTGTTTAGAAATTAATTATGGATAAAATACTTGTTGGAAAATTATGAAACTTGGCCAGTGCTAATTTTAGGCCTTTATCTGCATGTCATAAATTATTTATAATTTTTGGAAGAATATTTTCTGTACTTGATTCATAAACAACAGAAGTTAGAGATTATTTCTAAAATAGTTTTCATGCCCTTTTGATGATAGAAAAATTATGATACTTAGGATTTAACCTATTGAGATAACCTACTATTTATCATAAATTTGCTGGACATCTTGCATGATTACTTAGGGTAGTTCATGTTCAAACCGGTAGCCCTTGGGATTTTCGAGGAATTTAATTAAATGCCAAATAAATTATGAAAATTTCCATTTTCTGGATTTAGGTCATTTATGTCATGGTAAGTCTCCAGTAAATAATTTAGGGCATTTGGACGAGTATTGGATCATTACATAACCGGTTCGACATGTAGTCTAGATTGGCCTGCATATAACAAATTTGTGAAATGCAATAGGACAGGATCTGAGGAAGTCATTGGAGTTAAACACTTTGTCTGGGTGGACAATTGTGGAGGAAATCACGATAGGGTAGTATAAAGAGTAGTGAGAAGTGGTGATAGCTAGAGTTAAGAGGTGCTCGGGTTCGACGAAAGATCGTCTTCCCCGAAGAGTAGAAGGTTTAAAAATCACTCTAGAATAGTCTATCGTAATGTGAGAAGGGAAAAAGGTAAGGGTGATCAACCAATAACAATAAGTGCCTTGCGAAAGGGAACTTCGGGCCGTAATGCCGCCGTCTTGGTTCCTAGTGCCCCTTGAGAACCCTTCACGGGGAATACCGGGGGCAGTCCTGGGCTAACGTAAACTGTAATAACAAACTGGCAAGAGTAACTTAGTAACTAGGGCTGCACCTTTCACAAACACTGTTGGAATAGGAAGATTGATGAGAGCTTCGGCTCGGTTGGTTTGGAGACGGACGTTTTGGTCCGGGGAGCTTCGGCTCGGTTGGTTTGGAGACGGACGTTTGGGTCCGGGGAGCTTCGGCTCGGTAGGTTTGGAGACGGACGTTTGGGTCCGGGGAGCTTCGTCTCGGTTGGTTTGGAAACGGACGTTTTGGTCCGGGTAGCTTCGGCTCGGTTTTTGTGTGTTTACGATTAAACTTGCATGTGCATAAAATAGGAAAAGTTAAGGTGGTGGGTTTTATGATATCGGGGAGTTCGATTGCACCGACACCGATATCGTTGACTCGGCGAGGTGATTAGCACTTCGCCAACAGAAGTCTGGTGCGCCAGCCGGCAAGAGTACGCAGGCGTCCGCTTAGTGCACCAAGCGTTGAGGCGTACGATAGGTCAGTCTAGTGGTGCTTTTACTAGTTTTGAGGTGGGCGAGGCCCAACCCACCGCTTCCGTCCGCCACTACGGTGGTATCCTGGGAGGTAACGGCTCCGAAAGGGGGAACTAAAGGTCTGTGTGCACAGAGTCGGGTGTGTGAGTTGCACTTGCATGTTTCATCATACCCACATGCATGTCATAGCATAATCGGTTCATTTAACCCTGACACCTAAAGTATAAGTGGTATGGGACGCTTATACATTAGGACCTGCTAAACGACCCCTTGGTATATAGGCTTGTGTGGGCAAGTTTATAAATCAAAGGTTAATTTGATATATATAATAACAACCATTGCTGTTTGATAACCGACACCCCAAGGTATAAGTGGTATGGGACACTTATACGATGAGAGCCTTGCAAAAGATCCCTTTTGCTTATGTGTTCTCGCATAAGTGAAGGTTTAAATTCATATATTTGCTTTTCTTACTGCTAGACCTATTATAACATTCATATTAACTGCTCACCGAATACAACTTGCTAGATTAAGTCCACTGTCACCTGTTTACTTTTATTCTCCACAAATATGTCCTCCCCTTTCTTTCTCCCCGCTCGGTACCTAGGAGCCATGGGGGAAGGGGTAGGGGATGACAGGGCTTAGTCTTTATGACTAACGGTTTTCAAACCGCATCATTTAGGGGATCGTGGAGCCCAGCATGGAGGAGCAGCCCTAGAGATCGGTGCGCCTGGAGATGGGGTAGTCTAGCTCCGGAGTTCATACAGCCGGGACCGTGAGTCTCGACCCTGAGTAGTTTCTGTTTTCGCTTCCGCATGAGTGATATTGTAGTGAGGACATGATGTATCGGGCATAAGCCCGTATTTATAGTACTCTGATGTTTTCTGTGGACACTCCCTTCGTGGAGATTTTATTCTATATATATGATGTATTATTGTGGACTGCATTGCTCTTACTTCTGTTATTGTGCTACCTTTCTGTGATCGAATTGGCCGGCAGAATCGGCGCCTTGTGGTGATGACCCTTCAGGATGTGAAGGTGTCACCGCAAAGCGGCGATTCTGGGCCTAAGACCCCGGGTTTTAAAAAGAAAAAAAAGGGGGTCTTACAAGTGGTATCAGAGGCGAAACATCGATCAGAAGGAAGTAGCAGTCCACAATCCCTTGGTCACCCCCGCTCGAGTTTAGTTTGGGGACAAACTAAGCAGCGGAAGCAGTGGTGTGCCCAAAGGGGGATCACATATAAATTGTCCACTTTTATTTAAGTTTGAACGTTTTCTCAGCATGTGTTTTTGTTACGCAGCCTCCAGCACGGCCTACGCCACAAGGTGGAGTTCAATAGGCTCAGGATGTTGCACCACCCCCACCGGTCCCCACTCCTTTCCTTCAGTCAGACATGGGACAGACTCTGACTGCCATCCTGGAGGCCTTCAGGGCCCAGCAGGTTCCGGCCCCGCAGCCAAATCCGGGGGCCAACTGGCTAAGCATCTTCCGAGGACTGTCTCCCCCGTCCTACTTGGGGATAGAGTCGGCGGTTCGGACGGAAGAGTGGCTGGATATCATGTACGAGATGCTGACCGGGATACGGTGTCCCTGGGAGGAGAGGGTGGCTCTGGTCGTCTCTTGCCTGGAGTCCCATACAAAGAGGTGGTGGAAGACGCTGTTGGACATGACATTTGCCGACAGGGAGGTTGCGGAGGTTACCTGGGAGGAGTTCAGGGCCGCTCTGCTGGAGCATTTCGTTCCGCAGTCGGCCAGGGATGATTTGGAGGAGCGGTTCTTACAACTGAAGCAGGGCACACGGACCGTGGTGGAGTACCATCGAGAGTTCGACCATCTGGCTCGATACGCAGATTCCTACCAGCTGGATGAAGTAGGGTATATCAGGAGGTTTTATAAGGGCCTGCGGGAGGACTTGAGGGAGGCTCTGTTGTTTGTATCTGACGGGCCCATCTCCCGGATCTTGGAGATGGCAAAAAGGATTGAGGCAGATTGGCACGCCACCCGGGGCCGGAAACGGCCAGCAGTGGATCAGGGATGGAGAGGTAGAAATGAACAGCGGCGAGGTGCTGTACCAGAGGGGAGGAGGACAGAGGACCAGCCTCGTCAGGACGTGAGGCAGGAGCCGAGGGAACAGGTGATATTGGCCCCTCCACCTCTTCGGATGCAGGAGATGCCGAGACCCGGGGGAATGGCGTATCCCCCACCAGAGTGCTTCCTTTGTCATCAGATTGGGCACATTCGGAGGAACTGCCCCATGAGGGGGGCACCACCTCCAGCACCTCAGGGCGGCCCACCAGCTCAGCATTACGGAGGCCGAGGATGCGGCCGCGGTCGTGGATACCAGGAGGGAGATCGTAGACAAGGAAGAGAGCAGGTATATGCTTTGGACCTTGCGCAGCCTCGGAATCCGGAGCAGGTCATCGCAGGTACGCTGCAATGCTTCTTTATTTTCATAGAATTTCCCTTTAAGTTGTTAAAACTCAGAACCGCACTAGATAGATTAACAAGGAAAGAAAATTCTTTATAGAACCCTAAGATATTTAATCACCCCAGGTATAGTCTTCATCAGCGGCAAGCCTGCCCGCACGCTTTTTGATACTGGAGCTACTCACTCCTTTGTGTCGGAGACGTTCGTAGAAGGACTAGAAGGCGTGGAGCAGTTCACAGGCTCGAGGATGAGGGTGCGACTACCGGATGGATCTGAGCTCCTTACCACGGATCACTGCAATATGGAGGCAGAAATTGGTGGAAAAGCGTTCGAGGCTCCAGCGACGATTTTGAAGCTGACGGACTACGACCTGATCCTGGGCATGGTATGGCTGCACTGGAACCATGCCCAGATTGACTGCCAGGCAAAGAGGATCACCGTGAGACACGGGGACTCTTTCATTACCATTGAAGGTATAAGACCTGTCTCTCGTATACTCTTATCTTCGGTACAGGCCGTTAAGGCCCATCTGCAGGGAGAGGAGGTCTATCAGATTCTATTTGAGATGGCGGAAGCTAAGGAGTCGGTGACAGACATCCCGGTGGTGCGAGATTTCGCTGACATCTTTCCAGAGAAACTGCCAGGACTACCTCCATACCGAGAGCAGGATTTTCAGATACAGCTTGTGCCGGGGGCCAAGCCGGCATCTAGGGCCCCTTATCGAATGGCCCCAAAGGAGTTGGCAGAGTTTCGGACTCAGTTGCAGGAATTGGTTGAGGCAGGATTTGTTAGGCCGAGTTCCTCGCCATGGGGAGCACCGGTCCTATTCGTGAAGAAGAAGGATGGGACACTCCGCCTATGCATCAATTATCGAGCACTAAACAGGCTGACCGTCCGGAATACCTATCTGCTCCCGTGGATAGACGAATTGTTCGACCAGCTGGAGGGAGCCCATTATTTCTCGAAGCTGGACTTGAGGTCAGGATACTACCAGCTACGGATCCAGGAGGAGGATATCCCGAAGACGGCCTTCAGTAGCAGATATGGCCTGTAAGAGTTCACCGTGATGCCCTTCGGGCTCACGAATGCTCCGTCGGTGTTCATGAGTCTCATGAACCGGGTTTTCGAGGCCTACTTGGATGTGTTCGTCATAGTATTCATAGATGACATCCTGATCTACTGTAGGACGGAGGAGGAGCACACTCGGCATCTGGCACTCACTCTGGAGAGGTTGCGGGAGCATCGCCTTTATGCAAAATTCAGCAAGTGTCAGTTTTGGTTGAAGGAGGTGGCCTACCTAGGCCACATTATCAGCGGAGCCGGGTTGGCAGTGGATCCGGCAAAGATTCGGGCGGTTCGAGATTGGCCGCAGTTGAAGACAGCCACCGATGTACGAAGTTTCTTGGGACTTGCCGGTTACTACCGGAAGTTCGTGGAGGGGTTCTCTCAGATTGCCCTCCCCCTCACATCTTTAACGAAGAAGGAGGCACCTTTCGTTTGGACCCCGCAGTGCCAGGCGGCTTTCCAGGAACTGAAGGACCGACTCATCTCAGCCCCTATTCTGGCCCTTCCATCTGGAAAGGAAGGATTCCAGGTGTACACCGACGCATCATACCAGGGGATGGGAGCAGTGCTGATGCAGAATGGACACGTCATAGCATATGCCTCCCGCCAGCTGAAGACCCATGAGAAGAACTACCCAGTGCACGACCTTGAGATGGGAGCGGTCGTTTTTGCTCTGAAGGTCTGGCGCCATTATCTTTATGGAGTCCACTGCGACATCTACTCCGACCACAAGAACCTGAAATACGTGGACACTCAGAAGGAGCTGAATATCAGGCAGAGGCGCTGGGTGGAGTTCTTAGCAGACTATCAGTATGAGATGCACTACCATCCAGGGAAGGCAAACGTGGTGGCCGACGCATTGAGTCGGAGAGCTGCCACTTCCGAAGCTGGGCCCCAAGTTATGTCCATGGAGCTAGTCCGGTCATTCAGAGATATGCAGATATCCCTAGTGTCCGAGGATGATCCAGAGCTGTATAGGGAGTATCTGACGTCGATGGTGGCCATAGACGATATTCGGGATCGCATTCGGGACGGACAGAGGACAGATGCGTGGGCAGAGCCGATGTTCCAAGCCTTGGAGGAGGGTTCGACAGGAGATTATTCCCTGAGAGATGGTCTGCTACATTTCAGAGGCAGAGTATATATACCCGCAGGAGGCCAGATCCGAGAGGATATTATGACGGAGGCGCATTGCAGCCGGTACTCTGTGCACCCGGGGATCACAAAGATGACCGCTGATCTGAAGAAGATGATGTTTTGGCCGGGCATGAAGAAGGACATTACGTACTTCGTGACCCATTGCGAGGCGTGTCAGTTGGTGAAGGCGGAGTGCAGGAACCCCGCAGGATTGTTGCAGCTACTCCCGGTGCCGGAGTGGAAGTTCGACGATATAGCTATGGATTTTATACATGGTCTTCCCCGATCTCGGACGGGGAACGACTCGATCTGGGTGATTGTTGATCGGTTGATGAAGGTGGCCCGCTTTATACCGATCAGGAAGGATGACTCGGTGGGAGTGCTGGTACGGAAGTTCGTGGAGCAGTATATCCGATATCATGGCGTGCCCCGGACGATAGTGTCGGACCGCGATGGACGGTTTACATCCAGGGAGTGGCGGTCAGTGCAGGCATATTTGGGCACCCGGTTGACTTTTAGCACGACCTTCCACCCTCAGACGGACGGGCAGACAGAGCGCACCAACCGGACCTTGGAGGATTTACTACGACTGTGTATACTGGACCGAGGGGAGCCGTGGGAGAAGATGTTACCGTTGGTCGAGTTCTCCTATAATAATAGCTACCAGTCCAGCATCAGGATGGCGCCTTATGAAGCCTTGTATGGAAGGAAATGTAGGACCCCGCTTTCTTGGGTTCAAGACGACGATCCGAAGATGTTGAGATCGGATTTTGTTGAAGACACCGAGGCTCAGGTGAGACTGATCAGAGATAGGATGTTGGAGGCGCAGAGCAGACAGGCTAAATACTATGATGCTCGGCATCGTCAGGTGGAGTTTCGGGTAGGGGATCGAGTGTTCTTGAAGATCCAGCCCATGCACGGAGTCTCACGGGTGCGCGGGTCGGAGGAAGAAGCTCAGCCCTAGGTATATGGGCCCTTACCGGATCCTGGAGCGGATCGGACCCCTAGCCTACAGGCTAGAGTTGCCGCCAGAGCTGGCAGCTCTACACGACGTCTTCCATATTTCTTCGCTGAGAAGGGCTCTACTACGCCCGGAGCAGCGGATTTTGACCACCGAAGGGCCGGTAGCTTCAGACCGATCTGTTCACTTGGAGCCAATTCGGATCGACGACAAAGGAGTACGGATCTTGCGCCGCAAAAAGATCCCCTTAGTCAAGGTTCTGTGGAGAAACCACGGTCAGGAGGAGCACACCTGGGAACCGCAGGACCTGATGAGGCAAAGATACCCGGAGTTGTTCAGTCAGGTACATCTCACCACCTCTCGGTATACTATAGATTGCCTTCTTATTTTTGACAGTTAAGACTAGATAAGGAAAATCCAGGACCTAGGCATGCGCACTTAATCAGAAAAGTAGGGGCTAATCTTTTGTTTATTGGGGAGATTGCCTTCGTTTATCAAACAAGTAGTCGCTGGAACCCAATAGAAAAATCGTATGGGATGTTACAAGTTTAATTTATTCCGATAGAAATCCTCGTAGGCTCAACCTCAATTTCGGGGACGAAATTTTTGTTTTGTTTATTGGGATTTGTAACATCTCATTTCCGGCTAGACCCCTAGGAGTCGGTTGGTCGTGAGAGAACCCTAGGAAGCACAAAAATTGAAATAAATCGATCGAGACTTCGGGTCACGGGTTGGTCACGCCCGTGACCGACCCGTCACGCCCGTGACCTTGGGCGTGACTCCTTCGACGATCGTCGATCTCCGTGAGGCGATCGTCGAACGTGCAGCCTGGGCATGTCACGCCCGTGACCAAGGTGTCACGCCCGTGACCAAGGGCATGACTCCTTCGACGATCGTCGATCTCCGTGAGGCGATCGACGACCTTGCAGCCCGGACATGTCACGCCCGTGACCAGAGTGTCACGCCCGTGACCAGGGGCGTGACTCCTTCGACGATCGTCGATCCCCGTAAAACGATCGTCGAAATTGAACTCGGGCCTGTCACGCCCGTGACCTAAGTGTCACGCCCGTGACCTAGGGCATGACCAGCCTTCGACGACTGTCGATCTCAGTTCGACGATCGTCGACCTCGAAATTGCCATTCGGGCCTGTCACGCCCGTGACCTAGGTGTCACGCCCGTGACCTAGGGCGTGACCACCCTTCGACGACCGTCGATCTCAGTTCGACGATCGTCGACCCCAAAAAATGTCACCCGGGCCTATCACGCCCGTGACCTATGTGTCACGCCCGTGACATTGGCCGAAACGACGGTTCAGGCCCGAAATTATTCTAACACGCATGGAAATAAATGCTGGTGTGGGAAGTTACACCAGGGGTAATTACGGGCCGTTTTTCCTTCTATAATTATATAATAAAGGAGGAAGTGTTGGTCCAATAGGAAACCGCCAACTGGACACACCTGTTCATCTTCCACCGTTTCTTATCCCTTCACTGTAACCGAAAGGCTATTAAGAGGAGCCTTCATGGCCATTACGGCTTTACCCTTTCACCTCCCCACTTTCTGACTTATAAAAGCCCACTTGGAGCAAGAGGAGAAGTTTACACGCTCAAGCAAACGGATCAGATCTTTGTTCTTGCTGTAGGAGAAGTTCGGCTACGCCACCACTGCGCCATGGCACCCCGTCGTTCTTCTCGCCTCCAAACCGTGAACAAGGTCCTCCTCTGCTTCTTCTCTTTCGTGGGTAGATCTTAGGATTCTTAGAAAGGAAGTTCGCGCTCAACGGAGCCGGACCCATCTCTCGTTTTCATAGAAAACCATGAAAAATGTATTCTTGAGTTCGCCGGAAACCGCCGCCTCCGGCGGCCAAACCACCTCCGACCGATAGTCATCGCCTCAACGGAGGAGGTGGTGGTGGTGGCTGGCCAGGGAAGTGACCGGACGGCCGGCGACGGATCACGGAAATGTTACAGGAAGAAAAAAAATGGCTTTCTGGGTTTCTGTTTTCGGTTTCATGAAGAAGATGAACAGTAGAATCAATTTTATAATATATAGATTATTATATATTACATAATGGAAAGATATATTATTTGAATATATTTTGAGGCTGCAAAATGAGGCACTTAAATGCCGTTTTAGGAAAAATGACCAGTCACGAAAGTTGTAGCCCTTCGAGTCTAGATTAATATAAAATTGGTTTCAACTCGTTTGGGTAAGCGGTTCGGCCGCAGCACCCGTTTTAGTGGGGGCTGTACCTAGAGTTGGGCAGAAATTAAAACGGATGCCCACTCTTCGTCCCTTGTCCAAATGACCTGAAATTTGGGCAGGGGGTTAGCCTTAGCAATACCTAAAGGCAGACCAAAAATGAGAATTTTTGGAGAGACTTTGCCTAAAGTTTTTGTTTCAATTTAATAAACTTAGAGGAATTTATTTAAGTGGTCAAATGACCTCCAAACCCTCCCAAATCTTGGCGAGTGGTCCCTGGCTATTGAACCTAGATCTGTACAAAATTTCAACTCAATTGGTCGAGTTTTGAATAAGGAAGTATCAAGTCCTAGATAGGTCTTGGTGAGGGATACTTTGGGGGAAAAGTACGATTGGAAATGGAGTGGACAAATCTCCTTAAAAGAGGCTGATGTTGTGGCCACTGATTTGTTGAGTCTATGTCTATCCTCTTGGGTAACATGGTGTGGATTAGGGTGGATTTTACCCTATGAGATTGGCTCAAATCCAGTGGGTGGGAGTTTGAGATTTGTGAAGGACATAGGAGCTAAAGCTCTTGTATGCCCTTGAAATTTGGAGGAGAGGGGGATGATATGATGAAAACCCTCTGGTTGAAATAGTGAAGGAAGTGGAGGTAATTAGGTACCTCGAAAGTTGAGATTTTGGATTAGGATAAACATGTAATTTAGTTATTTTAAGCACTAAATCTAATCCAAAATTTATGAAACTCGGGAGGAGGGAGTTTTAGGATGTTTTAGACTTAAGGTAATTTTTCTGAAATTTTATGATTAATAAGTATTATACTTCATGTGTTAAAGGATTATTAGCCTGATTTGTTGTTTCAATTATTTTGAGGTTTAAAATTAATTATAATCAGTTAAAATTCTGGATTTAGATATTTACTAGTAGAACAATAATCCCTGAATTTTTTATAGAATTTATGTTGAGTAAATCTAGTACTTTATTCACAGATGTTAGAAAGGGGTTTTATTGTTTAGAAATTAATTATGGATAAAATACTTGCTGAAAAATTATGAAACTTGGCCAGTGCTAATTTTAGGCCTTTATCTGCATGTCATAAATTATTTATAATTTTTGGAAGAATATTTTCTGTACTTGATTCATAAACAACAGAAGTTAGAGATTATTTCTAAAATAGTTTTCATGCTCTTTTGATGATAGAAAAATTATGATACTTGGGATTTAACCTATTGATATAACCTACTATTTATCATAAATTTGCTGGACATCTTGCATGATTACTTAGGGTAGTTCATGTTCAAACCGGTAGCCCTTGGGATTTTCGAGGAATTTAATTAAATGCCAAATAAATTATGAAAATTTCCATTTTCTGGATTTAGGTCATTTATGTCATGGTAAGTCTCCAGTAAATAATTTAGGGCATTTGGACGAGTATTGGATCATTGCATAACCGGTTCGACATGTAGTCTAGATCGGCCTGCATATAACAAATTTGTGAAATGCAATAGGATAGGATCTGAGGAAGTCATTGGAGTTAAACACTTTGTCTGGGTGGACAATTGTGGAGGAAATCACGATAGGGTAGTATAAAGAGTAGTGAGAAGTGGTGATAGCTAGAGTTAAGAGGTGCTCGGGTTCGACGAAAGATCGTCTTCCCCGAAGAGTGGAAGGTTTAAAAATCACTCTAGGATAGTCTATCGTAATGTGAGAAGGGAAAAAGGTAAGGGTGATCAACCAATAACAATAAGTGCCTTGCGAAAGGGAACTTCGGGCCGTAATGCCGCCGTCTTGGTTCCTAGTGCCCCTTGAGAGCCCTTCACGGGGAATACCGGGGGCAGTCCTGGGCTAACGTAAACTATAATAACAAACTGGCAAGAGTAACTTAGTAACTAGGGCTGCACCTTTCACAAACACTGTTGGAACAGGAAGATTGATGAGAGCTTCGGCTCGGTTGGTTTGGAGACGGACGTTTTGGTCTGGGGAGCTTCGGCTCGGTTGGTTTGGAGACGGACGTTTGGGTCCGGGGAGCTTCGGCTCGGTAGGTTTGGAGACGGACGTTTGGGTCCGGGGAGCTTCGGCTCGGTTGGTTTGGAAACGGACGTTTTGGTCCGGGGAGCTTCGGCTCGGTTTTTGTGTGTTTACGATTAAACTTGCATGTGCATAAAATAGGAAAAGTTAAGGTGGTGGGTTTTATGATATCGGGGAGTTCGATTGCACCGACACCGATATCGTTGACTCGGAGAGGTGATTAGCACTTCGCCAACAGAAGTTCGGTGCGCCAGCCGGCAAGAGTACGCAGGCGTCCGCTTAGTGCACCAGCGTTGAGGCGTACGATAGGTCAGAACAGTGGTGCTTTTACTGGTTTTGAGGTGGGCGAGGCCCAACCCACCGCTTCCGTCCGCCACTACGGAGGTATCCTGGGAGGTAACGGCTCCGAAAGGGGGAACTAAAGGTCTGTGTGCACAGAGTCGGGTGTGTGAGTTGCACTTGCATGTTTCATCATACCCACATGCATGTCAAAGCATAATCGGTTCATTTAACTCTGACACCTAAAGTATAAGTGGTATGGGACGCTTATACATTAGGACCTGCTAAACGACCCCTTGGTCTATAGGCTTGTGTGGGCAAGTTTATAAATCAAAGGTTAATTTGATATATATAATAACAACCATTGCTGTTTGATAACCGACACCCCAAGGTATAAGTGGTATGGGACACTTATACGATGGGAGCCTTTCAAAAGATCCCTTTTGCTTATGTGTTCTCGTATAAGTGAAGGTTTAAATTCATATATTTGCTTTTCTTACTGCTAGACCTATTATAACATTCATATTAACTGCTCACCGAATACAACTTGCTAGATTAAGTCCACTGTCACCTGTTTACTTTTATACTCCACAAATATGTCCTCCCCTTTCTTTCTCCCCGCTCGGTACTTAGGAGCCATGGGGGAAGGGGTAGGGGATGATAGGGCTTAGTCTTTATGACTAACGGTTTTCGAACCGCATCATTTAGGGGATCGTGGAGCCCAGCATGGAGGAGCAGCCCCAGAGATCGGTGCGCCTGGAGATGGGGCAGTCTAGCTCCGGAATTCATACAGCCGGGACCGTGAGTCTCGACCCTGAGTAGTTTCTGTTTTCGCTTCCGCATGAGTGATATTGTAGTGAGGACATGATGTATCGGGCATAAGCCCGCATTTATAGTACTCTGATGTTTTCTGTGGACACTCCCTTTGTGGAGATTTTATTCTATATATATGATGTATTATTGTGGACTGCATTGCTCTTACTTCTGTTATTGTGCTACCTTTCTGGGATCGAATTGGCCGGCAGAATCGGCGCCTTGTGGTGATGGCCCTTCAGGATGTGAAGGTGTCACCGCAAAGCGGCGATTCTGGGCCTAAGACCCCGAGTTTTAAAAAGAAAAAAAGGGGGTCTTACAAGTGGTATCAGAGGCGAAACATCGATCAGAAGGAAGTATCAGTCCACAATCCCTGGGTCACCCCCGCTCGAGTTTAGTTTGGGGACAAACTAAGCAGCGGAAGCAGTGGTGTGCCCAAAGGGGGATCACATATAAATTGTCCACTTTTATTTAAGTTTGAACGTTTTCTCAGCATGTGTTTTTGTTACGCAGCCTCCAGCACGGCCTACGCCACAAGGTGGAGTTCAACAGGCTCAGGATGTTGCACCACCCCCACCGGTCCCCACTCCTTTCCTTCAGTCAGACATGGGACAGACTCTGACTGCCATCCTGGAGGCCTTCAGGGCCCAGCAGGTTCCGACCCCACAGCCAAATCCGGGGGCCAACTGGCTAAGCATCTTCCGAGGACTGTCTCCCCCGTCCTACTTGGGGACAGAGTCGGCGGTTCGGACGGAAGAGTGGCTGGATATCATGTACGAGATGCTGACCAGGATACGGTGTCCCTGGGAGGAGAGGGTGGCTCTGGTCATCTCTTGCCTGGAGTCCCATGCAAAGAGGTGGTGATTTACTTTCAGTGGACTTGCTCTTACTTCAATTATTGTGCTACCTTTCTGTGATCGAATTGGCCGGCAGAATCGGCGCCTTGTGGTGATGA
Organism: Platanthera zijinensis; assembly: GCA_039513925.1. NCBI lineage: Eukaryota > Viridiplantae > Streptophyta > Magnoliopsida > Asparagales > Orchidaceae > Platanthera > Platanthera zijinensis. The sequence goes on from CM077086.1 coordinate 31,771,183, forward strand.
CCCTTCAGGACGTGAAGGTGTCACCGCAAAGCGAAGATTCTGGGCCTAAGACCCCGGGTTTTAAAAAGAAAAAAAAGGGGGTCTTACAGACTAACCCGTGTGTTAGTGTAATCGTAAGGCGGCGGTTCTGGGCATAAGATCCGGGTTAGCCCCGGAGAGGGGGAAACGGATCTTACACTTTGCTCCAGTCAATCCTGCCTCTTTTAGTAGATCAAGAGCATACTTACGTTGGGAGAGGACTAAGGAGTTGGCCTTTTGAGAGATTTTGATCCCCAGAAAGTACTTCAGAGAGCCCATATCTTTCGTGACAAGATGTTGACGAAGATGCAGCTTTGTCAAGACTACCCCTTCCTGGTCATCGCCAATGAGAAGAATATCATCGACGTACACAGCAAGAACACTAGTCCCGAGGAGGTTTTGCGAATGAAGAGCGAGTCATCGGCAGAGCTACGCGTAAAACCAACGGCCGCCACGATGCCGCTGAACTTGTCAAACCAAGCTTGAGGGCTCTGCTTGAGGCCATAGATTGCCTTCTATAGCCGGCATACCCGTGTATACCCCTGAGCAACATACCCAGGAGGTTGCTCCATGTAGACAACCTCCTGAAGATCACCATAAAGGAAGGCATTCTTGACATCCAGCTGAGAAATCGGCCAATCTTTATTGACAACTATAGAGATAAGGACCCGGATAGTGCTGAGACGAGCCACGAGAGAGAAGGTGTCAAATTAATCAACCCCATATGTCTGATTCAAGCCCTTAGCAACAAGGTGGGCCTTATAACGATCCATAGTGCCGTTTGGGCCAAATTTTACCACAAATACCCAGAGACAGCCAACAACATCAGTACCGAAGGGAGGAGGAACAAGAGTCCAGGTACCCCGCTCAGTTAGGGTCGCCATTTCCTCATCAATGGCCATCTTCCAATGAGGAGTAGCAAGGGCCTCCTGGTAGGAACGGGGTGTGGCAATGGCAGAGATATCTAGTACAAAGGCCCTGCGAGAAGAGGTAAGGCGATCATATGAAACAACAGCAGCAAGGGGGTGTAGAGTACACGTTTGCACCCCTTTTCGAAGAGCTACAAAAAGATTCAGGTCTGCGGGTTCCTCAGCATCTGGAGCATCCGTGGCAGAGATAGCTAGCCTGGGAGTAGAGAGTGATGGCGACGGGGCTGAGGGAGACGGTGGCGGAGAAGAGGGAGAGAGAGGTGGAGGGATAGGAGTGGACGGATACGGTGTAGGGGTTGAGATTGCAGTAGGAGTCGAGAGAACGAAGGGAATAAAAGGAGTATCAGAAGATGGGGGAAGAGGAGAGGAGTCATGCGATAAGTAGGAGGCATTCTCGAAGAAAGCGACGTCAGCAGAGATGAACTTCTTACGAAGAACGGGGTCAAAGCAACAATAGAAAGACACACTTGGTGGAGCGAGGGGAGAGCTTATCTCGGGTGGCAGATGGGGCATGGACAAAGACAGTGCACCCAAAGATTCGGAGAGGGAGAGGGAAAGGCTCCTTTCCCGGATATAGAATGGAGAATGGGGTTTTCCCGCAGAGAACCGTGGAGGGAATGCGATTGATGAGGTAGCATGCAAGGAGAACAACATAGCCCCAATAGGAGCGAGGAACATGCATCTGGGTCATCACTGTACGAGCGATATTGAGGAGATGATGGTTTTTGCGTTTCGCCACTCCATTTTGTTGGGAGGTATAAACACAGCTAGTCTGATGAATAATGTCATGTTTCACACAGAAAGAGGTAAACGCATGACTCAGATATTTTTTAGCATTGTCTGAGAGAAAAGTTTTAATACAAACACCAAACTGAGTTTTAGCTAATTGATAAAAAGAGATCCATACAGCTAAAAGTTTAGAGAGATCTCGTAAGAGATACACCCAAGTACATCTAGAAAAATCATCAATAAAGGTTACAAAATAAGAACTCCCGACAAGAAGATCCGTATAAGAAGAGGAGAAGGCGGACAAGGCAGAAATGTTGTCGAGGAAGTAGAGGCCGCCGCTCTCAGTCCCAGTAGCAATCGTCTGTTGGGATCTCGGATCCTGAAAAGAACAAGAAGTCGGAGTAAATGTCACAGAGCACTGAAGCTGCGTGCATAAAGATGTAAGTGACAATAAATTGCATGGAAATTTGGCCACATAAGGAGTGTCAGCTAGGCGAAGAGACAAAGTAACATGAACAACTCCTGACCCATGAATCGGGGAGGGAGAACCGTCTGCAATGAGGACAGGAGGCAACCGATCATGCTGTTCAAGGAGAGAGAAGCACTAAGGATAGTCCGTCATGTGATTAGTCGCACCAGAGTCGATCAACCATTTACCTTGAGTCACCATGTGGGCACTACCTGATGATGTGACCACGGAGGCAGACGGCTTGGAAGAGGAGGCAGAAGAGTCACCCGAGGAGCGAAGATGGGGGTGCTTCATCCAGCAGAGTTCTAGAGTATGGCCGGTGCGGCCATAGTGAGAGCAGAGATAATGGGAAGGAGCACGTCCGCCAGACTGGTGACTGCGGCTACCAGAGCCACTCCGCTGAGTTTGGTGAGCATAGTTGTCCGGTGGAGAAGGAGTGGGCAGAAGCGGGCGCTGAAGGAGGGAGGTGACAGCAGCGATGCGGGCAGTGGTGGCATCTAAGGTAGGAGATTCTGCCTCACCCACAATTTGCTGGCAGATCATATCATAAGTATCAGGAAGCCGGAGCAGATAACACACAACGAGAATCTCCATGAAATGCTTGTGTTGTTGAGCCAAATCCGCAGAAAATGGGCGATTCTAAAGAATCTCAGCCCCAAGAGCCTGAACCTGTTGGTAGGTAGCAGCAGGAGACAATGTAGGACGGGAAAAGAGGTCCGCATACAACATATAGATGCAGGACGTCTGAGCCCCCTTTGAGTACAGAGCAGCAAGATGAAGCCAAGCTGCCTTGACCGTCTCATCATGATGGATGACGGGGAGGCATTCATTAGATAGGCTATTAGCGAGCAAAGCACGCACAAGCGCATCACTCACATCCCAGTCCTCAAAGAGAGGTGAAGTGGTAGGAGGAGGGTCGTCAACAAGATGGTGGCATTTGCGTTGCGAGCGAAGGAGAAAGGTGAAGGAGACACTCCAATCCGGGTAGTTAGAGCCGACCAGCTTGGAAACGGTGCCAAGGTTCCCGGAAGTAGTAGGATGAATAGGCGGATTGGCCACCGGAGTGGTGGCAGGAGTAGTGGTTGTAGAAGCATCAGAACCAGCCATAAGAGAAAAAAACAGGAAACCGCACGGTTAGGAAACAAGCCGTGCGGTAGGAAGCAAGTCGCGTGAACAGGGAGAAATCACAGCGGTTAGGAGAAAGAAATCGGCAGCGGTCACGATGATAGACACCAGTGGCCAGAGAAGCCACGACCAAGCCGCAGAACCAAGCAGAGGGAAAGAAGTCGAGCGGCTAGAAAATAGCCCACGCGAACAGAAGAAGGAGAAGGTCGTGCGAACAGCTAGAAGCCCGCTGGGAGAAAATACGGCAAACAAGGCAAACAGGTCACGGCGATAGGTCGCGATGACTAAGCACAAGTCGCAACGAGAAGAATGACGAAACAGAGAGGCCGCGCACACAAAGGGAACCGATAAGGAGAGAAAGAAGCCGCATGAACAGAGAGCAAGTAGACGGAAGAAACAAGCCGTGAGAACAGGTCACGTTGATAGAGAGGGCTCACAGAATCAGGAGGACAGAATCGAGTGGCTCTGATACCATGTTATAAACAAACAAAACAAACTGAAAAAACAAACCGAAAAGGTTTAACAGAAATTTTATTATCCGAAAAAGGTATCTATTTCAAAGGTATGACCTCCCTTTTATAGAATGGAGGAGAGAAGAGAGAATACAAATAAGAGATGTGGGACTAAAAATTTACAGGACTAAGAGGTCTATACAGAAACAACCCGCACAATCCGCGCGGTTAGACAGAAGGGCTAACCGCTCAGCAACCACCAGAGATTAAGGAGAGATCGCCATGGGAGACCGCATGGCCGCCCGGTCTCCAAGTCGCCAGAGACAAACCGCCAGACCACGCGGTCTTCAATCCGCCAAGACAGACCGCCAGACCGCCCGGTCACCAACTCCAACACCATCCTTCATATCTGCCATATAATGTTTCATGCTTTTGTCTAGTTCCAAGGCTCGACGAATTCTGTCCGCGAGGTCATATTGTACCTCTGTCCAGTTCAAGCATACTTCTTTGCTCATATTCTTGTCAACACAAGATATACCTAATCCCTCCAACTCACGAATCAGATGCTCATCATGTATCTGTAACCAGTTTGCTCATGTTGGAGTCTTACGACTCCGCGCATCAGTGACGACATTCCCTTTTCTAGGAGTGTAATGAATCTCGAAGGTGTAGTCCGCAAGGAACTTCATCCACCTCCGTTGTCGCATAATGTGATCTTTTTTATTTATAAAATACTTTAGGCTCTGATGGTCCGTAAAGATGTCAATCTCCACACCATATAAATAGTGTCGCCACAACGTAAGAGTGAATATCATGGCTGCCAATTCAAGATTGTGAACCGGATAATTCCTCTCATGGACTTTAGGTTGGCGAGAGCCATAAGCAATCACATGACCAAATTACAAAAGAACGCAGCCTAAGCCGCTCCTCGATGCATCACTATAAATCTCAAAGCCTTCTGAACCACATGGAGAACACAATACAGGTGCCGTGATCAGCCGACTCTTCAACTCATCAAAAGCTTTCTCGCACTCTGACTTCCACACAAATTTTTGATTCTTTAATGTCAATGTCGTGAGAGGTAAAGCAATCTTTGAAAAGCCCTCTACGAAGCGCCTATAATAGCCAAGAAGTCCTAGGAAACTCCTTACTTCCTCTACTGAAGTAAGTACATGCCACTCTCGTATCACAGCTACCTTGATCGGGTCCACTGCAATCCCCTCTCCACTTACGACATGACCCAGAAAAATCACTGAAGATAACCAAAACTCGCACTTCGAGAATTTGGCATAAAGACGAATCTTTCTTAACGTGTGCAAAACCATTCTCAAATGTTTCACATGCTCTTCTTCAGACTGAGAGTATTCCAGTATGACGACGATGAAGACGATAACAAACATGTCCAAATACTCTCGAATAGTCCTATGCATCAGATCCATAAAGACTGATGACGCATTCATGAGTCCAAAAGGCACCATTGTAAACTCATAATCTCCATAGCATGTTCCAAACGCAGTCTTGGGGATATCACTCTCCCGAATCCGCAACTGCCAATAGCCAGACTATAAATCCAACTTCGAATAAACAGTTGATCCAACCAACTGATCAAACAGATCATTGATTCGAGGAATAAGATATTTGTTCTTTTTTGTCAGCTTATTTAGCTCACGATAATCAATACATAGCCGCAAGCTCCCGTCCTTCTTTTTCACAAATAGCACCGGTGCACTCCACGGTGACATACTCGGACGTATAAAGCCTTGCTCTAGCAACTCTTGTAACTGAACCTTCAGTTCTGCCAATTCCTTTTGTGCCACTCAGTGCGGTGAGCGTAACACAAGTTTTGCACCTGACACTAGCTCAATAGAAAAATCAATCTCACGCTGGGGTGGAAGCCCAAGTAGATCCTTAGGAAAGATATCTGCGAACTCCGATACTACAGGAACTTCACCGATACTAGGCTTCGGCTCAACAACCTCCAATAGCATGAAAAACATTTCCGCACTTTTTTGAACTGCTTTGACTACTTGAATTGCTGATATCAACACCTTACCCACTCCTCGCATACCCGTGAATTTCGTCACACGTTCAGTATTATGCCCCAGTAGGACTTCCTTAGAGTTGCAATCGATGTAGATACGCTGCTCTGAGAGCAAGTCCATACAAATATAACATCGAACTCTGAAATCAGGAGTATAGACGCTTCTAAACGAAAGTCATGGTTTTCTATCCGCACCTCAACTCTGCAGGCCCTATCCGTGCGCATCAAGCCCCCATTTGGTAGCAATACATTCACTCCATCTGTCGGTATAACCGAAGGCACTTCAATACGCTTTATGAAGTCCTCAGATATAAAGGAATGAGAAGCTCATATATCGAACAGTGTTTTCGCCGGATAGCCCGATATCAGGACAAAGCCTAATACAAATAATTTATAAACAAACAACGTACAAGGTACTAAGTATGGAAAGCAGTAAAAATTGAATCTTAATTCATACCTGTAATAACATCGCTCTATTTTATGGCCTCTTGTAGGCCAAGATTATATACTCGGGGTTACGTCTGGGATGAAGTTGATTCCATCACTGCCTTTCCCTTTTCTGCATAAGACGCACCCTCCTTCTTTTCCACCTTTGGAGGGACACTCCTACAATCACGAGCCAAATGACCCACCTTTCCACATGTATAACATGTGTGAGGGTCTCTACCAGTAGTTGCTCCTGAAGTAAAGGTAGAAGGAGTCGTTGCAGAAGTTTTGGCTTCTTGTTCCACCGTTTGTACCCAACCTTTGAAAAACTAGGTGTCTTGAAATATGGCTTCTTCATCGCCCAATCACTTTTACGCTGCACGCGTTTCATGTCCAACTCGAGGGAACGAGCCGAATTGACCAAGGTAAGGAAACTTTGTGTCAACGGTCCTGAAAGAAGCAACGACAAATAATCTCGCAACCCTTCATGGAACTAAGTCGTCTTTTGTTCCTCATCAGCAAGCGTTAAGCCTGCATATCGTCCTAACCTCGTAAACTCTTGTAAATAGTCGTCCACTGACATTTCACCTTGAGTTAACCTTTGGAATTGACATTCCATTGCAATCCGCTGTGCAGATGGAATGTATCTTGCCAAGAAACACCTTGAGAACTCTTTCATCGAAATCTCGTACAATGTCCGACCAGTAAACTGGTGCAACTCTAATTATTGCCACTAAAGTCTCGCCTCACCTTCAAGTAAGAAGGTCGCTATCGAGATCTTCTGCCACTCCACCGTTTCTGTTGCTGCCAGGATTTGCTTCACTCTCGAAAGCCAATCCTCTCCCTGTGTAGGGGTTCCAATACCCACGAACATCGGCGGATTGAAACTCATTACGTGTTTCAACTGCCCTTCTATCGCCCGTCTTGCGGTTATTGGCTCAAAGACCACTTGTCTCACCACCATTTGTTCACCCACGCCAACCAGTTTCTGTACCACATCAGGATTAGGAGGTTCCCTCTGACCTCCTGGTTGCGTATTCAGTATTGTGGCGATAGCTTCAACAATTAACCGTATCGTTTTAGCAGACGGGAAAGGTGTTTGCACCTCATTTGGTGCATTGCTCTCCGCTGAGCGTTGGGGTTCTTGACGGGAAAGGTGTTTGCCAAAAGAAATCATAGGAACATACAAGCTCCTCAAACATGTGTATTTTCATTCCTAAGTGGACATTCATGAGTTCATTTTTGTTATAATGGTAGCGCACAAACACGTGCTCACGACCCCTTAAAAGAATTCGACCACGAATTCGAAAAGGAAGACCGTGAACGGAATCTGATACCAATTTTGTAACGCCCGCATCCGTCTTATAGCATATGACAGAAGGTCCGGCCGGGGCCCGATGCCATATAACACAAAAAGTTAAGGAGGTTACTTGTTGTTTCCAAATCCAAGTTCAATTAAGAACATATCCTAACTCAGAGCATTCTAGCGGAAGTATTTACTTTATGAACCTGAACATGAAGAAATGCCCAATAATAAACAGGAATGATATATATCAACATATAACACAGGTTTCGCCCGTAGCCTTATTATAACTGTTTCATTTAACAAAAAAGTTGATTTCATACTTCGGCACGATGGCCGACCACACATGAAAACAGTAAATAGTTCGCCTTTGGGATTTTGAGGGCCAGCCAAATGCAGCACAAGGGCTTCAACCCGCTACTTCCCACTTGGCTCTCCAGCACCTGCACATAACAACCCACCAACACTTGGCAAACAAAGCAACAATCAGCATTTTTGCTGACCCATTTATAACGATCTCACCCCTTACTCGCGGTGGTATTTCTCAATCCCTGCAAACAATGCATCATATATATAGTGGCATTTACAATGTGCATGCAAGCACCATTTACCACAGACGTAGGCACTGTGGCCTCACGCCCCGTGCACTCAGGGGACATTCTCGGTGTACCAGACTTCCCGTGTACCACCACCGTTCAGAGGTCCATGACATAACGGTAAACATTGAGCGTTTATAGTCTTTATGGCCCTCGGCCTGAGACTTTAGTCGTTACGACATACAACCTAAGACTCTCATTATGTGAACCTCACAACGCCATTTACTTTAGGCATACGAATGAGACGACCATAACGCGGATACTGTTCATCCTTGCCCGTGCTCAATTCATCAACATCACACTCGAGATGACGAAGGTCGTCTTCCCCTTGTCCGTACGGCGCACTGGCCTTATCTGGACAATACATGCCCTCAGCTTCCATAGGGCTCTCACGACTGCTATAGTTGGCCTCCATGGCTCAACTTCATGTGATATGCTAGCCTCACGTCTTCACACCAATTCAGGATGGCTCTCATGGCCACCATAGCTGGGTTTGTAAAACTCTCACCTTTCTCATACATTGACCCTTAGGTCTCAAGGAGACAGGCTAAACATCAAATAGCTCACTGGGTGCTATCGCCGGCGAAAGTCACTGTCGCCCGGCGACATCACCAATTCTCAGAATTGTGATTTCTTCCTCGAGCTTTTTCCTGGAGCTGCACTCCAGTACTTCCTGTTACTCTCATTTCACAAGTAGAGCCCACAGACCCCATTTTTCAAGCGTTCATCTATATGTATATACACGGAGTCTTCTTCGACACGCAAAGCATAAAAACATCACCAATCCAGACCAACCTGTCCAGATGGGTTTCTCACAGCATGCATATTCCGTACTTTGCATTTCCGGATCTATATGCAAATTAAGGTTGTGATCATACCGATCGACCCAACAAAATCCACCCTTTTTCACCTTTTGGTGAGGGGTTCCATACAAGAATGCATATTGAGGACTTCACTTGTCTGGGAGAAATTCGTTACCCTCGTAGTTTTCCTCGGAGCCATGGCGAAGCTCTCTGCGCGGATGGAAGTGAGCGTCTCACTTTCCCCTTCACGGATCTAGCACCGCATACTGCTTCTGATGAGGGAATCTCCTTCATCACCTTCACAAAACTCAGCCAGAACCTTTATCTCCAGCCCTTTAGTTCTTTACTCAAGAACTTGGATGAAATAAAGAGAGAGAGAGAGTGAGAAGGAAATAATGATTTCCTCTTCCAACACTCATCTGCATAAGTGGCCTCGGTTTCAACCCCAGCCACACGATCAATCCATCAAAACGACACAATGACCTGGATTTGAGTTGAAAAGGTCAACTTTTTCACTGTCACCGACGACAACGATTGTCGCACTACGATAGCGATTTAACCTCCTTTGACTCGTATCATCCACCGCTTGTCGACCGTTTCACAGCCATCTGACACGTGTCCACTACCACGTGATACTATCGCTGACGACATCCACTGTCGCCACCAGGCGATATCGTATTTTGACATATTCGTCGAACGTTGAACGTCGAACCAACACTTAACGCTGTCGCTGACCGGCGACATACACTATCGCCCGGCGACAATGACAAAACTTTCTGCTCACATTTTTGGGGTATTACACGTGACCAGCAAAGAAAATCCTTTGTGATTTCAATGACTGGATGTGAAGGACAAGGAGCTTATCCGACTGACTCGTCGCCTCCCCCCTGGCCACCCTCAGAATGTTCGAGGACTTCAAGAAGGAAGTCAGGGATCTAATATTATTTGCACTCACGGCTCGCGATGAGTGCTTGTCGCTCTCTATCCCAGTAGTCATTGCCCGGTATCTGGGCGAGAATGCAATCATCAGGCGACCTGGGAAGGACGTTGTGGGGGAAGGAAGCGAGCGATATCTCCCAAGGCGAACATTGTTCCCTAGTTAAGCAAGTGCGGGTAATGTCGGCGAGATGGTTGCATTCTCCCCAGTCCTGGAGGGGTTCTGCGAGCCGGAGATGTCCTACTACACCGAAAGGGATGATCCTGTCCATTATATCCAGTGGTTCGAGAATGTGGTCTCGATCCAGCAGATGTAGGACGCTTTCAAGTGCCGGCTCTTTGCCAAAACCCTCAAGGAGAAGGCAAGAGATTGGTTCAATCAGCTTCCTGCCAGCTCCATATATTGTTTGAGGACCTGCGTCGGGGGTTCCTGCTGAGGTTTACAACTTCAAAAAAGAGGAAGAAGCAATCAGAGTCCATGTTTCTCATCGAGTAGGGGGTGGAAGAGACATTGGGAAGTTATGTTGATTGGTTCCAAGAGGAGGTTCTCCAAGTTTAGGAGATGCCTAGACATACCCTCATGGTAGCCTTCACTCTGGGGCTGCAACAGGAATTCTTCAGAGTGTAGTTAAAGAGGTTGCCTCCACTGTCCTTCAAAGAGTTGATGGAAAGGGCAGCAAAAGAAGTCAAGGGAGAAGTGGAAAATCCGGCATTTGTTAGGAAATTAGCCGAGTGGGCAGTAGAGGAGGTGAGAGAGCCAGGAGGTGGCAATAGTCAGGAGGAAAGAGGATAGAGCCCAGGAAGCGGGAGAAATAATAATAGCAGCCGAGATGGGCCCTCCAAGAGTGGAATAACTAGCTAGGCTGGAGACAGCAGGAGTGGCACAACAACGGCCAAAGAAGAGGTTTCCACAAAGGGGAAAACCACCAAGGGGGCAAGACCGTTTCATCCCCCAGGCTGGAGGCAAGGCCAAAGACGTCCTCTCCCCGAGCAGCACTAGGCTATGGCGATAGCTCTGGGGAGGATGAGGAGAGGCATTCATAGGATAAGGAAGGAAGGCAGGGTAGATATGCCCTACTGCGATTTCCACCAGGAGGACGGCCATACAAAGGATACTTGCCCGGAGTTTTTTGAGATGAGGAGAGCAAGGGAGTTGGCCCCGTAGTAGCAGAAACCCCGTCAGGAAGTGCGAATAGAAGAAGTTCTGTCAGGAGAGGAGGACGTGGATAGGTGCAAGGATCAGGACAATGTAGGAGGTCGAGGAGGGATCAGAGTGATCCATGGGGGTGGGAGTCGAGGCCACCCGCAAGGAGAGTCTCCACACCATGTACTATCGGAACGTTGCCTCAATGTCCCAAGACCCGCACCCAGATGAGAAGATCACCTTCTCCCGAAAGGATATGACGGATCATGAGGATCCATTCTGCGATGCGTTGGTAATCCAAGCCTCCACAAAAAATTTCATTATCTCTCGGATCCTCATCGACAACGGAAGCTCCATCAACATCGTTTTCAAAATGGCATTTGATGCAAGGGGAGGCCAGGAGGGTACTGGCCTCAGATGGACCTTTGTTCGGATTCTCCGGAGAGAGGAAGGAGGTGGAAAGGGGAGTGTGGCTTCATATCACCTTGGGGGCAGTCCAGGAACTACATGTTCATCATCGTGGACGCTCTTAGTAGCTATAATATGATTTTCGGGCTGCCCCTCATCATCTCCTTCCACTGCGTACCCTCATCTTTTCACCAATACCTCAAGTTCAATATCGACGGAATCCAGGTTTGGGTCCGGGGAGACCCCAAGATGGCGAGGGAATGTTGTGTCACTGTGGTCAACACCATCTCATGACAAGAGGGAACTGAGGAGATGGAGAGATAAATGGAGGAGTTGTCTAGGAAGGAGTCCATGGGAGGTGCAGAGGAGATGGAGATGGAGGAGGTAGAGATCCGCGCCTATGTGGGGGCAGCGAAGGAATTTCAGGAAGAACATGCCAGGGTGATGGCAGAGGAGGAAGTCGAGGATGAGGAGACCCTCGTCCCAGGAGAGGGGCAGTAGGCGGGTAGGAAGAGCAGTCCCGGCTGGAGGTGGTGAAAGAAGTGGTGGAGCTAGAAGTCTTTACCTATGGGGGAAGGGTGGAGAAGGTGCTTGTCAGTGGGGGCTTGAGCCTGGAGGATCAGGAAAGGATGTTAGAATTCCTCCAGAAAAACATGGATATCTTCGCATGGAGCACGACAGACAAGTTAGAGATTGATGCAGATGTGTCTTCTCACCACCTCAACCTTGATCTCGGTGCTCGCCTCATCCGGCAGAAGAAGTGGTCCACTGTCGGCAAGCTGGCCCAGCCCATCCGAGAAGAGGTGGGTAAGCTTCTGAAGGCAGGATTTGTATCCGAGATTCAGTACCAAGGTTGGGTCTCCAACGCGGTGATGGTTAAGAAGGGGGACTAGTGCTAAAGAATGTGTATCAATTTTTCACTTTTGAATAAAGCATGTCCTAAGGATTGTTATCACCTGCCTCGAATTGACGCGCTGGTTGACTTAGTCGTTGGTTTTTCTCTAATGAGTTTTCTAGATGCCTTTTCAGGATACCACCAGATCAGGATGCACCCGCCAAACTTTAAATATGTTTCCTTCATTACAGGAGACGGGTGCTACTGTTACAAAATGATGCCCTTTGGGCTGAAAAATGCAGGGGCAACGTATCAGAGAATGATGGACCGGGTCTTCCGGGAACATACGGGAAAGAATTTCGAGGTGTACATGGATGACCTCATGGTGAAGAGTCGGGATGCGGAATCTCATCTCCAAGATCTGGAGGAGACCTTCAACACCCTGCAAAAGTATAAGATGAGGTTGAACTCCCTAAAGTGTGTTTTCAGGGCAAGCAGGGGAAAGTTCCTGGGTCACCTCCTTACTACTGCGGGGGTGGAACCCAACCCTGGTAAGGTGAGGGCGATCATGGAGTTGAGGTCACCGCGAAATGCAAAGGAAGTCCAACGCCTGACAGGGAAGCTTGTAGGGTTGAGCAGGTTCCTCTCTCGGGCAGGAGAAAAATGTTCGCCTTTCTTCAAAGTGTTGAGGGGGCCAGAAATTCGAATGGTCTGAGGAATATGAGAAGGCTTTTCAAGCCCTGAAGATACAGCTCACTCATGCTCCTCTTCTCCATGGACCAAAGGTGGGGGAAGATTTATCCATATACCTTGGTGTCGGAGCTGAGGGCGTGAGCTCTATCCTGGTCCGGTAGGAGGGAAAGAAGCAGCTGCCAATCTATTATATGTGTAGGGTCCTGAGGAAGACAGAGCTTCGATACCAGATTCTGGAGAAGTTGGCTTTCACTCTGGTCATCTCGGCTCGGAGGCTCATGTCGTACTTCTAGGCGCATTTAATCTGGGTGGTGACTGTCCACCCTTTCGCAACATCTTTGAAGGGGTGGAGCATTCAGGGAGGCTGGCAAAATGGTTGGTAGAGCTAAGCGAGTTATACATATCTTTTGTCCCTCCCATCTCGATAAAGTCCCAGGCAATGACCGACTTCTTGGCTGACTATGTGGTTGAGGTGGAAGAGACAGAGCTTACTTGTCTGGTTCCCTGGAAGGTGATGGTGGATGGCGCCTCGGAAAGACATTCTTTGGGAGTAGGGTTAATCCTGGAGAGTCCTCAAGGAACGAGGATGGAGCAGACAGTGGCCATTCACTTTCTTATTACCAACAATGAAGCGGAGTATGAGGAAATAATAATAAGGTTAAGTCTTGCAAGGTAGCCGAGGGTGCATGACATGGAGGTGATAATTGACTCCCTCGACTCTTCCCCTCAAATCAACGACGAGTTCGAAGCAAGGGAGCCTACTCTCCAATTATACCTGACAAAGGTGAAGGGTATCATCGACATGTTCCAAAAAATTTCCATCTGACATATGATGCGGGAATAAAACGTAAAGGCAGATCGATTGTCCAAGTTTGGACCCCGTACGGGAGGAACCATACCCGACCTATTCTGCCCTTCTATTGAAGAGGGGACCTGATGAAGGTGAACCAACGCTCCTCATGGATGTACCCTTTTGTAGCTTTCTTATCTACGGGAGAGTTCCCGGAAGGCCTGGACAAGAAGCACTTCAATTATAAGTTGACGTACTACCTAATGCGCAATGGGAATCTATATAGAAAGACCCTCTCGGTATTTCTAGCACGTTACGTAGCTGAGGAGGAGGTCCCAAGAATTTTGGAGGAAGACCATTCCGGTGAGTGCGGGAGCCACTCGGGAAGCAGGACTCTGGAAGGAAGAATAGTGAGGCAATGGTATTTTTGGCCGACCCTAGGCCGGGAAGCGACCGAATTCGCAAAGGAATATCAGAAATGCTAGTTGTTTGCTCCTCTCCAAATGCTACCAGCTCAGAGGCTCAGAAGCATCACTGCGCCTTTGCCCTTCGCTATTTGGGGAATGGATCTTGTGGGGCCCTTCCCCCACGCCAGCGGGCAGAGAAGTTTCCTACTGGTATTATTTCTCTAAGTGGATGGATGTCAAGGCGCTGGCCAAGGTGACCTCTCAAGTGATTTGCAACTTTGTATGGGGGGGGAGATCATTTGTCGGCATGGGTTGCCTCAGGTCATTGTCACGGATAATAAGCCACAATTTGCTAGTGCATAGTTCATCAGTTTTTGTGGCCAACTCTAGATAGACCTCAGGTTTGCGTCGGTCCATCACCCTCGGAGTAACAGGCAAGTAGAGGCGGCAAACAAGATCATCGTAAACTTGTTAAAAAAGAAGGTGGAGAATTTGAAGGGGAGATGGGTGAGGAAACTCCCCTTGGTCCAATGGGCCCTAAGAACCACACACAACATGACCATGGGGGAGACCCCCTTCAAGCTCTCCCACGACTGCGAGGCGGTACTCCTAATAGAATTCGAGGTTCGGACGCCGCGAATAGTGGAGGTAGGGGAAGGCAATGAGGAATGTAGGATCAATAACAAGTTACGACTCTCCCTAGATATGGTGGAGGAGCTGCGCGACTTGTCAGCAATCCGACAGGAAGAAGTCAAGTGACGGATGGTCAAGTACTTCAACAAGCATGTAAGGATCAAATAATTCATAAAGAGATACTGGGTCTTAAAAAAGTTTGACGTTGTCGGAAAGTCAACAATCATTGGCAAGTTGAATTCTAATTAGGAGGGTCCCTATGTAATTAAAGAGTCCTTGAAGTCGGGAGGATACCACTTCCAGAATGTGGAGGGGGAACCCATCATTCATGTCTGGTGCGGCGACGACATAAAACGCTTCTATCCATGAAAGAGAGTAATAAATCATTATTTTTTCGCACTCTTATCTGTCATTAATGGTTCATTTGCTCGACATAGGGAATAAGAGTCTGATTGGCCAAGAGGAAAGTCTAGTTGATGCTCAACACTCGCCGTCAGACTCCTACTAGCTAATTGGGTCGGTGGAACCACTCGGTGGTTGGCCAAGAGGAAAGTCTGGTTAATGCTCAACACCCGTCGTCAGGCTCCTACTAGCTGATTGGGTCGGTGGAAGCGCCCGATGGTTGGACAAAAGGAAAGTCCGGTTGATGCTCAAAAACCGTCGTCAGGCTCCTACTAGAGGATTGGGTCGGTGGAAGTGCCCGGTGGTTGGCCAAGAGGAAAGTTCGGTTGATCTCAACACCCGCCGTCAGACTCCTACTAGCTAATTGGGATGATGGAAGTGTCTGGTGGTTGGCCAAGAGGAAAGTGTGGTTGATGCTCAACACCCACCGTCAGGCTCCTACTAGCTGATTGGGTTGGTGGAAGCGCCCTGTGGTTGGCCAAGAAGAAAGTCAGGTTGATGCTCAATACTCACCGTCAGGCTCCTACTAATTGATTGGGTCGATGTAAGCGCCCAGTGGTTAGCCAAGAGGAAAGTCGAGGTGATGCTCAACACCCACCGTCAGGCTCCTACTAGCTGATTGGTTTGGTGGAAACACACGGTGGTTGACCAAGAGGAAAGTCAGGTTGATGCTCAACACCCGCCGTCAGCCTCCTACTAGATGATTGGGTCGGTGGAATCGCCCGGTGGTTGTCCAGGAGTAAAGTCTGGTTGATGCTCAACACCTGCCGTCAGGATCCTACTAGCTGATTGGGTCGGTGGAAGTGCCTTGTGGTTGGACAAGATGAAAGTACTATTGATGCTCAATACCCGCCATCAGGCTCCCACTAACCGATTGGGTCGGTGGAAGCGCCCGATGATTGGCCAAGAGGAAAGTCTGGTTGATGCTCAACACCCGGCGTCAGGCTCCTACTATCTGATTGGGTTGGTAGAGGCATCCGCTGGATGGCCAATAAGAAAGTATAGTTAATGCTCAACACCCGTCGTCAGACTCCTACTAGCTGGGACTCGCCCGTCAGATGCCCGTTCGGGTAGTACCCCCGATACTCGCAAGGCAACCCAAGTTGCGAGCTCTCGCGGGGAGAGAGCGTAGTAAAGGTTCGGATCCTAGGCCTCCAGGAGAGTCAACCATGATATCCAAGGAAAACGACAAAGGGGGCCTCATTTGTGCGGTGCGCTCACGAGTCCTTCAAACAGCGTCTCGACCGAATGAGGCATGGCTCATGCGAGCTGAACACCCATGGTGCGGGATGGAAGGCGCCTAGACCTAGATCTCGCGAGCACCACGGTAGAAGCTCTATGAGTGAAGGGGGTGGATCGCCACTCACGGCCAGATTGGCAAAGGTCTCGTCACTATTTACGCTAAGTCCTTAAGAATCGCGCAAGCACACTGTCGAGGCATGTACTCAGACTCGGCGAGCGAGAAGACCTAACCAGGTCGCGAATAAAGTAAAAGAGTTAGACTGGTTAGTAGCAGTAAAAATAGTGAGGCCAACCAACATCCATTCAAGAAAGGAGCATGCACATTAAGAAACAAAAAGTATGGGCTCAGCCAGCGTATCCAATATTACAAAATAGTAATAAAAAATAAATGTACATGTTCGACAAAAAGAAACTAATGCAGCTCGCACCCTTCAGGACGAGCCCTCGGGCGACGATCTGTCCCTTTGGGAGTGATAGGATTCGTCACCCGGCTTCGGGACCGGGATAAACAGCTCCGGGACCACGTCGCACATCGTTAGCCTCATGCCCTCGCTCATCACCAGGCCTGCCGCTGCATCATCTAGAAGGTGTATTTCGCATCCTTGGTCGAGTTCATCTGCTGTTGAAGCCAAATTTGACCTCTGTGGAGTTCGGGATCCCAAAAGAGGGGTGACCGCACACCTTCTACCCTCAAGCGAACGATCTAGGCACAAGACTAGGAACACAAGGGACAGACCCAAGGTCTCAGCATGGAGGTCCCACCACATACCCGGAAGACTAACAAACTCTTCCCATCCCAAGCCAAAGACTGAGCTAGGACACCTTCAGAGGGCGCTCTTGGCATACCAGAACATATAAGGAGGATCTCAAGACCAACTCTCTCTTATCCAGATGTGTCTCCTTAGGTCTATACAAAATGCTCCTCACCCGCCCTACTATTGGCGCAATCTCGCCGAGCAATTCTTCTTTACGCATCTCCAACTGGGCTGCAAACAGCGCGACTCCGCTGTCCTAAAAGGCTATGAGCAAACCCTCAAGGGCTTCCCGGCAACTATACCTCGGGCTCCCACGGGGCGAGCAGTTCACGAGCACACCACTCGCCCAAGACAGAAGAAGTAAACTACACATACACAGAGCATAACAGATATTATAAATAATTATAGGAATTTGAATTTCATACTTCGGCACGCAGGCCGACAATATAAGAAAAAATAGGCCTTCAAGGGCCGGCACAAGCTTGGTCTTAAGCCCGCTACTCGCCACTTGGTACTGCAATACCTGTACGCCAACATCTCGAATGGTGGAAACAAGCCAAACATAGGTCGACTAAAAGCGACGCAAAAACATCGCACCCACCCCTTTTTGGGGGGATGCGGCACGCATTCCTTACAAATGGATAATATACTACTTCCTCGGAGTCTTCTCCAGGAACCCCAGAACATCACCAATCCGGCTCACACGTTCGGATGGGCTTCACACAGCATGCCTAAACCCGTACTCACGCTTCCGGGTTCTAATACAGTTAATTGCAGGGATGTACACGTCAACCCGTCGGAGTGCATCCTTCCCCCACTCATCGGTGGAAAGGAGCTTCTATACAAGTATGGTAATTGAGAGCTTCACCTGCCCGAGAAGAAACTTCGTTACCCTTGACGCGTGTTTTGACAAAGCCGAAACCGTACATATCTCCCGAGGCTCGACGTCTAGCGTCCGCAGTGGTTTTCCATGCACGGATCCGGCCTCCGCTATAATGTTGAAGTCTCCAAGTGATTTTTTTCCTCCATGGCCGAGCCTCTCCATGGCCGATCGTGCTCCAAGTGGTATGGGAGAAGGTTTCCCGGCCTCCACGACTTCAAGCGGCTGCAAGAGAGAAGCCCCCGGCCTCGCCTTGCTCTAGAGGTGGCGGGGAAAGTGTTCCCGGCCTCACTTGCTCTAGAGGCGGCGGCCTATACAGAAAAAAGAGGGGAGGGAGACGGCTCGGGCAGTGCTGCTTGCCGGCGGTGGCCTGGACAGAGGAAAGAGGGGAGGGAGGCGGCTCGGGCTGCTGCTCTAGACGGCCGGGCTAGGGTTCCAACCCCTTCCCGATTTCTCTCCTACCCCCCCTCCTTTTCTCTTTTTCTTTTTTCTTTTTCCCCCACCCGATCTGCTCTCTCTCCTTCTTTTTTGTTTTTTGTTTTTTCTCTTAATGTTGTTGCCCTGTACCCGATGCCCGCTCCTCCTTCTTTCTTTTTTTGTTAAATTTGATATATATATATATAATATATATATATATAAAAGTCTATGCACATCTAACCTTCGCACGCACGCACGAGCACCCACACGTTTTCGAACGGGGCTGCACCACATTGCCGCTCATAACATGTCCCGAGCCCGCCACTTCAGGAGGATCCCTCTCGGCCGTAAACGGGGTTATACATCTGCAGTAACTCGTCGTTCTCGTGCTTGGTATACCTCGCGAGCTTACCGCTGCTGTTTGGGGGGGGGGAGCTACGGATTCCAGTTTTTGCACCCGAGCCTTCATCTCCTCATTCTCCTTCTCTAAGGTGGCGATTCAGGAGTTGAGGCGCTTGGCCATCGCCATATCCTGCAAAAGGCAGCGAAAATGTTTAGCGCGAGAAGATACCGTAAAAAAGTGGTTTAAGAGTTTCGTGACTCACCACCCCTCCCAAGTACTCGTCAAGGAGGGCATCGGAGGAGTCAACCCTCTTCTTGTGGTGCTCCACCTCCTCGAGTGCGAGACGGTGGGCTTGCTCCTTATCAGTGGAGTTTTTCAGATGCTCGACGGTGTTCCTTTCCACCTGCATGCAGCGGCGTCCCACCATGTGAGCCAGCTCTAGAGTGCGAAGCTAGGCCCGAGCACTCTCATGCACGAGTACTCACGTGGAATCCTCGTCGAAGATCGATGAGTCCTCCTGCGAGTAGAGACCAAAGGAGAAGGTGAAGGCTTCCCCGCCGAATGTTTCCTGCTTCAGCCAGGTCGGATGGAGAGTCGAGATCGAGGCCCGGTTCGTCCCCTTATCCCACAGCAGAAGAAGCTTGCAGAGCTCGTCGAGGTTCTTCTCTCCATAGACAAAGTTTCGGTGCCCCCTCATCACGAACTTGTCAGTGAGCTCCTATTCTCGCTCCTTAGAGGTGTCGGCCGCCTTGCCAGGGGTTTCGCTGGTGGGAGCTCTAGAAGTGGCGGCCTTATCAGGGTGATGGCCCGCCAGTGCTTTCCACTTATCCCTGGATGCGGGAGGTTCGCCTCCTCGGGTATTCGATTTATTGGATGCGGGCCATGGGCGAGACTACTCGCGAGTGACCCAATTTTGAGGCGCGAGGGGAGCTGGGACCTCGCAACTGCAACAGCAGCCACTTCGGTGAGCGCGAGCTCGCCGGGAGCGACCTGAGCATTCTTATATGGTTGATGTAGGGGGAGGTCTCGCTCACCTACAACAGTCTAGGGTCAGAAATTAAAGTGAAATGAGGGGAGGCGAGTGCGAGTAGCCTTACCTTCTCTGGGAGGAACGGGGTCCAGGGTGTCGATGTTCCTTCGAAGGCACGCGACCTCAAAATTCTTCCCCTGGAAGAACCCGAAGAGGTCGACTTCGTGACCCCACAAGAAAAGAGGGTGGTAGCTTGGCTCGCTGAGCTGTACAGACGAGAAGGGGACGTTGCTGAAGTCCCCCTTCACAAAAATGAATTTCGTTAGCCAATTATGTCTCTTGTTCACCATCTCCCGCTTCTTCACATGGTTGCTGGAGAAGTAGGCGGTCTCATCCCTGTTCGCCCAGAAGGAGAACAGCTTGTGGAAGACCGCGAGGCTGAATTCAATCCGCTCCTCTCGCTTGAAGCAAGCGAACACAACCACCACAACGTCGTAGTTCGGGGTTAGCTGGCACAAGACAACCCTGGAGTACTTTAGCACCTATCGAACCTCGGGCTACAGGGGAAGCCTGATGCGTGAAAATCGTCTCACGGACTACAATCTGAATAGGCAAGTGTACCTATCATTTTATAGTATAGTGATAAAAATATATCAAGGTCGTATAAAAACTCGGGGCAGGCAAGTACTATTACTCACAACGATTCTATTATCCTACCAAACGATTGATGGGTTTTGTAAATTAAAATGAAATAAACTTTGTTAAAAGAGAAATAAAATATTGTGAAAGAGTGCTCAATCGATGATTCACTTTAAAATAAAATAACGGAATAAATTAGTTTAACATTTGTAATTCTATTAGGACCGTGATGGATCTGATATTAGGAAGTAATCTCGCTAGAGCATTAAATCCCCTAACTTATAGACGTTTTGACCGAAATCTCTTTCAAGTCAAAAAGGCCTAAAGCCGCATTACCGAAGTGACCCACACTATTGGATTTGACTCCAATCCGGAGGATTTACGTCATCCTATCTCTATGGTTGCGTTCAACTCCTTCCTTCCTTGAGTGATCTTTCACATTCACGAGCCTCTCGGCTACTCAAATATGAGATCGGAATCTACTACCGTATACTAGAAATACGGAGTCGATACGAAATAAATCAAGGAAGGATCAAAAATAAAAATACAAATGCAACATAAAATAAAAGATGTGTTATTTCATCGCAAAGCTTATCGCGATCGGGCACAAAAACTAATTAGCTAAGCATGATTGAGAAGGAAATGAGAATAAGAGAAAAAGAAAATATTTTCATTGCATAAATAAAGAGAAGTACACAAAAATTATAACAAGACAAAATTAATCTACTAAAAAAGAGATTACAATAAAAACTACAACAAGGAAATAAGAAAAGAACTCTCACTTGCTCTCTACAAAATCTACTTCCAACTAAAACTACTTGACAAAATAAGAGGGAAGGGGTTCCTTTTATAGGAGAGGGAGAAGGATCTAGAATGAGGGGAGACAAGGGGGTGGTCGGCCATATAGGGGGAGAATGCATGCATGTAATACATTTAATGATGGAGAGAGAGGGAGAATATTCAATGTATGATAATAAATGGAAGGAGAGAGAGGAGGCTACATGCATGCATTTTATTTTAGGAAAATGAAAAGAAAATTAAACATAAGAGAGGGGGGATGGATAAGGAATAAAGTGGGGAGAAAAATAATAAAGGGGGGAGAGAGAGATGAATGAGGTGGCAAGGTGCATGCATGTATGTGGTCGGCCAAGCAAAGGCAAAATGGGCTTGCTAGTGTGGGCTTTATGAGGGGATCGGGTTTGGGCTTGGAGAGCTGCTTGGATTGCTTCATGTTGGGCTGAACCATGGGCTCGGGCAGCACTTGTAGGCTCAGGTAGGGGCTTGCTTGGGCTCGGGTTTGCTTCTTATATGGAGTGGTCGGGCTGCATCTTGATGAGAAGGGCTTGGACTTGTGCTTGGGCTGCACCTACAAACAAATAGAATAGAACATAATATTAGTTATATAACATAACAAACATAAATTATCATAAAGTAACACAAACATAAGATAACAATAACAAAGACATAAAATAACAAAACATCATAACCAACAAACATAACACACAATATTAAAATAACATAAAATAAAATATTAAAACATATTATCAAAATTAAAACATAGCATACATAAAATATAAAAATTAATACTTAAACCTAGGAAAATTCAAACTAAACTAACCCAAAAAGTGATGACTAAAAGTAGTCATCAAATTCCCCCATGC
The DNA here is from genome assembly GCA_039513925.1 of Platanthera zijinensis. NCBI lineage: Eukaryota > Viridiplantae > Streptophyta > Magnoliopsida > Asparagales > Orchidaceae > Platanthera > Platanthera zijinensis. The sequence goes on from CM077086.1 coordinate 31,793,229, forward strand.
TTAGGCTTTTGCTATTCCAGAGCAAAAGTAAGAGGAATATTTATAAGACATTTAATAAAATTTTCAATTAAACTAAAAATTAATTAACACCAAAATCTAGCCAAAAATAAAAATTTAGGGATTTACGAATTAAGTCCTAAATTATGAAATTAAAGTGAAAAGAGAGAAATATTTAGCCAAAAATTCTCTAATAAATTAACTAGCACTCAATATTGAGTAAAGTGCCAATACGGTTGGAATTAAATTATAAAAATTATAACTTAAAAGAAACTTAAGGAAAAATTGCAACCTACTACTTATGCTCTCTCAATATTTTAATTTAAAGATAAAGACAATAATATTGGCTAAGGTGTTTAGGGAGGAAATTAACATGAAGAGGTCTTTGATTGAACGTGATCATCACTATTTTTTTCTTCACCCCACACAATTTTTTTTTAATATATATATAATACCAGAAAATGATAGACTAACATCCTATCACTTCCCCCGACATATATGAACTTTTAATTCCTCTCTTCATCAGGGTTGCATATGTGTACCAGAGAATAAGGAACTAACATCTCCTTATTCTCATGACATATGATCTAACAAATAAAAGAAAAAGAGAATTGGGTAAGGATAAGAGGTTAAACAAGATTTTAGAAAATAAACTAAAATACTAGAGAGCAACTACTAGTAGATTGAGATTTCCTAAGAATCTAAAAGCATGAGGTAATAATCATTAGAATCCAAAATTGTTAAGCAAAATTACTACAAAATTGAAACTATTTAAAATAAAAGAGAAAAAGTGCTAAATAAATTACTCTAAGCAAATTAAAATCATAAGATTATCCTCAAAACTAAGTCACTAAATATTAGATTCAACTAAATATGAGGAAATAAACGATTAGCACTAAATTTCTGAAAATAACAAAAAGCTAAGCATGAGGTTTATTATTTTTTTTTGGGTTTTGAAATATGATCTTTTTTTGGAATTTTTTTTTATTTTTCTAATTTTTTGGGTTTTTGATAAGGCTAAATAAAAGCAGTACTAAAGAAACTTAATAAAACTATACTAATCTTTTTTTTGTTTTTTTTAGAAAAGAAAGAAGAAAGAAAACAACTAAACCCTCCCCCATGCTTAAACCTTTCATTGCCCTCAATGAAAAATAAAAACACAAAAAAAAGAAAAAAAAAAGAAGAAAGGGAAGGGGGGGTGCAATAAGGTAAATAAATAAAAAGAAAACGACTTCCCTGGGTTCGTGAGGCCGAATACAGATGTCATTCCCCCATGCTTGAGCTGAACACCGGTTCAGGCCTAAGGAAGAGAGAAAAGGATGGAGCCAAACGAACCGCCGGAGGTTTTATTCCTGCAAAACAAAACAAGCAAACAAAAAAGAAAAAGAAAAAAAAGGATAAGCAAGGGGTGCCTCCCAAGAGCGCTCTTTGTTTAACGTCGTCTGAGCCCGACGTTATTTGTTAGCTAAATGGAAAATAAAAACTGAAATGAAGAGGTAACTCCCTAAGTATGCGCTTAGGAGAGTAAAGTAAAAAAAAGAAGAAATGAAGAATCGCACCGACATGCAGTGCAATCTTCATGGGAATGACGCCCGCAAAAGAACGGACAGAGTTATGGAAGAACTCCGCCGTATGTAAAATGGGAAAGAATGGGTCGTCAAAAGAAGAAGAATAAAAAGAAGAAGAAATAGAAAGAGGAATAAAAGAAGTAGAAAATGAATTTTCATCAAAGGAAATTTCACAAGGAGAAGGAGAGTCTTACGAAATTTCGGGAGAAGAAAGGGTAGGGAGAACTAAAGAAGAATTATCTAAAAGAAAAGAAGAAGAAGAAGAAGAAGACTCGCTAAAACTTAAAAAATTTGGAACAGTTAAAAATTTAAGCGAAATGGAATCACAAACATCTTCAGAAGGAGAAATAGGAGACGTCTCATCATCCTAAACGGGTAAGAAGCACACCGGAATATCCATAGAGGTGTCTTCCAAAGGAGGAAGGAAACAATTCGGGATAACCGAATAGTTATCCTCCTCGAGAGGAACAAGACAAGCCGGGATATTCTGTGACTCATTACATGAAGAAATTGGAGGAGACGGAGAAGAAGACGAAGAAAATGAAGCAGTCTCACGAGAAAAATAATCGAGAATGGTTTTTAAATGCGAATTAATATTATCAAGAGAAGTTTGCAATTCAAAATACCCATTATCGATAGAATTAAAATTTGGAGGCGCGACGCTTTGCGGGGCAAAATCATAAGAAAAATAAGACGGGTTCCCCATCTCCCAAGTAGGATAAAATTTGGAGTAAGGGTCAAATTGGCCATTTTGACCTTCCCCAAAAAAAATAAAATCAAAAGAGGGAGGGGTTCCCGAAAAACATTCAAAATAAAAGTGGTCGGGCGACCCGCAAGAAGCGCAAAAATACGATGATTCCATAAAAAAAAATAAACTGTTACCACAAAAGAAAAAGGAATTTTTTTTTTTGAAAAATAGATTTTTTTAATGGATTGGCTCCCGAACTTCTCAAGGGCTACCCGGTGAAGGGTTCGCAAGGTACTAGGTAAAATGGTGGCATTTAAAGCTCCTTACTCTTTTCGAGAGAATTTAGGTTGGGTAGAAATTAGATGATGTGGGTTGATTATAATATATATAATAATAATAATATTTGAATTTTAGTAGAAGTAATAATTTTGATGCTTTCGTAATATTGCCAAAAATTTCCCCGGCAATGGCGCCAAAAACTTGATGCGTGAAAATCGTCTCACGGACTACAATCTGAATAGGCAAGTGTATCTATCGTTTTATAGTATAGTGATAAAAATATATCAATGACGTATAAAAACTCGGGGCAGGCAAGTACTATTACTCACAACGATTCTATTATCCTACCGAACGATTGATGGGTTTTGTAAATTAAAATGAAATAAACTTAGTTAAAAGAGAAATAAAATATTGCGAAAGAGTGCTCGATCGATGATTCACTTTGAAATAAAATAACGGAATAAATTAGTTTAACATTTGTAATTCTATTAAGACCGTGACGGATCCGATATTAGGAAGTAATCTCGCTAGAGCATTAAATCCCCTAACTTATAGACGTTTTGACCGAAATCTCTTTCAAGTCAAAAAGGCCTAAAGCCGCATTACCGAAGTGACCCGCACTATTGGATTTGACTCCAATCCGGAGGATTTACGTCATCCTATCTCTAGGGTTGCGTTCAACTTCTTCCTTCTTTGAGTGATCTTTCACATTCACGAGCCTCTCGGCTACTCAAATATGAGATCGGAATCTACTACCGTATACTAGAAATACTGAGTCGATACGAAATAAATCAAGGAAGGATCAAAAATAAAAATACAAATGCAACATAAAATAAAAGGTGCGTTATTTCATCGCAAAGCTTATCGCGATCGGGCACAAAAACTAATTAGCTAAGCATGATTGAGAAGGAAATGAGAATAAGAGAAAAAGAAAATATTTTCATTGCTTAAATAAAGAGAAGTACACAAAAATTATAACAAGACAAAATTAATCTACTAAAAAAGAGATTACAATAAAAACTACAACAAGGAAATAAGAAAAGAACTCTCACTTGCTCTCTACAAAATCTACTTCCAACTAAAACTACTTGACAAAACAAGAGGGAAGGGGTTCCTTTTATAGGAGAGGAAGAAGGATCTAGAATGAGGGGAGACAAAGGGGTGGCCGGCCACATAGGGGGAGAATGCATGCATGTAATACATTTAATGATGGAGAGAGAGGGAGAATATTCAATGTATGATAATAAATGGAAGGAGAGAGAGGAGGCTATATGCATGCATTTTATTTTAGGAAAAGGAAAAGAAAATTAAACATAAGAGAGGGGGATGGATGAGGAATAAAGTGGGGAGAAAAATAATAAAGGGGAGAGAGAGAGATGAATGAGGTGGCAAGGTGCATGCATGTATGTGGTCGGCCAAGCAAAGGCAAAATGGGCTTGTTAGTGTGGGCTTTATGAGGGGCTCGGGTTTGGGCTTGGAGAGCTGCTTGGATTGCTTCATGTTGGGCTGAACCATGGGCTCGGGCTGAACTTGTAGGCTCGGGTAGGGTCTTGCTTGGGCTCGGGTTTGCTTCTTATATGGAGTGGTCAGGCTGCATCTTGATGAGAAGGGCTTGGACTTGTGCTTGGGCTGCACCTACAAACAAATAGAATATAACATAATATTAGTTATATAACATAGCAAACATAAATTATCATAAAGTAACACAAACATAAGATAACAATAACAAAGACATAAAATAACAAAACATCATAACCAACAAACATAACACACAATATTAAAATAACATAAAATAAAATATTAAAACATATTATCAAAATTAAAATATAGCATACATAAAATATAAAAATTAATACTTAAACCTAGGAAAATTCAAACAAAACTAACCCAAAAAGTGATGACTAAAAGTAGTCATCAAAGCCGCAGGCCCGCATCAGAGTGGGCAATAGGGATCGGGAGCTCAGCATCGGAGAGATCATTGATCTTCTCAAGCTCTCCCGGGCGCCTCGCCTCAAACCCGGGTGAGATGAAATTGACGAACACCGAGAGATGCTTGTTCTCGGTGAAGTTGGCGGAGTGGAAGGTGTAGTTTGAGAAATTCTACACACACTTGCCTCGCCCCTCGGCATCACCACCATCTCCTCCCATCTCACGAGCTAGTAAGCTGGAGGGGGACTGGAGTTCTTGCGAATAGTGGCGAGTTGAGAATCAGACTATCGGGAACGAAGGAAATGCTGATGAAGAGTTAATGCGGTAGGTAGATTAATGGTAGATATGGCTATTTATAGAAGTAAAAAGGACATGAAAACGTCTTTTTGGCGGGAGGTGTGCAGATGGAAAAAAAAATTGTTTGACGCTTTGAAACTCAAGCCCGCCCCAAATTCTTACCATCTACTCGCCACGATCCTAATGAAAGCTAAGCGGTAGCGAGATAAGAAGCGAGTGAGAGAAACAATTATATATACATATAACACAGGCCCATTAGCGGGCGAGTACAATCCTGAATATTAAAGGGGAGGAGGAAGACCTCTAGAAGAGGAAAGAAAAGAAAATAATTTCACAACTAAGTCGCACGGGCTGAGGCCCAAAAGGCAAGCATGGCCCAGGTCTGCGGGCTGGCAGCAAGAGGGCAGGGGGCTCAGTACTGGATCCATTTCTACTAACCTCGACCTCATGTCCTGGAACGGGGTGGTAGGCGAGGGTAGTAATACTCGCGAACCGCCATGAGTTCTTGCTAGGCCACGCCGACCTTTTTAGTAGCCCGTCGCAGTCGTTCCTCAACCCGTGCGAGGTGTACGTACTCCTGGTAAGGTCATCCCGTCGCCGTCTTCTTGGCGCCTTCGGCACTCCAAACACCCAAAAAACGCCTCCTCGTTTGCCTTATCCTCTTCCACCCTGTCGTAAACCTCGCGTAGCATCAGGGAGTGTTTTCGTAATAACTCAGTCACTCATTTCTTCATTCCCTCAGTATCCTGAGGGTCACCCAGGTAGTCCGCGATATGGTCCGGGGAAGGGGGAGGCTAGTACTCCTCGCTCATGTCGATGTCGGATGATGAGATCCCGTGAAAACATGAAAAAGAGGACTTTCTTCCCCTGATGTAGTGATAGGTATATATATTAGGCGATAGGATATATCAGATGTTGCTACTTATGTTATGTGCAGGATATATATGTTTGCCTACATCTTATATATTACTAGTATGATATATACTTCCTATATCGCCATAAATTTTGTTGGTAGGAGGACTTTCTACCAAGACCCTCTTCGACACAGGAGCAACACACTCCTTTGTGTCCCACGAATTTATCGCAACAAAAGAGAACGTTATCCATACAGCCGAACTAGCTATACAAATCCGTTTATGGGATGGATCAGATATGAAGTCTACAGAAAGTGCTTGTTGCAGTCTGTGCTAGGAGAAGTAGACTTTGAAGTCTACGCGACCATCCTGGAAATAACTGGATTCGATATTATACTGGGAATGGACTGACTAGTCGAGCACAAGGCGCAAATAGATTATTCAACGCAAGAGGTCCGCCTGCAGAACAAAAACATCCAGAACGTCATGTTGATAGGTGTACCCCTCGGTCTCGCGTATTATTATTACTTCTGCGTAGATTGTAAGGTCAGTCCGGCAAAAGAATGAGGTGTACCAAATCTACTTCGAAATGGAAGACAAAACTCAAGTACTCGCCAAAGTCCCGGTGGTACACAACTTCCCGGATATTTTTCCTGAGTCCCTCCTAGGATTGTCGCCCCAGCGAGAGGTCGACTTTCAGATTGAGCTCGTGACTGGAGCACGACTAGTATCACAAGCCCCCTACTAGATGGCCCCAAGAGAACTGGCTGAGTTAAAGATTCAACTACATGAGCTAATAGATGTTGAATTCGTCTTTCCTAGTTACTCACCCTGGGGAGCTCCTATGCTATTTGTAAAGAAGAAAGACGGAACATTACGTCTATGCATAGACTACAGGGAGCTAAATAAGCTTACTATACGAAAAACATACCCCCTCCCTAGGATCGACGAGCTGTTCGATCAGTTGCAGGGTGCGTCCGTGTTTTCCAAGATGGACTTGAGATCAGGCAACTATCTGCTTCGAATCCGAGAGGAAGATATTCACAAAACTTCCTTCATCTCCCGATATGGTCTCTATGAGTTTCTGGTGATGCCTTTTGGACTCACCAATGCACCCTCCGCCTTTATGACCCTGATGAATAGAGTCTTTGAGCCCTTCTTAGATCACTTTGTGATCTTCTTCATTGATGATATTTTGATCTACTCAAAGACCAAGGCAGACCATGCTAGGCACCTGCCGATGGTGCTACTAAAACTCCGAGAACACTCACTCTTCGCCAAATTCAGTAAGTGCGAGTTTTGGATGGAAGAAGTTGGATTCTTGGGCCATACTATAAACCATAAAGGGGTAGCAGTGGATCAAACAGAGATCTAGGCAGTGCAAAATTTGCCACCACTCAGAAGAGCGTCAGATATCCGAAGTTTTCTTGGTCTTGCCGGATATTATAGGAAGTTTCTATAAGGCTTCTCCAAAATTGCTTTACCCCTAACTGCCCTCATTAAAAAGGATGTTACATTTCGATGGACACCGGAATATGAGACCGCATTCGTTGAATTGAAGAAGCGGTTGACCTCTGTGCCAATCCTTACGATCCCCATTGGAACCGAGAGATTCCAGATCTACATTGATGCCTCCCTGAAAGGATTCAGAGCAGTCCTGATGCATCATGGCAAGGTGGTGGCCTACGCATCTCATTAATTGAAGCATCGTGAATTAAATTATGCAGCTCACGATCTAGAACTGGGCGATGCCGTCTTCACCCTTTAAATCTGGAGGCATTACTTGCACGAAGTAAGATGTGAGATCTTCTCCGACCACAAGAGCCTCAAATACATCTTCACTCAGAAAGAGCTAAATCTTCGGCAACGCCGATGGTTAGAATTCCTGTGTGACTATGATTTCACGCTCCAATATCACCCCGGAAAAGCTAATAGAGTCGCTGACGCTTTAAGCCGCCAACCTTCGATAGCTGGGAGTTGGATGGAACAAATCCTTAAGGAGCTGTTCCAGACTTTAGTATACTTTGAAATTACCCTGGTTGCCCGAAGAGATCCAGAAGAATATAATTCTCAGCTGTATTGGATGGAGATCCAATGCAACATCCGAGATCGGATACGAGAAGCTCAGAAGATCGACCCAGAGGTGGTTCCGATCATTCGATCTCTGCAAGATGGAGCATAGGAGGATTATAATCTGCACGACGAAGTTCTACAATTCAAGCATCGCATATTTATTCCCTCTATCGGGGGAACCCGCAAGGAAATCCTGCAAAAGCCCACCAGTCGAGATACTCCTTTCATCCTGTTATGGTCAAAATGTACGTGGACCTGCGCAGGACCATTTATTGGCCTGGGATGAAAAGGAACGTTACCAACTTCGTGGCCCAATGCTAGACCTGTCAAAGGGTTAAAGCAGAATGTCACAGCCCAGGAGGTCTGATGCAGCCCCTGCCTATACCTGAATGGAAGATCGAGGACATTTCCATAGACTTTGTCCACGGCCTACTACCTCGATCCCGTGCCAGAAACGACTCCATATAGGTTGTTGTAGATTGACTCACCAAGGTGGCCCGAGTCATTCCAAATCGACAGGGAGAATGTGTTGATATTCTGGCCAGGATTTTCATAGAGCAAGTTGTCCGTTTCCACGGAGTACCGAAGTCCATTGTGTCGGATCATGACGGGTGATTCACATCCAAGGAATGGAGACGAGTACATGCATACTTGGGGACCAAGTTGGCCTTTAGCACCCCTTCCACCCACAGATAGATGGACAGACAGAAAGGACAAACCGGACGTTGGTGGATCTACTTTGGCTTTGCATAGTGGAATGCAATGAGCCTTGGGAATATTTATTACCTCTGGTTGAGTTTTCATATAATAACAGCTACCAGGCTAGCATCAAGATGACTCCATACGAAGCATTATACGGAAGGCATTGTCGAACCCCGTTGACATGGGCTCAGGAAGAGGATCCGAAAGCCTTAGGAGTAGCTTATATTGACGATACTATGACAGCAATACAGCTAATCCAGGAATGGATGCAGGAGGCACAGAGCTGACAAACCAAGTATTATGATGCGCGACACCGACTGGTGGAATTCGTCGTGGGGGAGGTGGTGTTCCTAAAAATCAAACCCATGCATGGTGTCTCCCGGCTGAGAAAGCAGAAGAAGGTAGACCCCCCCTACATGGGCCCCTATCAGGTGGCAGAACACGTTGGCCCTGTTGCCAATCGATTAGCCGTGCCTCCAGAACTGGGAAACCTTCATGATGTATTTCATGTCTCCTCTTTGAGACAAGTCCTCCGGCAACCAGAACAGTATCTACCCACACCACCAGTACAACTGCGGTTGGACAGATCCATCAAACTCGAACCAATCAGGATCGTAGATCATAAAGTGAAGAATCTATGTAACAAGACCATCCCAATGGTCAAGATATTATGGTCAAATCACAGACAAGATGAGTACACATGGAAACCAGAGACCCTCATCTACGAAAAGCACCCAAAGCTCTTTCCCCATGTATGCTACTCTTTTCCCCCTACTTTAAGCAAATTTTCGAGGATGAAAATCTTTTTATTTTTATTGGATTGTAACATCCCAACTTTTATTAGGCCATCAGAACCCTAGTAGGCCCAATAAAAATAACCCAAACCCCTACCCGTAACCCGGTGGAAAGTCATCATAGGCAGGAAATAGGGCTAGAAAACTCTGATTCAAGTTCTGTCAGTTTCTGAGGCCTCGTATAGTCGATAGGAGCGTGTTGGAACTCGTACCGTTGGACCATGGGGTCATATGATGGATATGACCATTCCTCATAAATTGTCGCGAAAACAAGATTTGGAATATCGATCTAGAGAACTCCGGTTTAAGTTCTGTCAGCTCCTACAACCTCGTATAGACAATACGAGAACAATGGAATTCGTCGTATTGCAGTCCAAGGTCTAACGATGAATATAGACATTTTGACTGATTTAGTGCGCCGCGACACACAGATTTTTGGATATTTAGCAAACAAACACCGATTTGACCCCGGTCAGTGGCATTGGACTTGTATGACCAATACAAAGTCAAGTGAGTGTGCCCTGGTCAAGTTTTGATATGAGTAGTCAACCTATGGTCAAATCAAGCATACTCGTGCACCGAAAAGCGTGCACGCACAAATTATGATGCAACACCCCGACTTCGACCCAACTCCCGTTATCTTGTACCCACTCTAACCTTGACCAACATGAGGGACGATCCTAGGGTTGACTTTGTTCAACCACCCCTAAAAATCCAAATTTTTTATTTTTTTTCATAAGAGGTATGTTTTCTCCTCACCCCCCCCCCCCCTCGCCCCGCTTCACTAATGACAAGGACTTACCCCTCACCCTTGGGCCACCAACCAGCAAGAAAGAAAGGGAGGTGAGCCATGGGCCAGGGTAGGCACATCTTCCTCCTCCCCCTCTTCTTTTCTCATAAAGGACCAAGGCCCAAAAGCCCACCAAACCCTCTCCCCATTAAGTAGCTGCCACTTAGGAACTCTAGGATGGTGCCACATGGCCGGATCAGGTGGAGGAGAAGGGAAGAACCCCTCCTTTACATGGGATAATCCCACACTGTCGGTTGGATAGGGGAGAGACCTTCCCCGGCCTATAAAAGACCTTGCCTGATCCTCTTCCCTCCACACCAACCCAAATCAGGCCAGGGCCCCCTCTACCAGAGCTGCCCTTGCCAGAAACCACCATCCTCAAGCTCGACCACCGCCACCTTTAATGTTAGAGAAGGTTGGTCCTTCCTAAGCTCCTCCTCATGTAGAAACTTCTCCCCTCCCCCTTCCCTTCCTCTTTGACGTCCTACATGGACCCTCCAGCGACCGGAGCACTGTCGGCACCACCCGACCCTTGCTCCAGGTCGGGTGGCGGCTATAGGGAGGTTGGCCCCTTCCCCGCACCAGGGGTGGCGCTGGAGAAGGCTTGACCCACCGGGATGACTTTTCCGATGGGGAGAAAGCCGAGGTGCCGCCGGAAAATGCCGCTCTGGCAGTACCTGAAAAGGCAGAGCAGTTGCTCTGTTTTACCTCCGGCGGCGGCCGACGGCGGATGGTCACCATACCACTACTGGAGAAGATCCCTACCCCCGACGCTCGAACCGGGGAGGTTTCGGGGCTGGGTTCAACCCTAGTGAGGCGGGGTGGCTGGGTGAAGCTGGGAGCAAATGCACCACCACCCCGCTCTCGGGTTGGCCGAACCAGGCAGTGGCCAGCGGTAGCAGGACGTCGGGCTACCTCCTAGGGGGTTGCCGGCCCCCGGCGAACCGGTCGGGGGCAGCGCCAGTGCCCGGCGATGACTAGCCAATGGTGGCAGCAGATATTGCTGACTGCCGCCAGCGAGGAGCAGTTGTCGTTCGATCCATGATAGGGATCAGACGCCCGAGATCTTCTTAAATCCCGCCCCCGCCTCAACATCAGCGCCCCCCCCCCCACACACACACAGAGGATCCGTGGTCGATCCGCTGTGGGGACAGAAGGTTCGCTTCTCAGGTGCGTCTTGATCTCAGCCGTGGGATCAAGCTGATATGACTAGCTGTAGACAAAATCACTTAACAGAACCTGGAGAAAATTCTAGAAAAAAACTGTATCCTCTGGGGGAAAAGTGGTCAACATGAAAAATGTCCCCCATGATGATAACTATCCTCACAAAAAATGGGCAAATATTTGGAGTTGATTTAGTATTTTTAAAGGCTCAAATAAAATTTATTTGGCCGAATTAAAGGCCCAAAACTCTTCAAAAAATTATGAAAATTTTTCTAGACTCATTTTAGACCTCCTTAAAGGCTGTATCAAAATTTGAGAAATTAGGGATCAAAATAACTTTCCTTAATTTCTTGGAGCCTAGAGCCGCGCTCGGAAATTATTACGCTCATTTTTGAAAATTGGAGTGCGCGACTATTCGCTCTAATTTAAATAATAAATTTAAATTGTCGTATCGACGAGAGTGGTCGTGGCAAGTGACCAAGCTCCGTGTGTTCCAAGACTTCGTGAAACCGTCGAGCTCCACGACTCTCAGGTGATATAGGCACGCTCTGAAGGTGAGAGTGCGAGTAGTGAGTCGTAAATTATTCTCAATAATTAATGAGGGTGTAACCCCCGATAATCCCCGGATCCGATTAAGCCATGATTAATAAAGCGCAACTAAATCATAATCGGATCTTAATAAATGAGTGTAACCCAAGGAAGCCTTATTAAAAACTGAGATGGAATTGAATGTGTCTCCTGTGAACGGAGATGGAACTGAAGCCTCCTGAATGTAGTGATTAAACTACTAACCATTTTCTTTATGATTATTCCAGTCTTGCACTGGTCTAGTTCCTTTCAATTCAGTACTACTCTAGTCATGTACTGGTCAAGTTCAATTCAGTAATTTCAATTTAGTATTACTCTAGTCTTGCACTGGTCGAGTTCCTTTCAATTCAGTACTTTCAATTCAGTATGACTCCAGTCCTGTACTAGTCAAGTTCAATTCAGTAATTTCAATTCAGTACTACTCTAGTCTCGTACTGTTCAAGTTCAATTCAGTACTTTCAATTTAGTACTACTCCAGTCTCATACTGGTCAAGTTCAATTCAGTACTTTTAATTCAATACTACTCCAGTCCCGTACTGGTCAAGTTCAATTCAGTACTACTCCAGTCCTGTACTGGTCAAGTTCAATTCAGTACTTTCAATTCAGTACTACTCCAGTCCCGTGCTGGTCAAGTTCATTTTAGTTCAGTACTATTATTTCAGTACTACTCCAGTTTCGTACTGGTCACATTTCATTCAGCACTTAATTTATGCAACCTTAATTACCACATTTTCATTATTGCAATTTACTATTATAAGCACGGGTCCTGCTTTGACAAGCAGTTAATTGTTAAGGTGGAGCCTTAGTTGGGGATAACTGGAGTTGAGGTGTTCCTCTGAGCTTAGCCTCAAATAAATCGCTCTCACACTTCTTGTCGAAAGTAGAGCTGAACGTCGCTGCCTGAAGGTTAACGTATAGTAGGGCAGGACACCGCAGACCAGATACGTATTGACTGTTTGATTTCTTGTAAATTGTTTGCGATAAACTGTGGCGTGTCAGTCCCTTTCGCAGACCGTTCGTACCGGTACGGAGAGGTTGACGACTCAAGGCGACATGGAGATGGGTTCCACGAGTGACCGACCGTCATGTTTTATTCGCCGTCGGATTTTTCCCCCACTGGTCGGCCAAAATATTGAATCATCGGATGTCGCTCACAGGCAGGAGTACACGGGGTTGTATGTTGGGGCCTGTGGCTATGTAATATGACCACCACCAGAAGTGGCAGGACTGACCACTATCACTGACGGCCACATCGGTGAGGCCCGCGGGGCTCGCTACCTTGCTGGAATAGAAGCGGTCCATACTATGTCGGCATAGGGTGTTATGCGCGGCTGTGAATGTCTGCGGTATATTATGTGCGGATGTGAATGCATGTGGCATGTTATATGCGAATGTGAATGCCTGCGTTAGAGTACCAATTGTAGTTGCCTGTTGTGCTGATGTGCGATTGGAGCCTTAATTATAATTGTTAAACACTTCTTCTGATATTCCAGTTATACTACGATGCGCTTCATTGCTCCTTGCTCTACATATGAAATGTTGTACTAACTCTCCCTTTCTTCGGCTATCTACTTTTGTTGGGTGTGTGTGTGCTCATCCCCAGGATGTGGATCCGTGGAGGAGATTTTTTTCTACTTAGCTCTGTGACTAACAGTTACATAAATAATCATTCACAGGAAATGGAGCACTGTAGTGACCCAATGCTGTAGGAGAATGCGCCAGCGGTCAGGACTACCCGAGCAAATGCACCCCCAACGTATTCGGAGTTCCGAGGCGTGAGTACTTACGAGCTAAATAAGGAGAGAGGGATGAGTTATATGTAGTACTTGAATAGCCTACGTGCTTGTATAAATACTTAAGCTTCGACCTATTACTCAAGTAATATATATAATGCTATATATATTTGATACTGGTTTCCTGTTAATGTTTCCGCAAATCTCTGATGTGTTGTGAATGTTGTGATTCTACCCGATCAAGGCAGCCACCTAGTGCTTAGATAGGGTGGGACATTACCCCAAGGAGCACTGGGTGGACGTCTTGGGCAAGTAAGATTCCCTCCAGCCCGACCCGGGTAAAGGTTGGGGGAAGGGGTCTTACAGAGTATCATCGGCAGGAGAGTATCGGTGGACGATGCCAACGTGAGAGTAAGCGCATCACATGCATTCAACTCTCTGAGCCTTTGAGCCAAACAAACATCATCAGGAAGCGAACATGCAAGTACCAAAAGAAGAACGAGTAATCATTAAAGAGTTTGTATTATCTGCATAAGGATTACAAGCTACAAAAGTTCTAAGTATTTACAACTCTATGTACGCGAGCTCGAATAAGATCGCCAGACTAATACGAATCATCATCTCCAGTATCAGGTCGATACTCGTCATCTCCAATATCGACATCTTCCTCATTCTCGCCTTCATTCTCTCCCTTCACATCATCAGCATCCTCGCCGTCACTATCACCACTGCTCTCTCCGCTACTATTGTCACTGCTGCTAGAGTCAGAAGTCGAGGAGAGGATGCGATCTGGCGAGCTGGATACCTCAACGAGCAATCTGTGGGATAAGGTCCTGGACGGTCAGGTGCTTGGCATTTGCACTGAGAAAGCAGCTGATCCTCGTCCTGGCGAGGATGATTTCCCTTATTGCTTGTACTATCCCACAACGAACAGCCGACATCTCGTACCCAAGTAAGAGGATTCTCTTGCCCATCTCGTGCGTTGGCGCTGCCTATTGCGACTCAACCTGGCGAGTGTCGGAAGGGCCCGCGTGATCTGTGATGGTGATCGAGCATGTTTCTAACTCGGCGACCAAGATTTGAGAAGCTTCCAGCTCGGCTCTAGTGTTGGCGAGTTCCTGCTCAAGCTCGGAAAACTTCTTCCCAGTCTCAATCTCGGTCGCCTGCGAGTATCAACAAATCAGTTAGCAAGATGAGCCAGGTCAAAACCAACTAAGCCACCCGAGGAGGCGACCTACCTCATACTCCTTCCAGCGAGCAGATACAGCCCAAGCTCCAGCAACTTCTTTGAGACGACCCTCAATGCCTCCAGTGTCTCGAGGAGCTTCCTCGCCGTGAAATTCCCAAGCTAGGCAGATCGCAAGATCGAGTGATAAGTCTGATGGGCAAGCTCCTCTGAGCTGTGCTTCAGCATGGACTCAGCATTCGCTCTCCCATACAAAGTATGAAAGACATTGAAGGCCTCCCCCATATCCTTCCAGCCTTTCTGACAAAGACACCAACGGGTGACCAAAGATGTCATTTCCTCCTCGCCCGAGGTTAAATTTTGGGTGGAAGTGGGGCGCCCGGGCATCGGTTGGAGACTCTTGCTCGTCGAATAACTGTGGAGAAACTCTTGCCCGCTTGCTCACGTGGTCCGGGGACTTAGCCTTCCCCTTCTCTCTGACGAGCTTCTTCCGCGGCACGACATCCCCATCGCCGGCATGCATTTCTCCCTTGTCGATCTCCTCAAACTCGGCTGATGGGAGGTTTGAGGACCCTTCGCGTGATGACGCAACTTCTTTTGTCGGAGGAAGCGGCTTCTGTGGAAGCTCGCGAGCTTCTGCAAGAATCGAAGATAAGTTTAGCGCGATATTTGATGACGAACAAATTTAGCTAGTATGGAAGGATCTCACTTTTTTTTACCTTCACAGGGGGTGACTTCATCAAGCACGTTGACATTGATGCATCATCCCGATGTGGTGAATGGTATGAGAATGTATAAATATATTTATTTACTGCTTTAGACTTTCAAGACTGTTGATATATGTCGCCTGTATTTTAGGCTTTGTGCCAGTTTCTGGTTACCCCACTAGGGTATTGTTTAATACGCTCATTTTTTGCGGAAAGCTTTATCCGGAGAATTGGAGCTGAGTCATTCTCGGCAGACGCTGAGCTAAAGGTGCGTATGCCCAATGAGTCTTCCATGACTACCGAGGCGAAGGGGCGCATTTGTTGGAGTCTAGGCGGAGTTGACTTCATGTTGGTAGCAACGGTTCTACCGCTGGTTGAGTTCGATGTGATATTGAGAATGGACTGGCTTGCAGAGAAGCATGCTAGTATTGACTGTCTATCTATGGTGGTGACCCTGAGAACCAAAGGGCAGACATAAGTTAAGTTTGAGGGCCTTAGTGGAGTGGCCTGTTCCCTGATTTCGGCAATGTAATTGGTGCGGAAAGTTAACCAGGGAGGAGCAGCTCTTGTAGGATTGTTGGATGTTCGCCTTTCCAGGTTATCACTTGGATAAGTGCCGGTAGTGGCCGAGTTCGAGGATGTCGCCTGTATTTTACTATGTTTTCAGACTTTTATTCCCAAGATGCACTTTTATGTTTGGATGTTTGTTTTTCTTTTTATGCAAAACTTCTACTATGTTCAATTGCGCTTTCTTCTATGGATAATATTTAAAATCTAAAACTTAGTATTCTCTACTTTCCAGCACTCTAAAACGTAAACATTATATACCACAAATATAAGAGGAGATTGTTAATGTATTTTTGAGTATATAGCACTCTAAAACGTTATATACATATAAAACTATAGTTGGGGGCAACAAGGAGGTACTTCCACTTTGACCACCACCCGGGATGCTTTGAGTGACCTAACACATTTAATATCAACGATTAAATTGATTTAATTTATTATTGTGCCCTTTGTTTGAATCAAAACACTCAACCAAAAATATTTGGTTGAAATTATTAATTATGCAAGGGTATTATTAGTTTCCAATATGGGATACTATATATTCTCAGCACTCCCCATCACATGCAGGGCCGTTGTCTCCATCTATTTAAAATTTATGTTGCTCGAGAGCGGGATATTGAATAATTTGAGTCTTTTAATTGAAACTCTTTTGATAATTGAATCAAATTACACATGCAAGATAATAGAGAGCTGGGCACAACTATGGCTTCCTTGACCACATAGCTTCTTTGACCATATATATATATATATATTAAAAATATATATGGTGGTCTGTCAATAGCGTGAGTTCGAAAATAGGGGAAAATAGGTGGCCGTCCTATTTGAGTGTTTTGATCCAAAGCTGCTGGATCTGGGGCTGCAAATAACCTATTTGGTCTACCAATAAAAAACCCCAAAAGCTCTCATTCTCTCTCTTAAAACCAGACTGCCATTTCCTCTCCTCCCCCCCACGCCATTTCTGCGCCTCCCCCACTCACAAACATCTCTGCTGCCGCCTGCGGCCTGACCGGAGACCCCCGGTGGGTTTGACAAACTTGCCGGTGGTAATCCAGTGGCGCTGCGGAAGGGCCACCACCGGCGGTGGCCTTGACCGTGAGGCCCAGATCAAGAGAGATGAAAATATATCAGGGAGTTGGGCACAACTATATATCATCAGGGAGCTGGGCACAACATGAAAGTTATATATATATATATATATATATATATATATATATATATCAGAGAGCTGGGCGCAACTATATAACATCAAAGTAAGCAGAATTAATTATCACCCAAGATATCAAAAAATACATAGAAGAAATCCATTGTTTTGTGGATCAAGAGAGATGAAACAAGTCACCCCCAAGAGGAGAGGGTGATCAATTGACGCATATCAAACCTTCAAAGAGGAACATCTCAAAGAGCACCACCAGTAATGACCAAGTCTTTTGACAAAGAAGTGGAAGAAGTGCTCACGAATAAAACTGTGCGAAGGAGAGGCGTGCAACCGAGCACGCAATATTTGATTAAGTGGAAGGGAAGGCCAGAGTCCGAAGCAACATGGGAAACATTAAAATATCTCTGGCAGTTCAAAGACATCATCCAACAGTACGAGGCGACGAGGGCATCGCCAGATTAGGTGGGGGAGGATGTCACGACCGTGCATTCTTGGGGTAACTTTTGTAGATTTCTAGAGAAATCAAGGATCTTGGAGGACATTCTTGTATATAGAGAATAGTCTAGAATATTTTTGAAAGTTGTAGATACTTAGATGATGGTAGAGTAGTCTAGACCCTTCCATTCTTTGGAGGGAAAACCCTTTTGGGGACTATATAAGGGGAAGACCCCCGGCCCCTCATTTGTAACTCACCAAGCAATTCAAGCAATAAAGCTCTCTTACTCATTGTTACTCTCTTGCTTTCTCATTCCCGTTCCTAAGTGCTCTCTTCTTATTCTTCCACGATCAAGTGTTGACGGAGGCTGACTTAGCTAACTGCGAAGGGAGCAACAAGGAGCTAAGGATGCACGCGACGTTGTCAAGGGGACAAGTCCGTGACATGCAGCTTCAATTAGGGTTCTATTTTTCCTTTCAGCTACCCCATTTTGCTGAGGAGTTCTAGGAGCTGAGAAATAGTGTTTGATACCTTCCTTCTCACAGAACTCATGCATAAGAAGAGATTCAAACTCAGTATCATGATCACTTCTGATCAATGAAACTTGAGTAGAGTACTCAATCTGTATGGTCTTGAGAAAATTTGTAAGAACCGTAAAGATCTCAGGAAGAACACCCAAGTGAATCTAGAGAAGTCATCTACAACTACTAAGGTATAAGATTTCCCTCCCAGGATTTGTACAGTAATAAGGCCAAAAAGGTCCAAGTGTAACAAGTATAAAATCCTAGGTGAATCACTCTTATTAATTGATTTAAAGCTAGATTTAGTTCTCTTGCCTAATTGACAAGCCCTGCAGAGGCCTTCCTTCTTGTAGGAGCCAAAGGGCATTCCTCTAACGAGGTTGTCTTTAGATATCCTAGTAATGTTTTTCAAATTTACATGACCTAATATCTTATGTCATAAATCATTTTGATTGCTAACTAGATTAAGCAGACAAATATCAGAAGTGGCAGAAAGAAAATTTACCAAATATATATTGCCTTGTCTATTTCCAATTAAAACAAGTTGGTTTTCTTTAGAGGAGATAATACAAGAGTTAGAGTTAAAGGATACCTGATAACCATCATCACATAGTTAACTTATGGAGATGAGGTTGTGCTTCAGTCCACTTACATAAGCAACCTTTCTGAAGGTTACTGCCCCAATTTTGACTTTACCATAGCCTTTAGTCTAGCCACAGTTTGAGTCACCAAAGATCACTTTTGGTCCTTGCTTGGACTTGTAGTTACTTAGATTGTCCTTGCTGCCTGTCATATGCCTGGAGCATCCACTGTCCAGATACCATTGTTGATTAACTGCTGGTCAGCTCTTTACCTGCAAAAATGATAATGAATTATTCTTGACCCAGGTTACCTTGGGTCCTTGTTGATTTACATAGCTGAAACTAGAGATATATATGAATACTCAGGTTGATTCTTATAACCTTTAGGATGGTATTTTCTGGATGAAATTATGCATTGGTTAAAAGGATTGAAGTTTCTGTTGGTATTAAAATTTCTGTATTTATGATCTGAGATCGACAAAGTCTGGTGGGATCGTCGACCTGAGCTCGACGAATTGGGATGAGATCTTCGATCTCTGCTCGAAGAATGAAGGTATTCATTCTCAGGGCACCAATATCGTTGATCTCTGGTCGACGAATCATACTGGTTTCATTGATCGTAGATCGAAGAATAATTATTATTATAGTTTGCGTTCAGAGTTTGTCGTTCTAAGGTCGACGAACTGTTCACGTTTCGTCGATCTGAGTTCGATGAAAACTGCTGAACATTGTTGTTTTTGTTATTCTTCCTATTCTTAGATTTCTTTTTGATTTCCATTTATTTAAGCACTTCATTTACCTTATTTACCTGTTCAGTGTTCTTCTTTCCTTTGTCAGAGATAAAATGCACTGGTTTTGAAAGATGATTTTTCTGGATTAGAGGTGGTTCACTAGATGAGGCACCTAATCCTAGTTTATTATTATTAGTTCTAGCATTCAGTGTGCTGGTTATATATTATAATTTCAAACTTCTGCCATTTATAGATTCCTCTAATTTCTTGGCTTTGCTAAGTTCAGATTTTAGGAATATGATTTGTTCATTAGCAGAGTTGAGTTCAATAATTAATTTAGCATTTTTAGCAGTAAGCTTATCTTGATCAGTTAATTTTTCTCTGAGGAGTTTGAATTCCTTCTCAGAGCTTATTAAGTCTAAGCATACATTTTTGAATTCAAATTTAAAATCTTCAGATTCAAAATTGTTGGAATAATTTGCCAACAGGACGCGTGTGTGTGGGACCGACCCCGTGGCTTTCCCCATCGCGTTCCTGGTCTGGGTGTTGACCCTGGTGGGCCCCCTGTGGCGGAATATCCCTGCGGTCCTGTGGTTGGGATTAGTCCCGCATCGCTCGCAGTGCTTGCTCCTCCGTGTTTATGTACCCCGCCACCCTTCATCTCAAAACCTGGGTTTTGAGATGCGATATGGGTGGGCGGGTTCTCACATGGTATCAGAGGGAGGTTGTCCTGCTGCGGAGGTGTGTTGGAATAATTTTCCAGCAGGACGCGTGTGTGTGGGACCGACCCCATGGCTTTCCCCATCGCATTCCTGGTCTGGGTGTTCACCCCGGTGCCCCCCTATGACGGAATATCCCTACAGTCCTGTGGTTGGGATTAGTCCCACATCGCTCGCAGTGCTTGCTCCTCCGTGTTTATGTACCCCGCCACCCTTCATCTCAATACCTGAGTTTGAAGATGCGATATGGGTGGGTGGGTTCTCACAAATATCATATGAAGCTATTACCTGATCTTCAACAGACATGGATTCTTCATTATTAGAATCATCAGCATCTGATCTGCTGCTACAGGCATCAATTGCCATGAGGCAAACTTCCTTTGCCTTTTGCTCTTCTTCATCATCATTGGAGCTGGAAGAAGACGATTCTTCTTCCGTGTCACTCTAGGTGTCAGCAATAAATCCCTTTTTCTTACTCTTATGCTTACTTGAGGAGGGTTTGCTGTGATGAGTCCTTCTGGACTCTTTTTCTTTTCTTCTATCTTTCTTTTGAGCTTCTGGACACTCAGAGATGTAGCATCTTGGCTTCCTACAACCAAAGCAAACAACTTCTTTAGAAGGAGTTTTGTCATACCTTGGTTTATCATCCTGTCTAGATGATTTTCTTCTGAAGTCCTTCCTTGCCATTTTTAAAAATCTCTTGGCAAAGAGACTCATTAGTTCTTCATTCACTGGAATCCCTTCAGTATCTTCAGCAGCCTTAAAATCATGTTGTGCTCCTTCCTGGTAGGTGTTGGAGTCTTTGCTTCAGCAACTGCTTCTCTTGTCTTCATCTGCTGCTCATATGACTTAAGTTTCCCCATGAGAGATTCTGTGGAAATCTCATTCAAGCTTCTGTCTTCCTTGATTGGCCAGATCCTGGAGTCCCATGAGCTTGGGAAGCACATTAGGATCTTGTCATTCATCTCTGTGAGAGAGATGTCTTTATCTAAAGTATTTAGCTCACTGATGATAGAACTTAGTCTGTTGTACATGTCACTAACAGATTTAGCTTCATCTTTCTTGAAGTTTTCATATTGTGAGATGAGAGTTGATCTTCTGTCCTTTCTCTCATCTACTGATCCAGAAACAATCTGATTGAGAGAGAGTCCCAAATTGCTTTTGCAGAGGTGCATTCAACCACCTTTTGAAAGATGTCATCAGACATTGTTTTAGCCAATATGTTCATGGCTTTAACATCTGTAATCTTGGATTTCTTCTGGGCATCTGTCCACTCAGGTGGTGGAATAGCCTGAGTGTTTGAAGTAGAAGTTGAAACCGTTGCTGCAGTAGGAGGTCCTGTCAAGATAGAGTTGAATATATCCTTATCAATAGAGTTCATATATAATTTAATTCTCGCCTTCTAGATGGCAAACTTATTTAGGTTGCATACTGGAGGTCTGGTGCTTGCATAGTCCTTATTTTGTGCCATTATGATAGAGAATAGTTGGGAAGAGGAAAATCTGATCTAACTGGATCTTGGTTCAAGTGTTAACTTATACAACCAAACAAACACAGACTCTGATACCAATTGAAAGGAGAGGTTAGATCAGATTACTCTAGGGGGGGTGAATAGAGTATTAAAACTTTGGCTCTTTTTAAGATTTATATAAGAGTAAATATAATGATACCATATATTAGTCAAGAATAAAAACTAAGTTATTTATTCCACCAATCACAAGCACAGCAAAAACAAAGTAAAAGAAAAGGAGCAACCAGACGACAAAAGAAGTTTATAGTGGTTCCCCTAAACTTGGGTACATCCATTCTTCTACCACCCTAGGTTGGAATCCACTAGCAAGTTTTGATCAGGTGACTGCCACCACAAGATCTGATTCAGGTAGACCAGGAAACCCTTCAGGCTTTTGATCAGGTGCAAAAAAACCAACTTCAAGTCTTTTGATCAGGTGACTTGTGAACCAGAATAACTTTTGAAGGGAGTAAAAACCCTGTACATATGGGAAAGGAAAAGATTGATGAGAGTCTTCTTTTCTCAAAACAAAATTAGAAGGCTTTGTGGATTCTTTTTGTTATCAAAAGCTCCTCCTGAGATGTTGATTGTTTCAGGAAGAATGAGCTTTGCTTAAGGGTGAGTAGGTCTTCAGCTTGTTCTGCCATGGTCCAGTAAATCCAGTATTGATGTTGAGTAGAAAGTCTCTGAATATTTCTGGAATAGAAGTTGAAGAAGACTCTTGATTTTGATGTTGTTGTTCTTCTTCAAGCTAGAGTGTTAGCAGAGAATGAGAAAAGCTTTTTGAGAGCGTCAACTGCTAGTTAAGTATTTTCTGTATAGTGAATTGACGATTTCTTATCTCTGTATCTCTAACTGTTCTGACTCGAAGAAGAGAAAATCTCTTTTATTCTGCTGCCAAAAATTCTTCTTTGAATTTTGAATTCTTTCCATAAATGATGGCAGATCCTGGGAAGAGAAAACGGCTGGAATAAAAGCATTAATTCAGTTTCCTAACTGTCCTTGATAGAATAAGCAAATATTTATTCTGATGAATATCATACTTAATACAACCACTAACGGCTATATTCCAAGGAATATTTTCATTAAATACTCAGAATAATACTGCTAAAAAGTAAGGAAAATAAGGAACAGAAGAAGGAAAAACTCAATCTGGAACTAAGCAGAAAACGTCAAACTCTGAACAGAATTCGTCGACCTGAGATCCAAGATCGTCGACAAGAGAATTCCAGTTCGTCGACCTGAGCTCTACGAACTGCTAACTGAGAGATACTTTCCAAATCTGCACTCTGAGTTTGTCGAACTTAGAATCTGTCTGAAAACAAAACGTTGACAAGAGCTCTGAGAACGTCGAGCTCAGCTTAGAGAATTAACTCTAATTTCGTCGATCTGAGATTGACGATCGTCGGGCTGAGTTCGAATAATTTCAAACTGATCACTGTCCTCTGAAAATTGCTAAATCTGAGTCTCTGAGATCCACTGCTGGCTTGTTTAAGGAGGTTGCACTAATCAGAACTTAACCTAAAATCTTGGACAACTAAACATGACCATGGCTATACAATGATGGGTCAGACTAAGCCTAAGTTAGTGAACCTATCCCAAATCCAACTAGGGATCCAACAGTACTGATGCTCCCGCTGTCAGGCTTCCACCTAGCTGGCAGGGTTGGGGTTTCGATGGACGTCGTTATGACCCCGAGGATTAGATCGGAGGATGTTCAACACCCGCCGTCAGGCTCTCACCTAGATGATTGACCCGGTGGTAGCACCCGGGAGTAGAAAATATTCTAAGAATTCTCACTCTGGGGTTACGTCTCGATGCTCCCGCTGTCAGGCTTACTCCTAGCTGGCAGGGTTGGGGTCTCGATGGACATCGTTATGAACCTAGGGATGAGCCCGGAGGATGTTCAACACCCGCCGTCAAACTCTCACCTAGCTGATTGGCCCGGTGGTAGTACCCGAGAGTGGAAAATGTTCTAAGTATTCTCGCTCTGGGGTTAGGTCTCGATACTCCCGCTGTCAGGCTTCCACCTAGCTGGCAGGGCTGGGGTCTCGATGGATGTTGTTATGACCCTAGGGTTGAGCCCAGAGGATTTTGAACATCGGCCGTCAGGCTCTCACCTAGCTGATTGGCCCGGTGGTAGCACCCGAGAGTGGAAAATGTTCAAAGTATTCTCACTCTTGGGTTAGGTCTAGACGCTCCCGCTGTCAGGCTTCCACCTAACTGGTAGGGATGAGGTCTCGATGGGCGTTGTTATAACCCTTGGGCTGAGCCCGGAGATTGTTAAACACTAGCCGTCAGGCTCTCACCTAGCTGATTGGCCCGGTGGTAGCACCCTAGATCTCGAAGGCAAAAGGAAGAGGGATACAGCTCGCATGCGAGTTAAGCGCTCGCGAGTGAGCTGGGAGCTCGCAGGAGAGTTAAGCGCTTGCGGGCGAGCTGGGCGCTCGCGGGCGAGTCAAGCCCTCGCGGGCAAGCTGAGCGCTCACGGGCAAGCTGGGCGCTCGCGGGCCTGACAACTGCTGGCACTTAGGGGCCACTACAAGCATACGTCCAAACTCAACAAATATTATTCTTCATTATTTAATACGACTGTTACAAAAGGGGAACTCGCCTTGGCGAGGTTATGAAATGGGGTGAGAAGGAATTACACTGGTATACCAAAAAGGAAGAGAAAGGGAAGAACCGGGAGGGTGGTCAGCTCTCGCCCCCTCCCCCGAGTTGCGATCCTCCTAGCCCCCGGGCGACTCCTCCTTGTCCTCGTTGCCCGCTGTCTTGAACAGCGCATCAAAGCTGTCCTCCTTCTTGCTAGGAGTGCTTGGTGGGAACAAGGTTGGCATCAGATCCCGTACTGCGACCTCCTCGCAGCCTTCCGCTAGGATCCTCGTACCCCGCATCGCCTCTAGGAGGTATTCTGCAGACTCGATCGAGTTGACTCGCAGTCGCTCCTCGACCTCCCTTTCGTTGAAGATTCGCGGCCTTTTGTAGTGGTACGGGGGCTCGATGGTGTTTTAAGGATAGAAGCACTCCATCTGTCGGGAGATCATTAAGAAGCTCCTTGTTCTTCCCCCTCAGCTTCTCAATGTCTGCCCCTTGCTCAGCAGAGCGATTGTACTGCTCTGCGACGCAGGCTCACAGCTGGGCGACCTCCTCCTCTAGCCCGGAGGTGCGAGTCCGAATCTCGCGGTCAGCCTCAACATCCTGTGGATCAGAAAGTCAGAATTACGGCGAAATGTTTCTAGGTAAAAATACAACGGGGGGTGGCAGATGCTCACCAGCCCGCCGACAGCTTTAGTGAGTAGGCCCTCGACGATGTTGCATTGCTGACCCACGATGGTCGCATTGTCTCTCACCACATCGTGCTCCTGCTCGGCTTTTCATAGGAGTTGGTCGAGGTTGAAAGTGCGGCGGACCATCATGTGATGGAGCTCGAAGGCCTGTAGGTGGGCCTACAAGCCCGCATGACCGATCTGGCGGGGGGGGAGCATACCCTTATACGCCTCAGCGGCATCACGGCCACACATGCCGAATCCCAGTGCATAGGCAAGGCTAGCAAGAGGCTGGCGAGCTCCCCAAGCAGGGCGGCAGGTGGAGACAGAGATCGGTGGGCCCGCTCATCCCATGTCACCATTGGCTTGCCAGCCAGATCCTTGCACCTTCCCCCTATGCCGAAGAGGGGGTGGTCCTCTGGCAGGGCCCACTCACGGGGCAAGGTCTCCTCGGTAGCAGGATGGGGGGGACTCATGCCCCCTTTGGTCCTCCCTCGTTGCAGTCTCCTTCAGTGGGCTTTCCGGAGAAGCATCCGAGAGACCACGGGCGAGTCTATGTATTTAGGGGATGGCTGCGGCTGTTTTCGCCCCCCTTGAGACCACTCTGGCCTTCTTCTTCTTGGTTGGGTGCTGACAAGATGAGCCAGGCTTTTCAAACTCCAGCCCATTTTCCTGGAGGAGGGCTGGCCTTCCGCCCATTCTCCTCGGCAGGCTAACACGGCCGCCCGGGTGAATTCAAGGGGATCTGCAAAAAGTGCCGAGTCCACGAAGGGCGGGTGCTTGGGGAGGAGTCACACCCATGTAGAAAAAGGTTTAAAGGTCAGATATGCTGATCACCCTGTCGAGTCAGGTAAAGAGGGGTAGGAGAGATTTACCTTCTCCAGGGAGGATAGGTAGGAGCGAGTCGTGGTCTCGGCAGAGATGGATGACCTCGAAGTCTTTGTGGAGAAAGAATTTGTGGAGCTCGGCGTCGTTGTCGTAGACGGATGGGGGCGGTAGACCTCCTCGCCTTTTTGTTGTGGCGAGAAGGAGATGTTGCCGAGATCGCCCTTGATGAAGACGATCTTGGTCATCCAGTTATGGTTCTTATTTGAGACCTCGCGAACCATTATGGAGGAGCTGCCAAAGAAGGCGACTCTGTCGGGGGTGGCCTTGTAGGAGAACAACTTGCAGAAGACTGTCAAGTTGAACTCAATCCGCTCCCGGCGGAGATAACAGATGAACACGGCCATCATTGCGACGACATTGGAGTTCAGTTGAGCGGGTACCGCGCCGAAGTACTTTAGGATCTGGAGGATCTCCGGCCAGAGGGGTAGGCGTAACCCCACCTCGAAGTGCGAGATGGGGAAGGCGAGTTCATCACTGTAGAAGGAATTGATGGCTTTGTGGTCCTCTAACAGGCGAGCTGTGAAGCTGGGGGGACGAAGTCAGCCATAAAGGCGGCGAGCTCCTCAGTGGCAGTGTTCCCCTCGAAGAAGCAGTGCTCGGTGAATTGCCAAGCACACTTCGTTTGACCATCAGAGTCAGGGTTGGTATTCACCATTTTCGCTGTGAGATTATAAATGCGAGTACAGAAGGATAGGGGAACAAAGAGAGGGGGTCTGAGAGTAATAATGGCGAACCATTACGAGTTGAGTTCTCACTGTTCTTGTTCTAATTCTTATTTATGATGAGCCCGAGTCTCCTATTTATAGGCGTAAGGAGGACTGTCGTCATCACCCATAGCGATAAGAAAATTTCCCGTCAATCCATGACTAGCATCACCTATCCACACAAACGCAGACACTAACATCTATCCACCACAAAAAACCATCTATTCTCGCAGGTGGAAAAAGGAATAGTTTGCCAAGCTGAGTGAACAATAACACTAGTCTGCATGGATTTGGTAACCTAGTTACGCGTCCTAATCCAATCACGCCATCATCAAACTATGAGACGCAACCACTAGACCGCACTATGAAGCAAATCCAAACACGCAAGCAGTGGACGACCTTACTCAGTCACCAGACCACACGGACCAGCAGTCTCCACATCTAGTTCGCGAATATTGCAGTCAACAACTAGAACAGAATCTGAGCCTAGTTGAACTTCCAAACTCGCCAAACTCCAGAAGTAGACCACTCAACCAGGAGGTCTCAGCGAAATCCATAAGCAAACCACACAACCAGGCGGTCTCGACAAACTAGGCAACAAACCTAGACTTGTCATAGACTCGTGAACAAGTCCACGACACCAGCAAACTCTTGCTATCAACCCGCCCAAGAAATCTCTCACAAACTGTGTGGTTAGCCTCCACAGACTGTGCTAACTGTCTACCTTTTTGAGAGCTAGAGATCCTGATAAGCTCTAAGCAGACTGTACAGTCTCACAATCCATACCACAACAGCCACAGTTAGATAAGGATAACTGCCCAGTTACTTCTCCAAGGTGCTTTCTAAACCAGACCGCAGGAAGGAAGGATGGAAGACAAAAATGGCTAACTGCCATCTCCTAGCTTCCAGTTTGCGACGGTCTTTGCGGTTTGTGTGGTATGCCATATCAGGCCGCCCCTACTCCACTTCACTCCGACTTCAATAATTTCAAGATTAACTAGATGGACCAGAATATCGGCCTCTCCCTCGACCTCCAGTACCTCTTCTGTGATTCGTATAGCCAGACACAGGTGGACAAGAATTAAAGGGCAATGATGGGGATGAACTTTTTTCCTTTCCTTTGGAGTCTTAACTTGGTTTGCAGAGCATGTTCAATTGGCTGTTCAAAAAGTTTAAGTCATTCCTAATGTGCTTTTAAAGACCTAAGAAGCTCTATCATTGATAGGGAGTATATATTATTTGCCTCCTCAATAGCTGTTACAATATATAATTATATTTTAAAGGTATGCCCCTGAACACCTTTGGGACTATCTTCTTTTCTTCAATTATATCACCAAAACTTTGAATTTGATTCACCATATTGGACACTCTACTGAGATAAGTTTGAAAATCTTCAGTAGGTATCATCTTTAGGTTATCAAATTCAGTTTATACGGAATGGAGTTTCATGCCTATATTTTTTTCTGAACCAACATAATCCAATTGTAAGTGATCCCAAGTTTCTTTGGCACTTGAGGCATTCAATATTCGAAGAAATATTGTGCGGCCAACCCCTTATTAAATATACAAGAGGGCCTTGACATCCTTTTTGACATTCTCAGTCATTTCCTTTTGAGGAGTTGCTTCTGTTCCATGGACAGATGATATACCATCCTTTCATCAAAGGAAATGAGCTTAAATTTGATTAAAAAATTTCAACAAATACATGTTTGAAATATAGAAAAGCTGGGATGAGAAATTTAAGTCAATTTGGACTTATTTGGAGATTTTACTTTCAACAACAAAGCAGGGTGATACCCGACCAAATCGAACAAGCTTTGTCATAAAGATGATAAGATCGTGTCCAGACCTAGGGAGGGTTACAAATTAAGAGAGACATTTCTTTGTCTGCATATATAGGCCAAGGGAGACATCTGACCCCAAGCTATTTAGAGTCAAATGTTTTGAAATCATAAACCAGTGAAGAAGAAGAACCCTAAAGAAAAGGAGAGAATTGAAAGAAGAGATCACACATGAAAAATAAAATTTTTGCATGATCTTCTACATTTTGTCTCCAAATTCGTGTAGCTTCATCATCCCCTTTCTTATAATTTTTGAAATGAACTCGATCATACGCAGACGTTTACCTCTAATATATGATTTTGGATTATCTATAATTTATTTGCATTGCTTATCCCAATGGTTCAGTAATATTTTTAGTGTACAAATTTTAGTTACGAGTCTCATACTTTCATAGGTCTAAGCGAACTGATATTTGGGTAGATCACACGTCGATAAAGAGAGTTTCATGAACATATCGAGAAAGAATGACTAAATCTCCCATCTTAGAATCAAATCGATGTGTTAGGATTTAAAGAACATTAAAGCCATATTTACGGGTTTCTGAATATAGAGTAAAGTTCCTTAGATCACTAAGATTAACTTGAATTCATCTCGACCAAAGAGTTTGGAGTAGCGTAAATACAACCTTGATATTTAGGAGTGTACAACCTCGTGTTTGTCAAGTGAATCCAACAAGTCAGAGCAGGGCCCTCGATATAGCCTGACTCGCACCTGCCTAAGCAGACGGGCGAACCGGGAAAGCCAGCCCACATTCGCCTAGCAGGCGAGCGAGCCTGGGTAGCTGGCCTGCATCCAGCTAGAAGGCGAGCGAGCCAGGGCAGTTAGCCCGCATCCGCCTAGAAGGCAGCCGAGCCACGGATAGCTTACCCTTTTCCAAATAAGGGGTGGGCGAGCCGCATGAACCCGACCCTCACTCGCCTAAGAAGGAGGCGAGCTGCGGGATCCGGGCCGCACCCGTCTAGGTGACTAGCGAGCTATTTCCCACCCTCCCCCATATGTGGGGTGCAGATAGCGTATATTTAATGTTATTTGGTCTGCTAGTAGCCTCACCAAACATCGGAGTTTTGCTATTGGCAGACCCACCTTGGGCTGCGTATTGTAAAACTAAAAGGCAGAGTTACGCTATTTGTAGGCAAGACTTAGAAATCTATAAATAGATCCACATGGGTACCTCAGAAGGCAAGCTTCTCATTTTCTGGTCTTGTAGCATTTTTTGAGGTGCCCTTAGCTCAACATTGTCTAAGAAGGGGAAGAACTCTAAGATCTTCCGGATTTGTTGCGGGACCTCCAAGTTGCAGCTATAGGTCATTCTCAAATCCTAAGTTTAGGGTCGAGTGAACTCAATCGGAGAAGTAAGTGTACGGTCACCCCTTTTTAGGGTCTGAAATCCACAGTAGCCAGTTCCCGGTTTCAACATTTTGGAATAGTGAATGTGGAGCATGATGTAACGCCTTCATCCATCTTATAGCATATGATAGAAGGTCCGTCTGGGGCCCGACGCCAAATATCACAAACAGTAAAGGAGGTTAATAGTTGTTTCCAAATCCAAGTTCAATTAGGAACGTATCCTAACTCAGAGCATTCTAGCGGAAGTATTTTACTTTATGAACCCAAACATGATTAGAAATATCCACTAATAAACATGAATGATATATATCAACATATAACACATGTTTCGACCGTAGCCTTATTACAATTGTTTCATTTAACAAAAATGTGGTTTTATACTTCGACACGCAGGCCGGCCACACATGAAAATAGTAAATAGTTTGCCTTTGGGCCTTCGAGCGTTAGCCAAACGCAGCACAAAGTCTTCAGCCCGCTACTTGCCACTTGGCTCTCTAGCACCTGCATAGAACAGCCCATCAAAACATGGCAAATAAAGCAACGGCCATCATTTTTGCTGACCCGTTTATAACGATCCCACCCCTTACTCGGGGCGACATTTTTCCATCCCTGCAAACAATGCATCATATATATAGTGACATTTACAATGTGCATGAACGCACCATTTACCACAGACATAGGCACTGCGGCCTCACGCTCCGTGCACTCAGGGCACATTCTCGGTGTACCGGACTTCCCGTATACCACCACCGTTCAGAGGTCCATGAGATAACGGTCAACATTGAGCGTTTATTTACGGCCCTTGACCCGAGACTTTCGTCGTTACGGCATACAACCTAAGACTCTCATTATGTGAACCTCACGACGCTATTTACTTTAGACATACGAATGAGATGACCATAATGCGAATATAGTTCAACCTTGCTCGTGCTCAATTAATCAATATCACACTCGGGATGACGCAGGTCGGCTTCCCCTTGTGCGTTAGGTGCACTTGCCTTAGCTGGACAATACATGCCCTCAGCTTCCATAGGGCTCTCACGACCGTTATAGTTGGCCTCCACGGCTCAACTTCATGTGTTATACTAGCCTCATGGCTTCACAGCAATTTAGGCTGGCTTTCACGGCCACCATAGCTGGGTTTGTAAAACTCTCAGCTTTCTCATACATTGACCCCCAGGTCTCAAGAAGACAGGCCAAACATCAAATAACTCACTGGGAGCTATCGCCGACGATAGTCACTGTCGCCCGGTGACATCATAAATTCTCAGAATTATGATTTCTTCCTCGGGCTTTTTCCTGGAGATTCACTCCAGTACTTCCTGTTACTCTCATTTCATAGGTAGAACCAACAGACCCCATTTTTCACGCATTCATCTACACGTATATAAACGGAGTCTTCTCCAGCACGCAAAGCATAAAAACATCACCAATCCAGACCAACCCATCCAGATGGGCTTCTCACAGCATGCATATTCCATACTTTACATTTCCGGATCTATATGCAAATTAAGGTGGTGATCATACCAATCAACTCAACGTAATCCACCCTTTTTCACCTTTTGGTGAGGGGTTCCATGCAAGAATGCATATTGAAGACATCACTTGTTTAGGAGAAATTCATTACACTTATAGTTTTCCTCAGAGCCATGGCAAAGCTTTCTGCGCGGATGGAAGTGAGCGTCTCACTTTCCCCTTCGCGGATCTAGCCTCGAATACTGCTTCCGATGAGAGAATCTCCTTCAGCACCTTCACAAAACTCAGCCATACGATTAATGAAATGAAGAGAGAGTGTGGGAAGGAAATAATGATTTCCTTTTCCAACACTTCTCTGCATAAGTGGCCTTGGGTTTAACCCCAACCATACGATCAATCCATCAAAACGACGCAATGGCCTGGATTTGAGTTGAAAAGGTCAACTTTTTCACTGTCGCGGGCGACAACGATTGTCGCCCGACGATAGTGACTTAACCGCCTTTGACTTATGTCATCCACCGCTTATAGACCGCTTAACAACCATCTGACACGTGTCCACTGCCACATGATACTGTCGCTGACGGCATCCACTGTCGCCACTAGGTGATATTGTATTTTGACATATTCTTCGAACGTCGAACCAACACTTAACGCTATCGCCGACCGACGACATCCACTATCGCCCAGCGATATCTACTGTCGCCCAGCGACATCCACTGTCTCCCGACAACAGTGGCCAAACTATTTGTTCATATTTTTGGGGTGTTACAACTCTCCCCTCCTTCCAGAAATTTTATTTAGTTCAGGAAAAACAGCAACATAAATGTTGCAACATAATTTTTATTCATAAAAACATTGTTATAATAACATCATACAAAAAACTCGGGATATTCCTCGTGCATGGTTTGCTCTCGCTCCCATGTCAGCTCTTCACGGCCATAATTGTCCCACTAGACCTTGACCATTCTGATTGTCTTGTTCCTCAGTTGCTTGATCGTTGTATCCTCGATCTGAATGGGCCTAACTTTCGTCGTTAGTCCATTATTGATCGGTACACGATCATTCGCAATCACTTGCGTTGGCTCTTTCACACCGATATATGAAATACATCGTGCAAGCCACTCAACTTTGCTGAAAGAGTGAGCCGATAGGTCGCTTCTCCATTTCGTTCAACCACTTCAAAAGGACCCAGATACCTCGTATTTAACTTTTTCAAGTGCCGAATCCTGGATACGCCCTTGAATGGTTTAATTTTCTAGTACACTCAATCACCCACCGCAAACCCCCACGTTCCGGTGTTTGACATTGTAGTACTTTGCCTGCCTATCTTGGGCTATTAGTAGCCTCTCTCGAATAGTGCGTATCGTTGAATTAGCATCTTCAACTTCTTTACGCTTATACAATTTAGACATGCATGTTTCCGCCTAAGCTAAAGGATTACGACACTTCATACCGTATAGAGCTTCAAATGGAGCCATCTTTATGCTAGCTTGGTAGCTATTATTGTAGGAGAACTCTTTCATATAAAGATGGTCTTCCCACCTCTTTCTGAAATCTAGGGTGCACATTCGGAGCATGTCCTCCATAGTTCTGTTGGTCCTCTTGGTCTGACCATCCATATACGGATGAAAGGTTGTGCCCGTAACCACTTTAACTCACAAGTGGTCGATGCCATACTATGATACTCTGCTTCTACACTGGACCTGGAAACAACAGACTGCTTCTTGCTCTTCCAGCTCACCCGATTTCCCCCAACAAAGGTATAAAAACCCGAGGTTGATTTTCAATCCCCTTTGTCATCTGCGTAACTCACATCTGAGTATGCTTCAACCCTCAGATGACCATTCTTTTGAAAGAGTATCCCTTTCCCAGGCGCTTCTTTGACATACTCCAAGATCCGCAAGGCAGACTGTAGATGGCACTCCCTAGGCGCTTGCACGAATTGACTCACATTGCCCACAACATAGGAAATGTCGGGCCTAGTCACTGTGAGATATATGAGCTTCCCAACCAGATGCCTGTACCGCGTAATATCCGAAAGAGGAGGCGAATCATCTGTCCATGTTTTGTCTTCTCCAGTTTCCATGGGGCATCGGGCAAGCTTTTCTCCAGTCAATCCTGCTTCTTTTAGTAGATCAAGAGCATACTTATGTTGGGAGAGGACTAAGGAGTTGGCCTTTCGAGAGATTTCGATCCCCAGAAAGTACTTCGGAGAGCCCATATCTTTCGTGACAAGATGTTGACGAAGATGTCGCTTTGTCAAGGCTACCCCTTCCTAGTCATCGCTAGTGAGAAGAATATCATCGACGTACACAACAAGAACCACCAGTCCCGAGGAGGTTTTGCGAATGAATAGGGATTGATCGGCAGAGCTACGCATAAAACCAACGGTCGCCACGATGTCGCTGAACTTGTCAAACCAAGATCGAGGGCTCTACTTGAGGATATAGATTGCCTTCTGTAGTCGGCATACCCGTGTATCCCCCTGATCAACATACCCAGGAGGTTGCTCCATGTAGACGGCCTCCTGAAGATCACCATAAAGGAAGGAATTCTTGACATCCAGCTGAGAAATCGGCCAATCTCTATTGATAGCTACAGAGAGAAGGATCCGGATAGTGCTGAGATGAGCTAAGGGAGAGAAGGTGTCAAAGTAATCAACCTCATAAGTCTGAGTAAAGCCCTTAGCAACAAGGTGGGCCTTATAAATATCCACAGTGCCATCCGGGCCAAATTTGACCACAAATACCCAGTGATAGCCAACAACATCAGTACCGAAGGGAGTAGGAACAAGAGCCCAGGTACCCCGCTCAGTTAGGGTCTCCATTTCCTCATCCATGGCCATCTTCCAATGAGGAATAGCAAGAGCCTCCTGGTATGAACGGGGTGTGGCAGTGGCAGAGATATCTAGTGCAAAGGCCCTGCGAGAAGAGGTAAGGCGATCATATGAAACAACATCAACAAGGGGGTGTAGAGTACACGTCTGCACCCCTTTGCGAAGAGCTACAGGAAGATCCAAGTCTGCCGGTTCCTCAGCATCCGGAGCATCTGTGGCAGAAATAGCTGGCCCGGGAGTAGAGAGCGACAGCGATGGAGATGAGGGAGATGGTGGCGGAGGAGGGAGAGAGAGGTGGAGGGAGAGGAGTGGACGGAGACGGTGTAGGGGTTGAGATCGCAGTAGAAGTCGAGGGAATGAAGGGAATAACAGGAGTATCAGAAGCTGGTGGAAGAGGAGAGGAGTCATGCAAGAAGTAGGAGGAATTCTCGAAGAAGGTGACGTCAGCAGAGACGAACTGCTTACGAAGAACGGGGTCAAAGCAACAATAGCCTTTCTGAGTGGGTGAGTACCCTAGAAAGACACACTTGGTGGAGCGAGGGGAGAGCTTATCTCGGGTGGCAGATGGGGCATGGACAAAGGCAGTGCACCCCAAGATTCGGAGAGGGAGAGAGAAAGGCTCCTTTCCCGGATACAGAATGGAGAATGGGGTTTTCCCGTGGAGAACTGTGGAGGGAATGTGATTGATGAGGTAGAAGGCAAGGAGAACATCATAGCCCCAATAGGAGCGAGGAACATGCATCTGGGTCATCACGGTACGAGCGATATCGAGGAGATGATGGTTTTTGCATTCCGCCACCCAATTTTGTTGGGAGGTATAAACACGGCTAGTCTGATGAATAATGCCATGTTTCACACAGAAAGAGGTAAACGCATGACTCAGATATTCTTTAGCATTGTCTGAGCGAAAAGTTTTAATACAAACACCAAACTGAGTTTTAACTAATTGATAAAAAGAGATCCATACAGCTAAATGTTCAGAGCGATCTCGTAAGAGATACACCCAAGTACATCTAGAAAAATCATCAATAAAGATTACAAAAAAAGAACTCCCGACAAGAAGATCCGTACAAGAAGAGGAGAAGGAGGACAAGGCAGAAATGTTGTCGAGGAAGTAGAGGCCGCCACTCTCAGTCCAAGAAGCAATCGTCCGTTGGGATCTCGAATCCTGAAAATAACAAGAAGTTGGAGTAAATGTCACAGAGCACTGAAGCTGATCGCATAAAGATGTAACTTGCAATAAATTGCATGGAAATTTGGCCATGTAGAGAGTGTCAGCTAGGCGAAGAGACAGAGTAACATGAACAACTCCCGACCCATGAACCGGGGAGGGAGAACCGTCTGCAATGAGGACAGGAGGCAACCGATCATGCTGTTCAAGGAGAGAGAAGCACTGAGGATTGTCCGTCATGTGATTAGTCACACCAGAGTCGATCAGCCATTTACCTTGAGTCACCACGTGGGCACTACCTAATGATGTGACCACGGAGGCAGACAGCTTGGAAGAGGAGGCAGAAGATTCACCCGAGGGGCGAAGATGGGGATGCTTCATCCAGCAGCGTTCCAGAGTATGGTCGGTGCGACCACAGTGAGAGCAGAGATAACGGGAAGGAGCACGTCCGCCAGACTGGTGACTGCGGCTACCAGAGCCACTCCGCTGAGTTTTGTGAGCATAGTTTTCCGGTCTCCAAGTCTCCAGAGATAAACCGCCAGACCACGCGGTCTTTAATCCGCCAAGACAGACCGCTAGACCGCCCGGTCACCAACTCCAACACCATCCTTCATCTCTGTCATATAACATTTCATGCTTTCGTCTAGTTCCAAGGCTCGACGAATTCTGTCCGTGAGGTCATATTGTACCTCCGTCCAGTTCAAGTATACTTCTTTGCTCATATTCTTGTCAACACAAGATATACCCAATCCCTCCAACTCACGAATCAGATGCTCATCATGTATCTGTAACCAGTTTGCTCATATTGGTGTCTTACGGCTCCGCGCATGAGCGACGACATTCCCTTTTCTAGGAGTGTAATGAATCTCGAAGGTGTAGTCCGCAAGGAACTTCATCCAACTCCGTTGTCTCATATTGAGATCTTTTTTATTTATAAAATACTTTAGGCTCTGATGGTCCGTAAAGATGTCAATCTCAACGCCATATAAATAGTGTCGCCACAACTTAAGAGCGAATATCACGACCGCCAATTCAAGATTGTGAACTGGATAATTTCTCTCATGAACTTTAAGTTGGCGAGAGCCATAAGCAATCACAAGACTAAATTACAAAAGAACGCAGCCTAAGATGCTCCTCGATGAATGACTATAAATCTCAAAGCCTTCTGAACCACATGGCGAACACAAACAGGTGTCGTGATCAGCCGACTCTTCAACTCATCAAAAGCTTTCTCGCACTCCGACGTCCACACAAACTTTTGATTCTTTATTGTCAATGTCGTGAGAGGCAAAGCAATCTTCGAAAAGCCCTCTACGAAGCGCCTATAATAGCCAGCAAGTCCTAGGAAACTCCCGACTTCCGCTACTGAAGTAAGTACATGCCACTCTCGTATCACAGCTACCTTGATCGGGTCCACTACAATCCCCTCTCCACTTACGACATGACCCAGAAAAATCACTGAAGATAACCAAAACTCGCACTTCGAGAATTTGGCAATGAATCTTTCTTAACGTGTGCAAAACCATTCTCAAATGTTTCGCATGCTCTTTTTCAGACTGAGAGTATACTAGTATGACGTCGATGAAGACGATCACAAATAGGTCCAAATACTCTCGAATAGTCCTATGCATCAGATCCATAAAGACTGATGACGCATTCATGAGTCCAAAAGGCATCACTGTAAACTCATAATCTCCATAGCATGTTTCAAACGCAGTCTTGGGGATATCACTCTCCCGGATCCGCAACTACCAATAGCCAGACTTTCAATCCAACTTCGAATAAACAGTTGATCCAACCAACTAATCAAACAGATCATCGATTCAAGGAATCAGATATTTGTTCTTTTCTCTCAGCTTATTTAGCTCGCGATAATCAATGCATAGCCACAAGCTCCCGTCCATCTTTTTCACAAATAGCACCAGTGCACTCCACAGTGACATACTCGGACGTATAAAGCCTTGCTCTAGCAGCTCTTGTAACTAAACCTTCAGTTCTGTCAATTCCTTTGGTGCCACTCAGTGCGGTGAGCGTGACACAAGTTTTGCACCTGGAACTAGCTCAATAGAAAAATCAATCTAACGCTGGGGTGGAAGCCCAAGTAGATCCTTAAGAAAGACATCTGCGAACTCCGATACTACAGGAACGTCACCGATACTGGGCTTCGACTCAACAACCTCCAATAGCATGAAAAACATTTCCGCACCTTTCTGAACTGCTTTGACTACTTGAATGGCTAATATCAACATCTTTCCCACTCCTCGCATACCCGTGAATTTCGTCACACGTTCAGTATGATGCCCCAGTAGGACTTTCTTAGAGTTTCAATCGATGTAGATACGCTGCTCTGAGAGCCAGTCCATACAAATATAACATCGAACTCTGAAATCGGGAGTACAGACGCTTCTAAACCAAAGTCATGGTTTTCTATCCACACCTCAACTCTGTGAGCTCTATCCGTGCGCATCAAGCACCCATTTGGTAGCAATACATTCACTCCATCTATCGATATAACCGAAGGCACTTCAATACGCTTTATGAAGTCCTCAGATAGAAAGGAATGAGAGGCTCCTATATCAAACAGTGTTTTCGCCGGATAGCCCGATATCAGGACAAAGCCTAATACAAATAATTTAAAAACAAACAACGTACAAGGTACTAAGTATGGAAAGCAGTAAAAATTGAATCTTAATTCATACCTGTAACAACATCGCTCTGTTTTATGGCCTCCTGTGTAGGCCAAGATTATATACTCGGGGTTGCGTCTGGGATGTAGTTGATTCCATCACTGCCTTTCCCTTTTCTGCATAATACACACCCTCCTTCTTTTCCACCTTTGGAGGACCACTCCTACAATCACGAGCCAAATGACCCACCTTTTCACATGTATAACATGTGCGAGGGTCTCTACCAATAGTTGCTCCTGAAGTAAAGGTAGAAGGAGCCGGTGCAGAAGTTTTGGCTTCTTGTTCCACCATTTGTACCCAGCCTTTGAAAAACTAGGTGTCTTCAAATATGGCTTCTTCACCGCCCAATCACTTTTACGCTGCACGCGTTTCATGTCCAACTCGAGGGAACGAGCCGAATTGACCAAGGTAAGGAAACCTTGTGTCAACGGTCCTGAAAGAAGCAACGACAAATAATCTCGCAGCCCTTCATGGAACTAAGTCGTCTTTCGTTCCACATCAGAAAGCGTTAAGCCTGCATATCGTCCTAACCTTGTAAACTCTTGTAAATAGTCATCCACCGACATTTCACCTTGAGTTAACCTTTGGAATTAGCGTTCCATTGCGATCCTCTATGCAGATGGAATGTATCTTGCCAAGAAACGCCTTGAGAACTCTTTCATCGAGATCACGTACAATGTCCGACCAGTAAACTGGTGCAACTCTAATTCTTGCCACTAAAGTCTCGCCTCGCCTTCAAGTAAGAAATTCGCTATCGAAATCTTTGTAGGAGTTACCACAGTGATCTAGAAGTGGTCAAACATGTAATCTCACTACCAACGCGATATGAGCCTGCAGGGTCGCACATAAGAGCCTGTGGAGAAGTTGGAACATTGACTGTGTTGGTAAGGGTTACCAATCACCACACAGAATGGGGTCGGGCAAACGTTGACAAAAGAGGTTCGTCGAGAGTCGTCGAGAGTCGTCGAGAGTCGTCGAGTATGACTCGCCGACTAAGGCAAAGTCGTCGAGAGTCGTCGAGAGTCATCGAGAGTCATCGAGTATGACTCGCCGACTAAGGCAAAGTCGTCGAGAGTCAAACTGTTGGATTCTCGACGATTCTATCTATTGATTCTCGCCGATTCTGTCTGCCAATTCTCGCCGAATCTGGATCTGATTCTCGCCGACTGATTCTCGCCGAATCTGGATCTGATTCTCGCCGACTGATTCTCGCCGAACCTGGAGTTGATTCTTGGTGAATGATTCTGAAACCCTATGATGTGTGGTCTGCGGATAGCGATACTTTTAGGTCTGTTTATGCCTTTGGTATAAATTAAGACTTAGGGTTTTGGAAATTGTGATCCGGCTTTTTCTCCTGTAGCCGAATCAAACCCGACGGAAACGTTCCGCTGCTCGTTCGCTCCGCCGATTCCCGAACCCCGCCTGACGGAAGTGTTCCGCCGCCTCGTTCGCTCCGCCGACCTCCTCCTCTCCGGCGACAGTTTCCGGTGTTGCTATTCCTGGCGCGGACCTAGCAGTCCGTGGAAGTGCAAGGTGCAGTTGATCTCCTTGCCGAACTTTCGTGCGACAAAGCTCGGTGTTCTCCTGCTCGTGTGGATTTATGCAGAGACGTAGACGTTATTCTACGTATAATTCATCACCGACAAGGACTCATATCTTGGAGCATCTCTGTTGAGTTTTGACTCAACACCGGAAAGGAAACTTTTACCTAGTTGTTTCTTAACTTTTTGATTCAACTTTCATGGCCCGATCCCATCTCTTTTGGGTTGTTCTTGATGTTTTAATTCCTTCTAATGCGTGCACAACTGTTGTGTCATCCTCCGAGGGAAACCCAACAGTGGTATCAAAGGGAGGTTGCGGCCATGATTATTGTATTGGAAGTTAGGTTATTCCAGTACGTGTAAACCTAGGGATTTAGAAGTCTTCTAAATGTCTAGATTTAATCCTGGAACATCAATTGTTGATGGTTTTTCCAAGGGAAATCCGTGGGGCCATAACCCACGGGTTAGGGGCTCTGCCCCTTGGAACCCCGCTAGGAACGTCTGGGATTTCGTGATAATTTCTAATTGTTAGAAATTGTTGTCTCCTTAGCAGTAACCGTCCCTCGAATGGTTAATGAACCAGTGCATTGTTTTGGATTTTGAGTCCAACAATGAGAGAAGAGCTTGTCAACTGCTTTAAGTTGAGTTGCCTTTGCCTTTGTCCAATGCATGTAAATCTGAAGATTTGGAAGAGTCCGGATGTTCAGATTTAGCCCTTCCTTCTATCAAATGTTGATAGTGCAAGGTTGTGCACATAAGGGATGCGTGTGGATTTTAGAGAAATGTTTTTCTTTGGATGTGCACATTGATCAAATGTTGATCATGGTTAATTGTTAACCTATAATCAAAAATTCCCTTCATCTAATATTAAGTGTTCGGATGTCTTTCGATGGATGACACTCTTCCTGCCTCGATCGATGAAGTGTGGGCTTGCCAAAGCAAGGTGCATTAATCTATCTTGGTAAGGGTGCGAGCGGATAATTGTGATATCCCACTGTCGACATCGGATCTAACTTAACTAGGTGACCTCAAAGGTTGAGTTCCTAAAGGCATAGGGTTGGCATGCACCATATGATGGATGCGAATAAGGAGTTATTCACCAACCATACAAGAATTGCATGAGGATGCAATTGGCAAGCGTTGCCTACCTAAATAACCACATCGTGAGAGAAAAGCCAAAGCTGACTCATTGTGTTGGTGAAATACGGATCTTATCCACTAAGATAGTAGCTCGCATGAACTCTCCGAATTGATAGTGAGGGCCATCATTTCAAATAAAATAATGGGAGTTTTAATTGAAGTCCAAATTAAAAATAAATTGTATTTTGAAATTTTGGTACTGATATTATTCTGCATGAATTCTTATAGAATTCCATGGCGAGTGGTTCACACTCCACTCTGTCTCTGAGAGCCATCCTTGAGAAGGATAAGCTCAGTGGGACTAACTACATGGACTGGTACAGGAACCTGAGAATTGTTCTCAGGCAAGAGCGAAAGCTCTATGTCTTGGAAGAAGAAGCCCCCGAGGTGCCGACCGAGAATTCTTCCCGTGCTGATAAGGATACTTATAAGAAGTATACTGATGACGCCTTAGACATTGAATGCCTTATGCTTGCCACCATAAACTCTGATCTTCATAGGCAACATGAGAACATGGGGTGCAAGGTGATTGACGAGCATCTCAAGAAAATGTTTCAAGGGCAGGCTCTTCAAGAGAGGTTTGACGTCACAAAAGCGTTATTTCAGTGCAAGATGGGAGTTCGAGACTCGGTAGGGACTCACGTACTCAAGATGATTGGGTATATTGAGAACCTTGAAAGGTTGGGTTTTCCTCTAGGTCAAGAGTTGGCCACAGATCTGATCCTGCAATCGTTGCCGGACAGTTATGAGCAGTTTGTCTTGAACTACAACATGAATGAAATAGACAAGACACTGTCCGAGCTCCTAGGCATGTTAAGAACTGCCGAGATCAACATGAAGAAGGCCAAGCCTGCCCGCCCCATACTGATGGTGCATAAGGGCAAGGGCAAGGGCAAGGGCTCTAAGAAGACGAAGATGGGACCTAAGTCACATCTTGAGTCCAAGTCTTCTGCACTGAAGAAAAAGAAAAGCACGGTGAAGGAAGGGAAATGCCACCACTATGGCAAGGCTGGTCACTGGAGGAGGAACTGTCCTTCTAACATTGAGGGTTTGCAGAAAATGAAGGGAGGTATGACATCCGCTTCGAATATTTACGTTATAGAAATAAACCTCTCTGCTCCTTCATCTTGGGTATTGGATACCGGATATGGTTCTCACATTTGTACAAATGTGCAGGAATTGGAAAGGAGATGATTGCTGAGTAAAGGGAAGGTGGACCTACGTGTCGGCAATGGAGCAAGAGTTGCTGCTGTAGCCGTAGGGGTTTACCGTCTTTCTTTGCCCAGTGGGATTGTAATAGAATTAGATAATTGTTATTTCGTTCCGGCCAAAACTAGAAACATTATATCTATTTTATGCTTGGACATGATTGGATTTTCTTTTATAATTAAGAACAACTGTTGTTCTATATTTAAGAATGATGTTTATTATGTTGTAGCCCAATTGTTTAATGGTCTTTATGTTTTGAACTATGACCATCTGATCTATAATGTAGAAAATAATAAAAGACTAAGAACAAATGACTCAAACCCTACATATCTCTGGCATTATCGTTTGGGCCATATAAACGAGAAGCGCATATCTAAGCTCCATAAAGATAGACTTTTAGACTCATTTGATTATGAATCATTTGAGCGATGCGAATCTTGTTTGTTAGGCAAGATGACTAAAGCCCCTTTCACTGGTTATACTGAGAGGGCAGAGGATCTCTTGGGTGTTGTACATAGTAATGTATGCGGACCCATGAGCTCCATGACTAGAGGTGGGTATTTCTACTTCGTTATATTTATTGATGATTTCAGTAGATATGGATATGTGTATCTTATGAAGTGCAAATCCGAGACCTTTGAAAAGTTCAAAGAGTTCAAGAATGAAGTAGAAAACCAGTTGGGTAAAAGGGTTAAAGCACTCCGATCTGATCGAGGTGGCGAATACCTGAGTCATGAGTTCCGTGATCATCTGAAAGATTGTGGTATTGTATCACAGCTCACTCCACCTAGAACACCACGACATAATGGTGTGTCTGAGAGGAGAAATCGTACTCTGTTAGACATGGTACGTTCGATGATGAGTCATGCAGACATGCCTGTTTCCTTTTGGGGTTTTGCTTTAGAGACTGCTGCAATGACACTGAATCGTTCTCCAACAAAAACGGTTCTGAAGACACCATATGAGATATGGACTAGGAAGCGTCCTAGTATGTCGTTCATTAAAATTTGGGGCTGTGAGGCATACGTGCGATGTCAAATACCTGACAAGCTGGAACCAAAATCGGATAAATGTTATCTGGTGGGATATCCTAAGGAAACAAAAGGGTATTACGTTTACCTACCATCCGAGGGCAAACTGTTTATCGCAAGGACTGGCGTCTTCTTGGATAAAGAGTTCTTATCAAGAAAGACTGAAAAGGTAGAACTTGAAGAACTTCAAGAACCACAAGTAGTGAATGAACCGGAATTAGATTCTGAGACAGGACTATAAGATGTTGTAGCTAGAGAACCTGCTCAAGAAACACAAGTCCTATGTAGATCTGGTAGACCAAGATTTGAGCCTGAGAGATATGGATTTCTCATGTCTCAAATAGGTAATGTGTTGCTTATGGATAATGATGATGAACCAACAACCTACCAAGAGGCTATGAATGGACCAGACTCTGACAAATGGCTTGAGGCTATGAAATCCGAAATGGACTCCATGTATGCAAACCAAGTTTGGAACTTGGTGGAACCACCTGAAGGGGTTCGAGCCATAGGGTGCAAATGGGTCTTCAAGAAGAAGACCGACATGGATGGGAATGTACAGACATTCAAAGGGCGACTAGGTGGCTAAGGGTTTCAAGCAAATTCATGGTATTGACTATGATGAGACTTTTTCCCCTGTTGCCATTGTAAAGTCCATAAGGATATTGCTTGCTATTGCTGCGTATTATGACTACGAGATCTGGCAGATGGATGTCAAAAAGGCTTTCCTTAATGGAAACCTCCTTCAGGAAGTGTACATGACACAACCCGAGGGTTTTGTATCCCCAAATGAAGCCACTAAAATATGCAAGCTGAACAGGTTCATTTATGGACTGAAGCAGGCCTCTCGAAGTTGGAATCTTCATTTTGATGAGAAAATCAAAGAGTTTGGTTTCATCAAGAATGAAGATGAGCCTTGTGTTTACAAGCGAATTAGTGGGAGCATTGTTGTCTTCCTTATATTGTATGTATATGATATACTATTGATTGGGAATGACATTCCTACCCTGAAAGTTATTAAGAACAACCTAGGGAACTGCTTTTCTATGAAGGACTTGGGTGAAGCGACTTATATACTCGGTATTAAGATCTATAGAGATAGATCGAAGAAGTTGCTGGGTTTGACCCAGAGTACATACATTGAGAAGGTGTTGAAGCGGTTCAGCATGCTTGCATCCAAGAAAGGATTTTTACCCATGTATCATGGTGTGAATCTCTCTAAGGACCAGTGTCCAAAATCTTGTGAAGATAAGGACCGCATGAAGTTGATTCCATATGCTTCGGCAATTGGATCAATCATGTATACATGACTAGCAGGTATCAGTCAGACCCCAGTGAGTGTCACTAGATTGCAGTCAAGAATATCCTGAAGTACTTAAGAAGAACAACAGATTTTTTTATTTGTGTATGGTGGAGAGGAAGAGCTCGTTGTAAGTGGTTACACGGACGCTAGCTTCCAAACTGATAGGGACGATTCAAAGTCTCAGTCAGGGTTTGTGTTTTGCCTTAATGGAGGAGCTATGAGCTGGAAGAGTTCCAAGCAAGAGACAGTTGCTGATTCTACAACAGAGGCCGAGTATATCGTTGCAGCTAACGCAGCGAAGGAGGCTGTATGGATTAGGAAATTCATCGGCGAGCTTGATGTAGTTCCTAGCATTGTTGGTCCTGTAGTTCTCTACTATGATAACAATGGGGCAATTGCACAATCTAAGGAACCTAGATCTCATCAATGCTCCAAGCACATACTTCAGCGGTTCCATCTTATTCATGAGATTGTCGAACGAGGAGATGTCAACATTTGCAGAGTGCCGACTGAGGAGAATATTGCAGATCCACTAACAAAGCCTCTCGCGCAGAGAAAGCATGATGGTCATACTAGATCGATGGGTATACGATACCTAAATGATCAACTCTAATGAGAGTCT
Organism: Platanthera zijinensis; assembly: GCA_039513925.1. NCBI lineage: Eukaryota > Viridiplantae > Streptophyta > Magnoliopsida > Asparagales > Orchidaceae > Platanthera > Platanthera zijinensis. The sequence goes on from CM077086.1 coordinate 31,837,865, forward strand.
TGTGGGTTGCATGTAAACATATATTCTATTGGCTGTTTGTCGTTTATTTATATGATGAATTGTGTACCTAGATTTTTCTTTTACAATTAATGACAAGTTCTTTTATTATGGTTTCTCTATGCGATAGTTAAATGTTAACATAATAAATACCCTTAGAATGTTCGCTTACATAGGACAACAAGTACTTGACTTGAATGTGAGAGCCTATAATTATTTGAAGCTTCATTCTTAAAAGGTCCTTGGTCATTGTATCATCATAGAAGCTAAGGGTGATGATGATACATTAAGACTAGCATGTGCGTTGACTGATGATCCAGTTCTCACAAGTCATGATATTGTGATATCAAGTCATCACGTGGGTACTTGTTAATGAACAAGTTGTACTGGACAGACCCAACCTGAGACTACTTTGTGGATTGTTATCTAAACGTGTCATGAGTAGGTCTCAATTGACAATGGTGTTGTGGTCCTTTGACCTGAAGTCACAACATTCATCAAGTGAGGAAGAGCGTGCTTTGATGCCATCTAAAATCTTCCTTGAGAAAGGTTGATGATAAGGGTGGTTGCTGGGCACGTTACGAATCATTTGGGTGTTTGTGTGTGAGCAGATATGGGATTTGTCCTCCTATATGACAGGAGTTACATTCATGGGCCCCTTGATGGAACTGGACTTAGAAATGCATGACCATACTTGGTTGAGTCAATATGTGATAATGGACTCACCATTCTCTGGAAGTCCGTTCTAGATCAAGAAACTTGGATTGAGCTATTATGAGGGTGACACGGTCCATACCTCTAGTTCTTTCCGGATGTAAGGGACAAAGGGACAAAGACAACGCTGGAACATTGTTCATAAAGGCTTTTGAGTTATGAACTCTTATTGCTTGGGTAGCAATGATGCATTGCTAGATGCCACTCATTGTTTGAGGTTTTTGGTTTGATACTTTAAAGATCAAGTGGGAGACTGTTGGAGTTACCATAGTGATCTATAAGTGGTCAAACATGTAATCTCACTGCCAATGCGATATGAGCCTGCAGGGTCGCACATAAGAGCCTGTGGAGAAGTTGGAACATTGACTGTGTTGGTAAGGGTTACCAAACACCACACAGAATGGGGTCGGGCAAATGTTGCCAAAAGAGGTTCATCGAGAGTCGTCGAGAGTCGTCGAGTATGACTCGTCGACTAAGGCAAAGTCGTCGACAGTCGTCGAGAGTTGTCGAGTATGACTCGCCGACTAAGGCAAAGTCGTCGAGAGCCAAACTGTTGGATTCTCGACGATTCTATCAACTGATTCTCGTCGATTCTGTCTGCCGATTCTCGCCGAATCTGGATCTGATTCTCGCCGACTGATTCTCACCGAATCTGGATCTAATTCTCGCCGATTGATTCTCGCCGAACCTGGAGTTGATTCTCGGCGAATGATTCTGAAACCCTATGTTGTGTGGTCTGCGGATAACGATACTTTTAGGTCTGTTTATGCCTTTGGTATAAATTGAGACTTAGGGTTTTGGAAATTGTGATCGGGCTTTTTCTCCTGTAGCCGAATCGAACCCGATGGAAACGTCTCGCCGCTCGTTCGCTCCACCGATTCCCGAACCCCGCCGGACGGAAGTGTTCCGCCGTCTCGTTCGCTTCGACGACCTCCTGCTCTCCGACGACAGTCGCCGGTGTTGCTATTCCTGGCACGGACCTAGCAGTCCGTGGAAGTGCAAGGTGCAGTCGATCTCCTTCCCGATCTTTCGTGCGACGAAGCTCGGTGTTCTCCTGCTCGTGTGGATTTCTGCAGAGACGTAGACATTATTCTACGTAGAACTCACCACCGACAAGGACACATATCTTGGAGCATCTCTGTTGAGTTTTGACTCAACACCGAAAGGTAACTTTTACCTAGTTGTTTCTTAGCTTCTTGATTCAACTTTCATGGCCCGATCCCATCTCTTTTGGGTTGTTCTTGATGTTTTAATTCCTTCCGCTGCGTGCACAACTATTGTGTCATCCTCCGAGAGAAACCCAACAATTTTCTGCCACGCCGTTTCTGTTGCTGCTAGGATTTGCTTCACTCTCGAAAGCCAATCCTCGCCCTGTATGGGGGTTCCAATACCCACGAACATCGGCGGATTGAAACTCATTACGTGTTTCAACTGCCCTTCTGTCGCCTGCCTTGCGGTTATTGGCTCAACGACAACTTGTCTCACCGTCATTTGTTCACCCACGCCAACCAGTTCCTGTACCACATCAGGATTAGGAGGTTCCCTCTGACCTCCTGGTTTCGTATTCAGTATTGCGGCGATAACTTCAACAATTAATCATATCGTTTCAGTAGACGGGAAAGGTGTTTGAACCTCATTTGGTGCATTGCTCTCCGCTGAGCGTTGGGGTTCTTGACGGGAAAGGTGTTTGCCAAAAGCAATCATAGGAATATACAAGTTCCTCAAACATATGTATTTTTATTCCTAAGTGGACATTCATGAGTTCATTTTTGTTATAATGGTAGCGCACAAAAATGTGCTCACGACCCCTTAAAAGAATTCGACCACGAATTCAAAAAGGAAGACCGTGAAAGGAATCTGATACCAATTTTGTAACGCCCTCATCCGTCTTATGACATATGACAGAAGGTCCGGCCGGGGCCCGATGCCATATAACACAAAAAGTTAAGGAGGTTACTAGTTGTTTCCAAATCCAAGTTCAATTAAGAACGTATCCTAACTCAGAGCATTCTAGCGGAAGTATTTACTTTATGAACCTGAACATGAAGAAATGCCCACTAATAAACATGAATGATATATATCAACATATAACACAGGTTTCAGCCATAGACTTATTATAACTATTTCATTTAACAAAAAAGTTGGTTTCATACTTCGGCATGCAGGCCGACCACACATGAAAACAGTAAATAGTTCGCCATTAGGCTTTCGAGGGCCAGCCAAATGCAGCACAAGGGCTTCAGCCCACTACTTCCCACTTGGCTCTCCAGCAACTGCATATAACAGCCCACCAAAACTTGGCAAACAAAGCAACAGTCAGCATTTTTGTTGACCCGTTTATAACGATCTCACCCCTTACTCGTGGTGGCATTTCTCCATCCCTGCAAACAATGCATCATATATATAGTTGCATTTACAATGTGCATGCAAGAACCATTTACCACAGACGTAGGCACTGTGACCTCACACCCCGTACACTCAGGGCACATTCTCGGTGTACCGGACTTCCCGTGTACCACCACAGTTCAGAGGTCCATGACATAACGGTCAACATTGAGCGTTTATATTCTTTACGTCCCTCGGCCTGAGACTTTAGTCGTTACGACATACAACCTAAGATTCTCATTATGTGAACCTCACGACGCCATTTACTTTAGGCATACGAATGAGACGAACATAACGCGGATACTGTTAATCCTTTCCCGTGCTCAATTCATTAACAACACACTCGAGATGACACAGGTCGGCTTCCCCTTGTCCGTATGGTGCACTGGCCTTAGCTGGACAATACATGCCCTCAGCTTCCATCGGGCTATCACGACTGCTATAGTTGGCCTCCACGTCTCAACTTCATATGATATGCTAGCCTCACGTCTTCACACCAATTCAGACTGGCTCTCACGGCCACCATAGCTGGGTTTGTAAAACTCTCACCTTTCTCATACATTGACCCCCAGGTCTCAAGGAGACAGGCCAAACATCAAATAGCTCACTGGGAGCTATCGCCGGCGACAGTCACTGTCGCCCGGCAACATCACCAATTCTAAGAATTGTGATTTCTTCCTCGGGCTTTTTCTCGGAGCTGCACTCCAGTACTTCCTGTTACTCTCATTTCACAAGTAGAGCCCACAGACCCCATTTTTCAAGCGTTCATCTTCATGTATATACACGGAGTCTTCTTCGACACGCAAAGCATAAAAACATCACCAATCCAGACCAACCTGTTCAGATGGGTTTCTCACAGCATGCATATTCTGTACTTCGCATTTCCGGATCTATATGCAAATTAAGGTTGTGATCATACCGATCGACCCAACAAAATCCACCCTTTTTCACCTTTTGGTGAGGGGTTCCATGCAAGAATGCATATTGAGGACTTCACTTGTCTGGGAGAAATTCGTTACCCTTGTAGTTTTCCTCGGAGCCATTGCGAAGCTCTCTGCGCGGATGGAAGTGAGCGTATCACTTTCCCCTTCACGGATCTAGCCTCGGATACTGCTTCCAATGAGGGAATCTCCTTCATCACCTTCACAAAACTCAGCCAAAACCTTTAGCTCCAGCCCTTTAGTTCTTTCCTCAAGAACTTGGATAAAATGAAGAGAGAGAGTGAGAAGGAAATAATGATTTCCTCTTCCAACACTCATCTTCATAAGTGGCCTCGGTTTTAACCCCAGCCACATGATCAATCCATCAAAACGACGCAAAGACCTGGATTTGAGTTGAAAAGGTCAACTTTTTCACTGTCGCCGACGACAACGATTGTCGCACTACGATAGCGATTTAACCTCCTTTGACTCGTTTCATCCACCGCTTGTCGACCGTTTCACAGCCATCTAACACGTGTCCACTACCACATGATACTATCGCCGACGACATCCACTGTCGCTACCAGGCGATATCGTATTTCGACATATTCGTCGAACGTCGAACGTCGAACCAACACTTAACGCTGTCGCCGACCGGCGACATACACTGTCGCCCGGCGATAGTGGCCAAACTTTCTGCTCACATTTTTGGGGTGTTACACGTGACCAGCACAGGAAATCCTTTGTGAGTTCAATGACTAGAAGTGAAGGACAAGGAGCTGATCCGACTGACTCGCCGCCTCCCCCCTGGCCACCCTCAGAATGTTCGAGGACTTCAAGAAGGAAGTCAGGGATCAAGTATTATTTGCACTCGTGGCTCGGGACGAGTGCTTGACGCTCTCTATCCTAGTAGTCGTTGCCCGGTATCTGGGCGAGAATGCCATCGTCAGGCGACCATGGAAGGACGTTGTAGGTTTAGGAAGCGAGCGATATCTCCCAAGGCGAACATTGTTCCCTAGTTCAGCAAGTGCGGGTAATGTCAGCGAGATGGTTGCATTCGCCCCAGTCCTCGAGAGGTTCTGCGAGCCGAAGATGTCCTACTACACTGGAAGGGATGATCCGGTCCATTATATCCAGTGGTTCGAGAATGTGGTCTCGATCTAGCAGATGTAGGACGCTTTCTAGTGTCGGCTCTTTGCCATAACCCTCAAAAAGAAGGCAAGAGATTGGTTAGATCAGATTCCTGCCAGCTCCATATATTGCTTTGAGGACCTGCGTCGGGGGTTCCTGCTGAGGTTTACAACTTCAAAAAAGAGGAAGAAGCAATCAGATTCCATGTTTCTCATCGAGTAGGGGGTGGAAGAGACATTGGGAAGTTATGTTGATTGGTTCCAGGAGGAGGTTCTCCAAATTCAGGAGATGCCTAAACATACCCTCATGGTAGCCTTCACTCTGGGGCTGCGACAGGAATTCTTCAGAGTGGAGTTAAAGAGGGTGCCTCCACTGTCCTTCAAAGAGTTGATGGAAAGGTCAGCAAAAGAACTCGAGGGAGAAGTGGAAATCCGGCATTTTCTAGGAAATTAGTCGAGTGGGCAGTAGAGGAGGTGAGAGAGCCAGGAGGTGGCAAGAGTCAGGAGGAAAGAGGATAGAGCCCAGGCAGCGGGAGAATTAATAATAGTAGCCGAGATGGGCCCTCCAAGAGTGGAATAACTAGCTAGGCTGTAGACAGCAGGAGTGGCACAACCACGGCCAAAGAAGAGGTTTCCACGAAGGGGAAAACCACCAAGGGGGCAAGACCATTTCCACCCCCAGGCTGGAGGCAAGGCCAAAGACCTCCTCTACCCAAGCAACACCAGGCTATGGCGATAGCTTTGGGGAGGATGAGGAGAGGCATTCATAGGATAAGGAAGGAAGGCAGGGCAGATATGCCCTACTATGATTTCCACCAGGAGGACAGCCATACAAAGGCTACCTGCCTGGAGTTTTTTGAGATGAGGAGAGCAAGGGAGCAGGCCCCGTACTAGCAGCAACCCTGTCAGGAGGTGCAAATAGAATAAGTTTTGTCAGGAGCGGAGGACGTGGACAGGTGCAAGGATCAGGACAACGTAGGAGGTCGAGGAGGGATCAGAGTGATCCATGGAAGTGGGAGTCGAGGCCGCCCACAAGGAGAGTCTCCACAAAATGTACTGTCGGAACCTTGTCTTGATGTCCCAAGCCCCGCCCCAAGATGAGAAGATCAACTTCTCCCGGAAGGATATGACGGATCATGAGGATCCATTCTGCGATGCGTTGGTAATCCAAGCCTCCACCAAAAATTTCACTGTCTCCCGGATCCTCATCGAAAACGGAAGCTCCATCAACGTCATTTTCAAAAAGGCATTTGATGCAAGGGGAGGCCAGGAGGGTATTGGCCTCATGTGGACCTTTGTTTTGATTCTCCATAGAGATGAAGGAGGTGGAAAGGGGAGTGTGGCTTCATATCACCTTGGGGGAAGTCCAGGAACTACATGTTCGTCATCGTGGATGCTCCTAGTAGCTATAATATGATTTTCAGGCTGCCCCCATCATCTCCTTCCACTGCGTACCCTCATCTTTTCACTAATACCTCAAGTTCAATATCAACGGAATCCAGGTTCGGGTCCGGGGAGACCCCAAGATGGCGAGGGAATATTGCGTCACTGTGGTCAACACCATCTCATGACAAGAGGGAACTGAGGAGATGGAGAGAGAAATGGAGGAGTTGTCTAGGAAGGAGGCCATGGGAGGTGCAGAGGAGATGGAGATGGAGGAGGTAGAGATCCGCGCCCATGCGGGGGCAGCGGAGGAAATTCAAGAAGAACATGCCAGGGTGATGGCAGAGGAGGAAGTCGAGAATGAGGAGACCCTCATCCCAGGAGAGGGGGCAGTAGGCGGGTAGGAAGAGCAGTCCCGGCTGGAGGTGGCGAAAGAAGTGGTGGAGCTAGAAGTCTTCACCTACGGGGGAAGGGTGGAGAAGGTGCTTGTAAGTGGGGGGTTGAGCCTGGAGGATCAATAAAGGATGTTAGAATGCATCCAGAAAAACATGGATATCTTCGCATGGAGCACGACATACATGTTAGGGATTGATTCAAATATGGCTTGCCACCACCTCAACCTTGATCTCGATGCTTGCCTCATCCGGCAGAAGAAGTGGTCCACTGCCGACAAGCTGGCCCAACCCATTCGAGAAGAGGTAGGTAAGCTTCTTAAGACAGGATTTATATCCGAGATTCAGTAGCCAGGTTGGGTCTCCAATGCGGTGATGGTTAAGAAGGGGGACTAGCGCTAAAGAATGTGTATCGATTTTTCACTTTTGAATAAAGCATGTCCTAAGGATTGTTATCCCCTGCCTCGAACCGATGCGCTGGTTGACTTAGTCGTTGATTTTTCTCTAATGAGTTTTCTAGATGCCTTTTTAGGATATCACCAGATCAGGATGCACCCGCCAAAATTTAAATATGTTTCCTTCATTACAGGAGACGGGTGCTACTGTTACAAAATGATGCTCGTTGGGCTGAAAAATGTAGGGGCAACGTATCAGAGAATGATGGAACGGTTCTTCCGGGAGCATACAAGAAAGAATTTGGAGGTGTACGTGGACGACCTCATGGTAAAGAGTCGGGATGCGGAATCTCATCTCCAAGATCTGGAGGAGACCTTAAATACCCAGCAAAAGTATAAGATGAGGTTGAACTCCCTAAAGTGTGTTTTCAGGGCAAGCAGGGGAAAGTTCCTGGGTCACCTCATTACTCCTGTGGGGGTGGAACCCAACCCTGGTAAGGTGACGGCATTCATGGAGTTGGGGTCACCGCGAAATGCAAAGGAAGTCCAGCGCCTGACAAGGAAGCTTGCAGGGTTGAGCAGGTTCCTCTCTCGGGCAGGAGAAAAAAGTTTCGCCTTTCTTCAAAGTATTGAGGGGGCTAAAAATTCGAATGGTCTGAGGAATACGAGAAGGCTTTTCAAGCCCTGAAGATACAGCTAGCTCATGCTCCTCTTCTCCATGGACCAAAGGAGGGGGAAGATTTATCCATATACCTTGGTGTCGGGGCTGAGGGCGTGAGCTCTATCCTGGTCCGGCAGGAGGGAAAGAAGCAGCTACCAATCTATTATATGTGCAGGGTCCTGAGGATGACAGAGCTTCGATACCAGATTCTGGATAAGTTGGCTTTCACTCTTGTCATCTTGGCTCGGAGGCTCATATCGTACTTCCAGGCACATTCAATCTGGGTGGTGACTGTCCACCCCCTTTGCAACATCTTTGAAGGGTTAGAGCATTCAGGGAGGATGGCAAAATGGTTGGTAGAGCTAAGCGAGTTATACATATCTTTTGTCCCTCGCATCTCGATAAAGTCCCAGGCAATGACCGACTTCTTGGCTGACTATGTGGTTGAGGTGGTAGAGACAGAGCTTACTTGTCCGGTTCCCTGGAAGGTGATGGTGGATGGCGCCTCGGAAATACATTCTTTGGGAGTTGGGTTAATCCTGGAGAGTCCTCATGGAACGAGGATGGAGCAGACAGTGGTCATTCACTTTCCTATTACCAACAATGAATCTGAGTATGAGGCAATAATAACAGGGTTTAGTCTTGCAAGGGAGCTGAGGGTGCATGACGTGGAGGTGCTAATAGACTCCCTCGACTTGTCCTCTCAAATCAACGACGAGTTCGAAGCAAGGGAGCCTACTCTCCAATTATACCTGACAAAGGTGAAGGGTATCATCGACATGTTCCAAAAATTTTCCATCTGACATGTGATGCGGGAAGAAAATATAAAGGCATATTGATTGTCCAAGTTTTGACCCCGTACGGGAGGAACCATGCCCGACCTATTCTTCCCTTCTATTAAAGAGGGGACCTGATGAAGGTGAACCAACGCTCCTCATGGATGTACCCTTTTGTAGCTTTCTTATCTACGGGGGAGTTCCCGGAAGACCTGGACAAGAAGCGCTTTAATTATAAGTTGATATAATACCTAATACGCAATGGGAATCTATATAGAAAGACCCTCTCGGGATTTCTAGCACGTTACGTAGCTGAGGAGGAGGTCCCAAGAAATTTGGAGGAAGACCATTCCGGTGAGTGCGGGAGCCACTCGGGAAGCAGGACTCTGGAAGGAAGAATATGGAGGCAATGGTATTTTTGGCCGACCCTAGGCCGGGATGCGACCAAATTTGCAAAGGAATATCAGAAATGCCAGTTGTTTGCTCCTCTCCAAATGCTGCCAGCTAAGAGGATCAGAAGCATAACTGCGCCTTGGCCCTTCGCTATTTGGGGAATGGATCTTGTGGGGCCCTTCCCCCAGGCCAGCGGGCAGAGAATTTTCCTGCTGGTATTATTTCTCTAAGTGGATGGAGGTCAAGGCGCTGGCCAAGGTGACCTCTCAGGTGCTTTGCAACTTTGTATGGGGGAGATCATTTGTCGGCATGGGTTGCCTCAGGTCATTATCACGGATAATAAGCCACAATTTGCTAGTGCATAGTTCATCAGTTTTTGTGGCCAACTCTGGATAGACCTCAGGTTTGCGTCGCTCCATCACCCTCGGAGTAACGGGCAAGTAGAGGCGCAAACAAGATCATCGTAAACTTGTTAAAAAGAAGGTGGAGAATTTGAAGGGGAGATGGGTGAGGCAACTCCCCTTGGTCCTATGGGCCCTAAGAACCACACACAACATGACTACGGGGGAGACCCCCTTCAAGCTCTCCCATGACTGCGAGGCGGTACTCCTAATAGAATTCGAGGTTAGGACGCCGCGAATAGTGGAGGTAGGGGAAGGTAATGAGGAATGGAGGATCAATAACAAGTTACGACTCTCCCTAGATATGGTGGAGGAGCTGCGTGACTTGTCAGCAATCCGACAGGAAGAAGTCAAGTGACGGATGGTCAAGTACTTCAAAAAGCATGTCAGGATCAAACAATTCGTAAAGAGATACTTGGTCTTAAAAATGTTCGACGTTGTCGGAAAGTCAACAATCATTGGCAAGTTGAATTCTAATTAGGAGGGTCCCTATGTAATTAAAGAGGCCTTGAAGTCGGGAGGATACCACCTCCAAAATGTGGAGGGGGAACCCATCATTCATGCCTGGAGCGGCGACGACATACGCTTCTATACATAAAAGAGAGTAATAAATCATTATTTTTTCGCACTCTTATCTGTCATTGATGGTTCATTTGCTCGACATAGGGAATAAGAGTCTGATTGGCCAAGAGGAAAGTCTAGTTGATGCTCAACACCCGCCGTCAGACTCCTACTAACTAATTGGGTTGGTGGAACCACTCGGTGGATGGCAAAGAGGAAAGTCTGGTTAATTCTCAACACCCGCCGTCAGGCTCCTACTAGCTGATTGGGTCGGTGGAAGCGCCCGATGGTTGGACAAGAGGAAAGTCTGGTTGATGCTCAAAAACCGTCGTCAGGCTCCTACTAGAGGATTGGGTCGGTGGAAGCGCCCGGTGGTTGGCCAAGAGGAAAGTTCGGTTGATGCTCAACACCCGCCGTCAGACTCCTACTAGCTAATTGGGCTGATGGAAGTGCCTGGTGGTTGGCCCAGAGGAAAGTCTGGTTGATGCTCAACACCCACCGTCAGGCTCCTACTAGCTGATTGGGTTGGTGGAATCGCCCGGTGGTTGTCCAAGAGAAAAGTCAGGTTGATGCTCAATACTCGCCGTCAGTCTCCTACTAATTGATTGGGTCGATGTAAGAGCCCAGTTGTTAGCCAAGAGGAAAGTCCACGTGATGCTCAACACCCGCCGTCAGGCTCCTACTAGCTGATTGGTTTGGTGGAAACGCACGGTGGTTGACCAAGAGGAAAGTCAGGTTAATGCTCAAAACCCGCCGTCAGGATCCTACTAGATGATTGGGTCGGTGGAATCGCCCGGTGGTTGTCCAGGAGTAAAGTCCGGTTGATGCTCAACACCTACCGTCAGGCTCCTACAAGCTGATTGGGTCGGTGGAAGTGCCCTGTGGTTGGACAAGAGGAAAGTACTGTTGATGCTCAACACCCGCCATTAGGCTCCAACTAACTGATTGGGTCGGTGGAAGCGCCCGGTGGTTGGCCAAGAGGAAAGTCTGGTTGATGCTCAACACCCGGCGTCAGGCACCTACTATCTGATTGGGTTGGTAGAGACATCCGCTGGATGGCCAAGAAGAAAGTATGGTTAATGCTCAACACCCGTCATCAGACTCCTACTAGCTGGGCCTCACCCGTTAGATGACCGTTCGGGTAGTACCCCCGATACTCGCAAGGCGACCCCAGTTGCGAGCTCTCGCGGGGGGAGAGCGCAGTAAAGGTTCGAATCCTAGGCCTCCAGGAGAGTCAACCATGATATCCAAGGAAAACGACAAAGGGGGCCTCAGTTGTGCGGTGCGCTCACGAGTCCTTCAAACAGCGTCTCGACTGAATGAGGCATGGTTCGCGCGATCCGAACGCCCATGGTGCGAGACGGAAGGCGCCTAGACCTAGATCTCGCAGGAACCACGGTAGAAGCTCTATGAGTGAAGGGGGCGGATCGCCACTCACGGCCCGGTTGGCAAAGGTCTCGTCACTCTTTACGCTAAGTCCTTAAGAATCCCGCAAGCACACTGTCAAGGCATGTACTCATACGCGGCGAGCGAGAAGACCTAACCAGGTCGCGAATAAAGTAAAAGAGTTAGATTGGTTAGTAGCAGTAAAAATAGTGAGGCCAACCAACATCCATTCAAGAATGGAGCATGCACATTAAGAAACAAAAAGTATGGGCTCAGCCAGCGTATCCAATATTACAAAATAGTAATAAAAAAATAAATGTACATGTTCGACAAAAAGAAACCAATGCAGCTCGTACCCTTCAGGACGAGCCCTCGGGCGACGATGTGTCCCGCGGGGAGTGATAGGTGTAACGTCCCAATTCGCGCTAGGCCCCTCGTACGAGTTTTGGGTCAAGAGACTCGACTCGGGCTCGGGGTGCACTGACGCGAGATGTCGGGTGTATTGGATGGGTGTAGGGTTGAGTGATGTCTAATGGACTGGAAGGAAATTGGCTAAGGAAAATCGTAGGGAATGGTCGGACGAGGGTCGACGATAGTCGATCGAAGTTCGACGATCGTCGACCACGGGTTTACGAAGATGGTCGAACGAGGGTCGACGATATTCGACCGAAGTTCGACGATAGTCGATCGGGTTGACGGAGATAGTCGACTGCGGGATTAACAAAGATCGTCGACCGCGGGATTTGCAAAGGTAGTCGACCGGGTGAACGATAGTCGACCGAAGTTCGACGATAGTCGACCAGGTTGACAAAGATAGTCGACTGCGGGATTAATAAAGATAGTCGGGCGGAGTAAACCAAGATGGTCGACCAAAGGTCGACGATCGTCGACCGTAGGTCGATGATTTGGAGCTGATCGTTGAGAGTGACTCAGAGATGCAAGACTAAGGAAAAATCGTCGAGAATGACCTGACAATTCTCACCGATCGTCGAGAATGTCTGACGATTCCCACCGATCGTCGAGTATCGTCGACTGATACTCCACGACCGGATTTCTGAAAAGTTTGCTAAGGGAAATTCGTCGAGAATGACCCGCTTATTCTCGCCGATCGTCGAGTATCGCCGAGAATACTCAATATGCTCAACGCCCGGATTTCTGAAAAGTTTGCCAAGGGAAATTCGTCGAGAATGACCTGATGATTCTCGCCGATCGTCGTGAATGACCTGACAATTCTCGCCGATCGTCGAGAATGACGACTGATTCCCACCGAATTTGACTTGTACGTTTTCACCCAGGCGGACCCGCTGTTCTGAGCGGACTGAACCGGACTTCGGGATTTACGCCGGATGATTCTTTGGACCGGTCCTTTCAATTAAGACCTAATTTGGGCGGTCCAATTAGAGATTGACATGTGGCGGAAGGGATTAAACCTAATATGTAATATAAAAAGGAAGTAAACCAAACCCTAGCCGTCACTTTACCTTTGCCGAGCCGTCACTGTGCGAAACCGACGAAGCGGAAGAAGGGAATATCGCGGATCGCCGGAGGAGAACTTGCTGGTGCGAGCTTTGGAAGCAGACTTCTCTCTCTCCTTCCTTTCCGTGAAGAACAACCGCACCGAACCAAAGATGCCGCGGAGAAGGGTAACACGATCCATGGCCGGCAACGGAGGAGATGCCGGAAATGAGGTGTGCTTCCTACCCTCTCCCTTGGTGCTAGATCTGTAGCTATTCTTAGGCGAGACATCGACTCAAATGAGTCTTGATATGCGAGAAGAAGCTTTCTAGGAAGGCCATGCTAGAAGTTGTTCTAAAGCTTAGTCATCTTCAACCTCTCCTCGCTTCAAAGTGATGATGGGGGGTGGTCTCGTGAAGAGAAAATGGCCTCAAGAGGGAGAATAAGGGTGGAGGAACTTCTGGTTGCGATTTGGGGAAAGTCGCTTGAGGAGGAAGATGAACGGATGCCGTTCACTTCGCTTCAAGATGCGTGCAGAATCTGTATTCGGCACGCAGCGACCTTCTTGGCTATTTTAGAGCAATAAAGGATCGGATCTGGGCTTTCGAATAAACACGAAAGTTGTAGCCCTTGAAATTACCTTTCCGACGAGTGGTTGCACGTTTCAAGGCGATGCCTGTAGCCACGGGAAAGTCTGTTTGAATCCGCTGCGGTTGGGGGTTAATTCTGTACCCTGAACACAGCAGACTTCGAGTTAGATTTCTGGTAGGATGAGGCCAGATCTGGGCTTCCGACTAAACACGAAAGTCGTAGCCCTTGCGATTACCTTTCCGACGAGTGGTTGTGCGTTCACAAGCGATACCTGTAGCCACGGGAATCCTCAGCTAAAGTTGCCGACCAGATTACATATAATTCTAATTGATTATAAATGAACTTGGATTCGATGAAATTGAAGTTGCAATCCATCTTGAGGTTGGGTGAACTCTTGGGTGTTAACCACCGAGGTAATGTGAAGATTGATGTTTAATAACTTGAAGTTATATGCCGAGATGTGAGGCAAGCCTATGTGAACGAAAGGCTTTGATATATTTGGTAGATCACCATTATGCGCATTAGCTATAACATGTTGAGCTCATTTGGAAGGATTTGTAAATGATTAAACTATGGCCATGTTGTGTATTGAATTGATGAATGGGAATGGATAGTCCAATGCTTAGAGTGTGTCTCCCTACGGGTAGCATTGTGGAAGCTAATAAGTACGGTGTTGTCCGTCACTAGTTGTAATGAGGTTGAGATGGAATAAATTGGACGGTTGGGCTTGGTCCTCGGTGTTCACGTCCCGAGGCTCCTTCCGTGCCAAGAGAACGGTTGGGCTTGGTCCTCGGTGTTCACGTCCCGAGGCTCCTTCCGTATTTGATGGATGGTTGGTCTTGGTCCTCGTGCTTTCTCCGAGGCTCCTTCCATGCCACGGATTTGTGGAATTGCATGTGGTGTGAGTCGACACGCGGTGTCGTAATCCCGGGTTAAGGATAGTGTGGCAGGTCTACGGGCTCGCCAATCGTCACACCGATGGGAGTTGACAGATAGACCTTGGGCGGTTGGGCTTGGTCCTCGGTGTTCACGTCCCGAGGCTCCTTCCGTGCCAAGTGAGCGGTTGGGCTTGGTCCTCGTGCTTATTTCCGAGGCTCCTTCCGTGTCGCACCATAGGCCAGTTGGGGCTAGGATCTTGGTGCATACTTACCCAGGAGAACCCGCTGAGCCGTAATACGCATGTGAGATCCGCTGTTGTGTTCTTAGCGTTGAGGCGTACGGAGGCCTAGGCCAGGTAGTGTGGAGACCAGCCTAGTAGTGGAGATGCCCGCTCTACTGTCACCATCTGGCCATGACGGATGGCGCCTGAGAGGTTAGCTACCTGCTCGAATAGTGGGAACTACAAGTCTGTGTCGACATAGCGATTGCATGTGCTTGATCATGGGTGTGTCATTGCATTGCATACACAACATTGCACTTCATTACATACACAAGACCCTCATCGTATAAGTTTGTATGGGCACTCCTATACGATGAGTTACTTTCTGCTGAACGACCCTCAACTTATATGCTTGTATGGGCATCCATATAAGTTGAGTTACTTACTGTTATTACTTGATACTCACTTGCTGCTGTAGATGATAGATTTGTGAAACATTGTGGTTGCTTATTCATCGCTATGACTGATACTTATATACTTGTATATTACTTCACCTGCTTGTACTACTGTTATTGATATATTGTACATGTTCCTTTCTCCGCCCGGTGCCGAGGAGTCGCCGGGGGAGCGGATGTGAAACCACTTAGTCTTTTTGACTAACGGTTGCTACGTCTTCCTTTTTAGGAGGAAACCCCACAGGTGGAGCAGCAGGCTATGCAGACGGACAGCCAGGCCAGGGTGACAGGGCCTGAAGGGACGGTACCGTCGCTACCGTCGGTTACAATTGTGAGTGAGAGAGAGATTTTGTTGTAGCCCTTCGGGGCAATTCTATTTACGTACTCTGATATTAGAAGCTTGCTGTAGCTTCTTTATTTATGATATTATGGATATATGCTTGGTGTGGATTTGACTTTCATATTATTATGGTTGGGTTGGCGTTTATCTGTTAATATTGTTGGTAGCCGGCAGAATAGGCGTCTTGTGGTACAGGCTAGCCTGAGTGCTAGTGTTACCGCATGGCGGCTGTTCTGGGCATAAGACCCCTCTCGTGCCGTGTCTTGTGTTCCGGGAGGGGGGTCTTACAAATGGTATCAGCTTGTTATGATCCTCCAAGGCGAAAGTCTTTTAATAATGGTACCACCCCCGTTTGATTGGTCAGTTTGGGGACAAGCTGACTTAGCGGAAGCAGTGGTGTGCCCATATATAATTTACACTAAGTTGTCCATCTTTAACCTTAGATTAGCCAACCTAACCCTAAGTTTATACCTTACGTGTAGATCCCAGCGCTTGTTGAGCCAGTAAGGGGCACCCCCGCCCCGTCCGTACCTACACAATTCCAACAATCAGAGCTGGGGCAGACGCTCACAGCTATTCTGGATGCCTTTAGGTCCCAATCTCAGCAGACACCTGTACAACAACAGGGTCCGGGATCTAGTTGGTTAAGCGTTTTCCGAGCTCTCTCCCCTCCCGCTTATGTTGGGACAGAGTCGGCAGTACGTACGGAAGAGTGGCTCGACACTATACAAGAGTTGTTGGCAGGAATAAGATGTCCAAACAACATGGCGGTGACCCTTGTGGTGACACTCTTAGAGCTGCACGCCAAAAGGTGGTGGAAGTCCCTCATGGGCTCCACTTTTCGTGGAAGAGTGTACACGGACATTAGTTGGAGCGAATTCTCCGAAGCCTTCTTAGAGCATTTCATCCCCTCGGCCGCTCGGGATGGCCTGGAAGAGAGATTTTTTGCAACTTAAGCAAGGGTCCATGTCGGTGACGGAGTACCAACGGGAGTTTCAGCACCTGGCTAGATTCGCTGACTCCTATGAGCTGGATGATAGAGGGTACGCCAAAAGATTCTACAAAGGCTTGCGAGACCCCCTAAGGCAAGCCCTTTTGTTTATAGCGGACTCTAGTCTGGCGGAGATTATTGATATGGCGAAGAGATTGGAAGCGGACCACTTGGGAAGTGGTAAGAGGCCAGCAGAGGGCGTGATGGAAGCCGGCCCCAGCAACAGAAGGAGGTTTGACAATAAAAGAGGAAGAGGATATCGGAGGGGTGGCGGGCGTTTTCCCCAGAACTTTGGAGAGGAGCGCCCGGTTCCACAACCGCCAGCATTACCTCCACCTCCACGGTTTCAGCAACACGGCGGAAGGCAGGAACGGGTGTGCTTCGAATGCAACCAACCGGGCCACATTCGACGCTACTGCCCACAACTGTTTGGTGATGCGCCTCTTGCTTTCCCTCCAGCAGCCCCTCGAGGGCGGGGATATGTGCGTGGTCGAGGACGAGGACCATGAGGAAGAAACCCCGGACCCGCTCGAGATCAGATGTATGCCCTGGACATGACTCAAGAACGGAACCCTCAAGAGATGATTGCAGGTACGATTCGAATTGGTCATTTTGCTTTCATTAATATCCTCTAGTTGCTTGAGATATACTAGACATCTAGCTTGAGTATTATTAATGACACTTAGGCACCGTGATGGTCGGTGGGAAACCGGCTCATACGTTATTTGATACGGGTGCCTCACATTCATTCGTGTCTGAAGACTTCATCAAAGATATACACGGAGTGCAATATTTCACTGGTATTGCTCGAAGAGTACGCCTCCCAGACGGGTCTGAGATGACGGCAACTGCAAAGTGTGAGTTAGAGATAGCCATTGGGGGAAAGACCTTTGATACCCCTACCATAATTTTGAGAATACCAGAGTTCGACCTCATCCTGGGTATGGCGTGGCTAGATTGGCACCATGCGAGAATCGACTGTGCGGAGAAGCGTATCTATTTGAGACATGGGGATACTGATGTAGTCTTCCAAGGTATAAATTTCGCACCACGAATCTTGTTATCCTCAATCCAGACCTTGAAAGCTCATATGAGAGGGGATGAAGTCTACATGATACGATTCGAACTAAAGGAGATGAAGTTAGATGTGAAAGATGTGCGGGAAGCACGGGATTTCCCTGAGGTATTTCCCGAGAAACTGCCAGGGTTACCCCCGCATAGAGAAGTGGATTTTCAAATTAAGCTTGTACCAGGAGCTAAGCCTGTCTCCAGGACCCCTTATCGGATGGCCCCAAAAGAACTTGCGGAGTTTAGAGTGCAATTGCAGGAGTTGGTAGAATCAGGGTTTGTTCGCCCCAGCTCGTCGCCTTGGGGAGCCCCTGTTCTATTCGTCAAGAAGAAGGATGGAACCCTGCGTTTATGTATAGACTATCGGGAACTTAACCGACTGACAGTACGGAACACCTACCCGTTACCTCGGATCGATGAGTTGTTCGACCAACTGGTGGGAGCGCATTGGTTCTCCAAGTTAGACTTGCGCTCGGGGTATTACCAATTGAGAATACAGGAGGATGATATACAGAAAACGGCTTTCAGCTCAAGGTACGGCTTATATGAGTTCACAGTGATGCTGTTTGGACTCACAAATGCCCCATCGGCTTTCATGAGCTTGATGAATAAAGTGTTTGAGGCCTATTTAGATGTCTTCGTCATTGTGTTCATTGACGACATCCTAGTCTACTCGAAGACGGAGGAAGAGCATGCCGGGCATTTGGCCTTAGTTCTAGAGAAGCTGAAGGAGCACGCCCTGTTCGCCAAGTTTAGCAAGTGTGAATTCTGGCTTAAGGAGGTTGCTTTCTTGGGCCATGTAATCAGTGGGGCAGGACTAGCTATGGATCCAGCCAAGGTGCGCGCTGTGAAGGAGTGGTCACCTTTGAATTCGGCGGCCGATGTGAGGAGTTTTCTTGGACTTGCTGGATACTACCGCAAGTTCGTAAAAGGATTCTCCAAGATTGCCCTCCCTCTAACTTCCTTGACAAAGAAAGGAGTGCTATTTGAGTGGACACCCCAGTGTGAAGCGGCATTCCAGGAATTGAAGGATAGACTTACCTCCGCCCCCATCCTTGTCCTTCCGTCTGGGAAGGAAGGATTTCAAGTTTATACGGATGCGTCTTATCAGGGGTTGGGAGCAGTGTTGATGCAGCACGGGCACGTAATTGCTTATGCTTCAAGACAATTGAAGAAGCATGAAATCAATTACCCGGTGCATGATTTGGAGCTAGGAGCGGTGGTGTTCGCCTTGAAGGTATGGAGGCATTATCTATACGGCGTCCACTGCGAAATCTTCTCGGATCATAAAAATTTGAAGTACGTCCATACCCAGAAGGAATTGAACTTAAGACAACGGCGGTGGTTAGAGTTTCTATGCGACTATGAGTTCACCTTGAACTACCACCCCGGAAAAGCAAACTCGGTAGCCGATGCGTTGAGTAGGAAAGTACCCGGCTCGAGGCCAGAATCTCGATTGATGAGCATGGAGTTGGCACGGATGATCGAGGAGATGTACATCACCTTAATATTTAAGGCTTCTTCGGAATATACGGAGTACCTATCCAGCATGAGTATAGTTTATGATATCCGGGACCGGATCCGAATGGAGCAAGGATTAGATGCGACTTTGGCCCCGGCAATAAAGTTAATTGAAGACGGGACTACCGACGAATACACACTAAAGGACGGCCTCGTTTACTTCCGCGGCCTACTCTACATTCCCAAAGGTGGCAGAATCCGGGAGGATATTATGAGAGAAGCACATTGCTCTCAATATTCCGTGCACCCAGGAATTTCAAAGATGTACGCCGGCTTACGGAAGACGATGTGTTGGCCGGGGATGAAGAAAGATGTCCGGTACTTTGTCACGCATTGTGAAGCCTGCCAAAGAGTGAAGGCGGAATGTAGGAGCCCTGGTGGCCTGTTGCAGTCGTTTCCAATCCCCGAATGGAAGTTCGAGGATATATCCATGGACTTCGTACATGGGCTACCTCGCTCCCGCTCAGGGAATGATTCAGTATGGGTGATCGTTGATCGCCTGACGAAGGTTGCCCGGTTCATTCCTATGAAGAAGGAGGCTCACATGGATGTGTTGGTACGCCTGTTTGTGGAACAATTTGTACGGTATCACGGCGTACCTAAGATGATAGTTTCGGATCATGATGGTCGTTTCACCTCCAAGGAATGGAGGGCGGTACAGACGTATTTGGGCTCACGTCTTACCTTCAGTACCGCATTTCATCCTCAGACGGACGGACAGTCTGAGCGGACCATCCGAACATTGGAAGACCTGTTGAGGTTGTGTGTGATAGATAGGGGAGAGCCGTGGGAAAGACTCTTGCCCTTGGTGGAATTCTCCTATAACAATAGCCATCAAGCTAGTATTGGCATGGCGCCCCATGAAGCCCTATATGGAAGGAGGTGTAGGACCCACTTGTCTTGGGTGCAAGATGAAGACCCGAAGACCTTGGGAATTGAGTATATAGATGACACTGATGCGGTGGTTAGGCTGATAAGAGACCGCATGTTGGAGGCTCAAAGTCGGCAGGCGAAGTATTACAATGCAAGACACCGTATGGTGGAATTTCAAGAGGGTGATAAGGTGTTTCTAAAAATCCGGCCGATGCATGGAGTGTCACGGGTGCGAGGAATAAAGAAGCTCAGTCCACGCTATGTTGGGCCCTATGTCATATTGGAAAGGGTGGGTCCATTGGCCTATCAACTGGAGCTATCGCCCGAGCTAGAGAATCTCCATGATGTGTTCCACGTATCGTCGCTTCGGAAGGAGCTGTTGCGGTCTGAACAATACATCCCCACGACTGATGGCAAGGTGGCGTCTGACAGATCTGTGCTACTGGAGCCGGTGCGGATCGTTGATAATGAGATAAGAACCTTGCGCCGCAAAAGTGCCCCCTTGGTAAAAGTGCTATAGTCTAATCATGGGAAGGAGGAATTCACATGGGAGCCAATGGATTTGATGCAAAGGCGCTACCCGGAGCTGTTTGCTTCAGGTAACCTTATTAACAGCATATTTTATTTTCTGTATGCTTTACTCCCCATGACCTCAGCCTGATTTCGGGGACGAAATCTTTTTATTTTGTTTATAGGATTTGTAACGTCCCAATTCGCGCTAGGCCCCTCGCACGAGTTTTGGGTCAAGAGACTCGACTCGGGCTCGGGGTGCACTGACGCGAGATGTCGGGTGTATTGGATGGGTGTAGGGTTGAGTGATGTCTAATGGACTGGAAGGAAATTGGCTAAGGAAAATCGTAGGGAATGGTCGAATGAGGGTCGACGATAGTCGATCGAAGTTCGACGATCGTCGACCACGGGTTGACGAATATGGTCAAACGAGGGTCGACGATAGTCGACCGAAGTTCGACGATAGTCGACCGGGTTGACGGAGATAGTCGATTGCGGGATTAACAAAGATCGTCGACCGCGGGATTTGCAAAGGTAGTCGACCGGGTGAACGATAGTCGACCGAAGTTCGATGATAGTCGACCGGGTTGACAAAGATAGTCGACTGCGGGATTAATAAAGATAGTCAGGCGGAGTAAACCAAGATGGTCGACCAAAGGTCGACGATCGTCGACCGTAGGTCGATGATTTGGAGCTGATCGTTGAGAGTGACTCAGAGATGCAAGACTAAGGAAAAATCGTCGAGAATGACCTGACAATTCTCACCGATCGTCGAGAATGTCTGACGATTCCCACCGATCGTCGAGTATCGTCGACTGATACTCCACGGCCGGATTTCTGAAAAGTTTGCTAAGGGAAATTCGTCGAGAATGACCCGCTTATTCTCGCCGATCGTCGAGTATCGCCGAGAATACTCAATATACTCAACGCCCGGATTTCTGAAAAGTTTGCCAAGGGAAATTCGTCGAGAATGACCTGACGATTCTCGCCGATCGTCGAGAATGACCTGACGATTCTCGCCGATAGTCGAGAATGACGACTGATTCCCACCGAATTTGACTTGTACGTTTTCACCCAGGCGGACCCGCTGTTCTGAGCGGACTGAACCAGACTTCGGGATTTACGCCGGATGATTCTTTGGACCGGTCCTTTCAATTAAGACCTAATTTGGGCGGTCCAATTAGAGATTGACACGTGCCGAAAGGGATTAAACCTAATATGTAATATAAAAAGGAAGTAAACCAAACCCTAGCCGTCACTTTACCTTTGTCGAGCCGTCACTGTGCGAAACCGACGGAGCGGAAGAAGGGAATATCGCGGATCGTCGGAGGAGAACTTGCTGGTACGAGCTTTGGAAGCAGACTTCTCTCTCTCCTTCCTTTCCGTGAAGAACAACCGCACCGAACCAAAGATGCCGCGGAGAAGGGTAACACGATCCATGGCCGGCAACGGAGGAGATGCCGGAAATGAGGTGTGCTTCCTACCCTCTCCCTTGGTGCTAGATCTGTAGCTATTCTTAGGCGAGACATCGACTCAAATGAGTCTTGATATGCGAGAAGAAGCTTTCTAGGAAGGCCATGCTAGAAGTTGTTCTAAAGCTTAGTCATCTTCAACCTCTCCTCGCTTCAAAGTGATGATGGGGGGTGGTCTCGTGAAGAGGAAATGGCCTCAAGAGGGAGAATAAGGGTGGAGGAACTTCTGGTTGCGATTTGGGGAAAGTCGCTTGAGGAGGAAGATGAACGGATGCCGTTCACTTCGCTTCAAGATGCGTGCAGAATCTGTATTCGGCACGCAGCGACCTTCTTGGCTACTTTAGAGCAAGAAAGGATCGGATCTGGGCTTTTGACTAAACACGAAAGTTGTAGCCCTTGAAATTACCTTTCCGACGAGTGGTTGCACGTTTCCAGGCGATTCCTGTAGCCACGGGAAAGTCTGTTTGAATCCGCTGCGGTTGGGGGTTAATTCTGTACCCTGAACGCAGCAGACTTCGAGTTAGATTTCTGGTAGGATGAGGCCAGATCTGGGCTTCTGACTAAACACGAAAGTCGTAGCCCTTGCGATTACCTTTCTGACGAGTGGTTGTGCGTTCACAAGCGATACCTATAGCCACGGGAATCCTCAGCTAAAGTTGCCGACCGGATTACATATAATTCTAATTGATTATAAATGAACTTGGATTCGATGAAATTGAAGTTGCAATCCATCTCGAGGTTGGGTGAACTCTTGGGTGTTAACCACCGAGGTAATGTGAAGATTGATGTTTAATAACTTGAAGTTATATGCCGAGATGTGAGGCAAGCCTATGTGAACGAAAGGCTTTGATATATTTGGTAGATCACCATTATGCGCATTAGCTATAACATGTTGAGCTCATTTGGAAGGATTTGTAAATGATTAAACTATGGCCATGTTGTGTATTGAATTGATGAATGGGAATGGATAGTCCAATGCTTAGAGTGTGTCTCCCTACGGGTAGCATTGTGGAAGCTAATAAGTACGGTGTTGTCCGTCACTAGTTGTAATGAGGTTGAGATGGAATAAATTGGATGGTTGGGCTTGGTCCTCGGTGTTCACGTCCCGAGGCTCCTTCCGTGCCAAGAGAACGGTTGGGCTTGGTCCTCGGTGTTCATGTCCCGAGGCTCCTTCCGTATTTGATGGATGGTTGGGCTTGGTCCTCGTGCTTTCTCCGAGGCTCCTTCCATGCCACGGATTTGTGGAATTGCATGTGGTGTGAGTCGACACGCGGTGTCGTAATCCCGGGTTAAGGATAGTGTGGCAGGTCTACGGGCTCGCCAATCGTCACACCGATGGGAGTTGACAGATAGACCTTGGGCGGTTGGGCTTGGTCCTCGGTGTTCACGTCCCGAGGCTCCTTCTGTGCCAAGTGAGCGGTTGGGCTTGGTCCTCGTGCTTATTTCCGAGGCTCCTTCCGTGTCCCACCATAGGCCAGTTGGGGCTAGGATCTTGGTGCATACTTACCCAGGAGAACCCGCTGAGCCGTAGTACGCATGTGAGCTCCGCTGTTGTGTTCTTAGCGTTGAGGCGTACGGAGGCCTAGGCCAGGTAGTGTGGAGACCAGCCTAGTAGTGGAGATGCCCGCTCTACTGTCACCATCTGGCCACGACGGATGGCGCCTGAGAGGTTAGCTACCTGCTCGAATAGTGGGAACTACAAGTCTGTGTCGACATAGCGATTGCATGTGCTTGATCATGGGTGTGTCATTGCATTGCATACACAACATTGCACTTCATTACATACACAAGACCCTCATCGTATAAGTTTGTATGGGCACTCCTATACGATGAGTTACTTTCTGCTGAACGACCCTCAACTTATATGCTTGTATGGGCATCCATATAAGTTGAGTTACTTACTGTTATTACTTGATACTCACTTGCTGCTGTAGATGATAGATTTGTGAAACATTGTGGTTGCTTATTCATCGCTATGACTGATGCTTATATACTTGTATATTACTTCACCTGCTTGTACTACTGTTATTGATATATTGTACCTGTTCCTTTCTCCGCCCGGTGCCGAGGAGTCGCCGGGGGAGCGGATGTGAAACCACTTAGTCTTTTTGACTAACGGTTGCTACGTCTTCCTTTTTAGGAGGAAACCCCGCAGGTGGAGCAGCAGGCTATGCAGACGAACAACCAGACCAGGGTGACAGGGCCTGAAGGGACGGTACCGTCGCTACCGTCGGTTACAGTTGTGAGTGAGAGAGAGATTTTGTTGTAGCCCTTCGGGGCAATTCTGTTTACGTACTCTGATATTAGAAGCTTGCTGTAGCTTCTTTATTTATGATATTATGGACATATGCTTGGTGTGGATTTGACTTTCATATTATTATGGTTGGGTTGGCGTTTATCTGTTGATATTGTTGGTAGCCGGCAGAATAGGCGTCTTGTGGTACAGGCTAGCCTGAGTGTTAGTGTTACCGCAAGGCGGCTGTTCTGGGCATAAGACCCCTCTCGTGCCGTGTCTTGTGTTCTGGGAGAGGGGTCTTACAAAAGGAGTCGTCGCCCGGCTTCGGGACCGGGATGAAAATCTCCGGGACCACTTCGCTCGTCATTAGCCTCGTGCCCTCGCTCGTCACCAGGCCTGCCGCTGCATCATCTAGAAGGTGTATTTCGCTTCCTTGGTCGAGTTCATCTGTTGTTGAAGCCAAATTTGACCTCTGTGCAGTTCGGGGTCCCAAAAGAGGGGTGACCACGCACCTACTACCCTCAAGCAAACGATCTAGGCCCAAGACTATGAACACAAGGGACAGACCCAAGGTCTCAGCGTGGAGGTCCCACCACATACCTGGAAGACTAACAAACTCTTCCCCTCCCAAGCCAAAGAATGAGCTAAGACATCTTCAGAGGACGCTCTTGGCCGACCGGAACATCTAAGGAGGATCTCAAGACCAACTCTCTCCTATCCAAACGTGTCTCATTGGGTCTATACAAAATGCTCATCACCCGCCCTACTAATGGCACAATCTCGCCGAGCAATTCTTCTTTACGCAGCTCCAACTGGGCTGCAAACAGTGCGACTCAGCTGCCCTAAAAGGCTATGAGCAGACCCTCAAAGGCTTCCCGACAACTATACCTCGGGCTCCCACGGGGCGAGCGGTTCACGAGCATACCACTCGCCCAAGATAGAAGAAGTAAACTACACATACACAGAGCATAACAGATATTATAAATAATTACAGGAATATGAATTCCATACTTCGGCACGCAGACCGGCAATATAAGCAAAAATAGGCCTTCGAGGGTCGGCACAAACTTGGGCTTAAGCCCACTACTCGCCGCTTGGTACTGCAATACCTGTACGCCAACATCTCGAATGGCGGCAAGAAGCCAAATATAGGTCGACTAAAAGCGACGCAAAAACATCGCACCCACCCCTTTTTTGGGGGCTGCGGCTCGCATTCCTTGCAAATGGATAATGTACTACTTCCTCGGAGTCTTCTCCGGGAACCCCAGAACATCACCAAACCGGCTCACACGTTCGGATGGGCTTCACACAGCATGCCTAAACCCGTACTCACGCTTCCGGGTGCTAATGCAGTTAATTGCAGGGACGTACACGTCAACCCGTCGGAGTGCATCCTTCCCCCACTCGTCGGTGGAGAGGATCTTCTATGCAAGTATGGTAATTGAGGGCTTCACTTGCCCGAGAAGAAACTTCGTTACCCTTTACACGTGTTTTGACGAAGCCGAAACCGCACATATCGCCCGAGGCTCGACGTCTAGCGTCCGCACTGGTTATCCATGCACGGATCCGACCTCCGCTATAATGTTGAAGGCTCCAAGTGATTTGTTTCCTCCATGGCCGTGCCTCTCCATGGCCGATCGTGCTCCAAGTGGTGTGGGCGAAGGTTGTCCCGGCCTCCATGACTTCAAGCGGCTGCAGGAGAGAAGCCCCCGGCCTCGCCTTGCTCTAGAGGTGGCGGGGAAAGTGTTCCCGGCCTCACTTGCTCCATAGGCGGCGGCCTGTACAGAAAAAGGAGGGGAGGGAGGCGGCTCGGGCTGTGCTGCTTGCCGGCGGTGGCCTTGACAGAGGAAGGAGGGGAGGGAGGCGGCTCGGGCTGCTGCTCCAGGCGGTCGGGCTAGGGTTCCAACCCCTTCCCGATTTCTCTCCTGCCCCCTTATTTTTTCTCTTAATGTTGTTTCCCTGTACCCGATGCCCTCTCCTCCTTCTTTCTTTTTTGTTAAATCTGATATATATATATATAATATAAAATATATAATATAATATATATAATATAATATATATATATTAAAAGTTTATGCACATTTAACCTTCGCACGCACGCACGAGCACCCACACGTCTTCGAACGGGGCTGCACCACATTGCCGCTCATAGCATGTCCCGAGCCCGCCACTTGGTGAGGATCCCGCTCGGCCATATACGGGGTTGAACATCTGCAATAACTCGTCGTGCTCTTGCTTTGTATACCTCGCGAGGTTACATTTCCTTCTCTAAGGCGGCGATTCAGGAGTTGAGGCGCTTGGCCGTCGCCATATCCTGCAAAAGGCAGCGAAACTGTTTAGCGCGAGAAGATACCATAAAAAAGTTGTTTAAGAGTTCCATGACTCACCACCCCTCCCAAGTACTCGTCAAGGAGGGCATCAGAGGAGTCAGCCCTCTTCTTGTGGTGCTCCACCTCCTCGAGTGCGAGATGGTGGGCTTGCTCCTTGTTAGTGGAGTTTTTCAGATGCTCGACGGTGTTCCTTTCCACCTGCATGCAGCGGCGTCCCACCATGTGAGCCAGCTCCAAAGTGCGAAGCTAGACCCGAGCATTCTCATACACGAGTACTCCCGTGGAACCTCGTCGAAGATCGATGAGTCCTCCCGCGAGTAGAGACCAAAGGAGAAGGAGAAGGCCTCCCCGCCGAATGTTTCCCGCTTAAGCCAGGTCGGATGGAGAGTCTAGATCGAGGCCTGGTTCGCCCCCTTATCCCACAACAGGAGAGGCTTGCAGAGCTCGTCGAGGTTCTTCTCTCCATAGCCAAAGTTTCGGTGCCCCCTCATCACGGACTTGTCAGCGAGCTCCTGTTCTCGCTCCTTGGAGGTGTCGGCCGCCTTGTCAGGGGTTCCGCTGGTGGGAGCTCTAGAAGTGGCGGCCTTATCAGGGTGATGGCCCTCCAGTGCTTTCCACTTATCCCGGGATGCGGTAAGTTCGACGCCTCGGGTATTTGATTTCTTGGATGCGGGCCATGGGCGAGACTGCTCACGAGTGACCCAATTTTGAGGCGCGAGGGGAGCCGATACCTCGCAACTACAACAACAGCCACTTCGGTGAGCACGAGCTCGCCGGGAGTGACCCAAGCGTTCTCATATGGTTGATGCAGGGGGAGGTCTCGCTCACCTACAATAGTCTAGGGTCAGAACTTAAAGTGAAATGAGGGGAGGAGAGTGCGAGTAGCCTTACCTTCTCTTGGAGGAACGGGGGCCAGGGTGTCGATGTTCCTTCGAAGGCACGCGAACTCAAAATTCTTCCCCAGGAAGAACCCGAAGAGGTCGGCTTCGTGACCCCACAAGACAAGAGGGTGGTAGCTTGGCTCACTAAGCTGTACAGACGAGAAGGGGACGTTGTCGAAGTCCCCCTTCAAGAAAATGAATTTCGTTAGCCAATTATGTCTCTTGTTCACCATCTCCCGCTCCTTCACATGGTTGCTGGAGAAGTAGGCGGTGTCACCCTGTTCGCCCGGAAGGAGAACAGCTTGTGGAAGACTGCGAGGCTGAATTCATCCGCTCCTCTCGCTTGAAGCAAGCGAACACAACCACCACGACGTCGTAGTTCGGGGTTAGCTGGCACAAGAGAACCCTTGAGTACTTTAGCACCTATCGAACCTCGGGCTACAGGGAAAGCCGCAGGCCCACATCAAAGTGGGAGACAGGGATCGCGAGCTCAGCATCGGAGAGATCATTGATCTTCTCAAGCTCTCCCGGGCGCCTCGCCTCAAACCCGGGTGAGATGAAATTGACGACCACCGAGAGATGCTCGTTCTCGGTGAAGTTGGCGGAGTGGAAGGTGTAGTCTGAGAAATTCTACGCACACATGCCTCGCCCCTCGGCATCACCACCATCTCCTCCCATCTCGCGAGCTAATAAGCTGGAGGGGGACTGGAGTTCTTGCGAATAGTGGCGAGCTGAGAATCAGACTATCGGGAACGAAGGAAATGCTGATGAAGAGTTAATGCGGTAGGTAGATTAATGGCAGATATGGTTATTTATAGAAGAAAAAAGGATGTGAAAACGTCTTTTTGGCGGGAGGTGTGCAGATGGAAAAAAATTGTTCGACGCTTTGAAACTCAAGCCCACCCTGAATTCCTACCATCTACTCGCCACGATCCTAATGAAAGCTAAGCGGTAGCGAGATAAGAAGTGAGCGAGAGAAACAATTATATATACATATAACACAGGCCCATTAGCGGGCGAGTACAATCCTGAATATTAAAGGGGAGGAGGAAGCCCTCTGGAAGAGGAAAGAAAAGAAAACAATTTCACAACTAAGTCACACGGGCTGAGGCCCAGAAGGCAAGCATGGCCCAGGTCCGCGGGCTGGCAGCAAGAGGGCAGGGGGCTCAGTACTGGATCCATTTCTACCAACCTCGACCTCGCGTCCTGGAACGGGGTGGTAGGTTAGGGTAGTAATACTCGCAAACCGCCATGAGTTCTTGCTGGGCCACGCCGACCTGTTCAGTAGCCCGCCGCAGTTGTTCCTCAACCCGTGCGAGGTGTACGTACTCCTGGTGAGGTCATCCCATCGCCGTCTTCTTGGTGCCTTTGGCCCTCCAAAGACCCAAAGCATGCCTCCTCATTTGCCTTATCCTCTTCCACCCTGTCGTAAACCTACCGTAGCATCAGGGAGTGTTTCCGGAATAACTCAGTCACTCGTTTCTTCATTCCCGCTGTATCCTGAGGGTCACCCAGGTAGTCCGCGATATGGTGCGGGGAAGGGGGAGGCTAGTACTCCTCGCTCATGTCGATGTCGGATAATGAGACCCCGTGAAAACATGAAAAAGAGGACTTTCTTCCCCTGATGTAGTGATAGGTATATATATTAGGCGATAGGATATATCAGATGTTGCTACTTATGTTATGTGCAGGATATATATGTTTGCCTACATCTTATATATTACTCGTATGATATATACTTCCTATATCGCCATAAATTTTGTTGGTAGGAGGACTTTCTACCAAGACCCTCTTCTACAAGGGAGAAACACACTCCTTTGTGTCCCACAAATTTATCGCAACAAAAGAGAACGTTATCTGCACAGTCGAACTAGCTATAAGAATCCGTTTACCGGATGGATCAGAAATGACGTCTACAGAAAGTGCTTGTTCCAGTCAGTGCTAGGAGAAGTAGACTTTGAAGTCTACGCGACCATCCTGGAAATAATAGTATTCGATATTATACTCGGAATGGACTAACAAGCCGAGCATAAGGAGCAAATAGATTATTCAACGCAAGAGGTCAGCCTGCAGAACAAAAGCGGCCAGAATGTCATGTTGACAGGTGTACCCCTCGGTCTCGCGTATTATTTTTACTTCTGCGCAGATTGTAAGGTCAGTCAGGCAAAAGAATGAAATGTACCTAATCTACTTCGAAATGGAAGACAAAACTCAAGTACTCGCCAAAGTCCCGGTGGTACACAACTTCCCGGACATTTTTCCTGAGTCCCTCCCAGGATTGTCGCCCCAGCGAGAGGTTGACTTTCAGATTGAGCTCGTGACTGGAGCACGACCAGTATCACGAGCCCCCTACTTGATGGCACCAAGAGAACTGAATAAGTTAAAGATTCAACTACAGGAGCTAATAGATGCTGGATTCGTCTGTCCTAGTTCCTCACCCTGGGGAGCCCCAGTGTTATTCGTAAAGAAGAAAGACGGAACATTACGTCTGTGCATAGACTATATGGAGCTAAATAAGCTTACTATACGAAACACATACCCCCTTCCTAGGATCGACGAGCTGTTCGATCAGTTGCAGGGTGCATCCGTGTTTTCCAAGATGGACTTGAGATCAGGCAACTGTCTGCTTCAAATCCGGGAGGAAGATATTCACAAGACTTCCTTCAGCTCCCGATATGGTCTCTATGAGTTTCTGGTGATGCCTTTTGGACTCACCAATGCACCCTCCGCCTTTATGGCCCTGATGAATAGAGTCTTTGAGCCCTTCTTAGATCACTTCGTGATCGTATTCATTGATGATATTTTGATCTACTCAAAGACCAAGGAAGACCATGCTAGGCACCTGCCGATGGTGCTACTAAAACTCCGAGAACTCTCCCTCTTTGCCAAATTCAGTAAGTGCGAGTTTTGGATGGAAGAAGTTGGATTCTTGGGCCACACTATAAACCAGAAAGGGGTAGAAGTGGATCAAACCAAGATCCAGGCAGTGCAAAATTGGCCACCACTCAGAACAGCGGCAGATATCCGAAGTTTTCTTGGTCTTGCCGGATATTATAGGAAGTTCGTAGAAGGCTTCTCCAAAATTGCTTTACCCCTAACTACCCTCACCAAAAAGGATGTTACATTTCGATGGACACCGGAATATGAGACCGCATTCATCGAATTGAAGAAGCGGTTGACCTCTGCGCCAATCCTTACGATCCCCATAGGAACCGAGGGATTCCAGATCTATACTGATGCCTCCCTGAAAGCATTCAGAGCGGTCCTGATGCATCATGGCAAGGTGGTGGCCTACGCATCTCATTAATTGAAGCTGCATGAATTAAATTATGAGGCTCACGATCTAGAACTGGGCGTTGCCGTCTTCGCCCTTAAAATATGGAGTCATTACTTGTACGAAGTAAGATGTGAGATCTTCTCCGACCACAAGAGCCTCAAATACATCTTCACTCAGAAAGAGCTAAATCTTCCGCAACGCCGATGGTTAGAATTCCTGTGTGACTATGATTTCACGCTCCAATATCACCCCGGAAAAGCTAATAGAGTCGCTGACTCTTTAAGCCGCCAACCTTCAATAACTGGGAGTTGGATGGAGCAAATTCCTAAGGAGTTGTTCCAAACTTTAGTAGACTTGGAAATTACCCTGGTTGCCCGAAGAGATCCAGAAGAATACAAGTCTCAGCTGTATTGGATGGAGATCCAATGCAACATTCGAGATCGGATACGAGAAGCTCAAAAGATCGACCTAGAGGTGGTTCCGATCATTAGATCTCTACAAGATGGAGCACAAGAGGATTATAATCTGCACGGCGGAGTTCTACAATACAAGCATCGCATATTTATTCCCTTTATAGGGGAATCCGTAAGGAAATCCTGCAAAAGCCCACCAGTCGAGATACTCCATTCATCCTGGTATGGTCAAAATGTACGTGGACCTGTGCAGGACCATTTATTGGCCTGGGATGAAAAGGAACGTTACTAACTTCGTGGCCCAATGCCAGACCTGTCAAAGGGTTAAAGCAGAATGTCACAGCCCAGGAGGTCTGATGCAGCCCCTGCCTATACCTGAATGGAAGTTCGAGGACATTTCCATAGACTTTGTCCACGGCTTACCTCGATCTCGTACCAGAAACGACTCCATATAGGTTGTTGTAGATTGACTCACCAAGGTGGCCCGAGTCATTCCAAATCGACAGGGAGAATGTGTTGATATTTTGGCCAGGATTTTCATAGAGCAAGTTGTCCGTTTCCACGGAGTACCGAAGTCCATTATGTCGGATCATGACGGGTGATTCACATCCAAGGAATGGAGACGAGTACATGCATACTTGGGGACCAAGTTGGCCTTTAGCACCACCTTCCACCCGCAGACAGATAGACAGACAGAAAGTACAAACCGGGCGATGGAGGATCTACTTTGGCTTTGCATAGTGGAATACAATGAGCCTTGGGAACAACTGTTACCTCTGGTTGAGTTTTCATATAATAACAACTACCAGGCTAGCATCAAGATGACTCCAAACGAAGCATTATACGGAAGGCGTTGCCGAACCCCATTGATATGGTCTCAGGAAGAGGATCCAAAAGCCTTACGAGTAGCTTATATTGACGATACTACGACAACAATACAGCTAATCCAGGAACGGATGTAGGAGGCACAGAGCCGACAAACCAAGTATTATGATGCGCGACACCGACCGGTGGAATTCCGCGTGGGGGAGGTGGTGTTCCTAAAAATCAAACCCATGCATGGTGTCTCCCGGCTGAGAAAGCAGAAGAAGCTAGACCACCGCTACATGGGCCCCTTTCAGGTGGCAGAACGCGTTGGCCCTGTTGCCAATCGATTTGCCCTGCCTCCGGAACTGGGAAACCTTCATGATGTATTTCATGTCTCCTCCTTGAGACGAGTCCTCCGGCAACCAGAGCAGTATCTACCCACAACACCAGTACAACTGCGGTTGGACAGATCCGTCAAACTCGAACCAATCAGAATCATAGATCATAAAATGAAGAATCTATGTAACAAGACCATCCTAATGGTCAAGATATTATGGTCAAATCACAGACAAGATGAGTACACATGGGAACCAGAGACCCTCATCCGTGAAAAGCACCCAGAGCTCTTTCCACAGATATGCTACTCTTTTCCCCCTACTTTAAGCAAATTTTCGAGGATGAAAATCTTTTTATTTTTATTGGATTGTAACATCCCAACTTTTATTAGGCCATCAGAACCCTAGTTGGCCCAATAAAAATAACTCAAACCCCTACTCGTAACCCGGTGGAAAGTCACCATAGGCAGGAAATAGGGCTAGAGAACTCTGATTCGAGTTCTGTTAGTTTCTAAGGTCTCGTATAGTCGATAGGAGCGTGTTGGAACTCGTACCGTTGGACCCCGGGGTCATATGATGGATATGACCATTCCTCATAAAATGTTGCAAAAACAAGATTTGAAATATCAGTCTAGAGAACTCCGATTTGAGTTCTGTCAGCTCCTACAACCTCGTATAGACAATACGAGCACGATGGAATTCGTCGTATTGCATTCCAAGGTCTAACGATGAATATAGACATTTTGACTGATTTAGTGCACCGCGACACACAGATTTTTGGATATTTAGCAAACGAACACCGATTTGACCCCGGTCAGTGACATTGGACTTGTAAAAACCCCACGCCATTTCCGCACCTCCCCCACTGACAAACATCTCTGCCGCCGCCTGCGGCCTGACCGGAGACCCCCGGTGGGTTTGGCAAACTTGCCGGCGGTAATCCGGTGGCGCTCCGGAAGGCCGGTGGCCATGACCGTGAGGCCCAGCTCAAGAGAGATGAAAATATATCAGGGAGCTGGGCACAACTATATATCATCAGGGAGCTGGGCACAACATGAAAGTTATATATATATATATATATATATATATATATATATATATATATATATATATATATATATATATATATATATATATATATATATATATAACATAAAAGTAAGCACAATTAATTAGCTCAAGATACCAAAAAAATAGATAGAAGAAATCCATTGTGTTGTGGATCAAGAGAGATGAAACAAGTCACCCCCAAGAGGAGAGGGTGATCAATTGACGCATATCAACTTATTACCTGAATTTTAAACAGCCATTCACAATTTGAGTAAACGACAGACGACACATGCATACTGTAAGATTCCACACAATTAATTGAGAAACTTCTTCTTGGCATGCTGCAGGAAAGTGTTTTTCAATCCATTGTGATTCCACACAATTAAAAGATATACATATCAAATATACCACTAACGGCTGTTATGAGGCAGCTCCCGGGGTTAAACTTACCGCCAAAAAAGCCCTTCCAAAATTTACACTTGCAAGTTTTATTTGTTTGGCAGTAAGAATTTGCCAAGTAACAAGCAGGACTGTTCAATTGATATAAACATTTCCCACTGCAATTCAGGATGTTGCAATTCATGGGTATAATTCTGATAACCAGTTTGACATTCGCCCCCATCACTTCAAAAGAAGGGAGATTAATATTACCATCACATCATTAATATAGAAAGAGAGAGGGAAAGAGATGGAGAGAGAGAGAGAGTATAAAATGAAATACTCACCAGTGCCTGGGAGAAGGACAAGGAGGAGGAGAATCCCAACCATTATTCTCCGCGAGAACTCCATTACTATGCTATCGGCAAGCTAGAGATTATGTATTGATAAATTGGCTGAATCTTAGTATATAGGCCTCAAGTACAAAGATGGCTGATTCATGGCCTCATATTTATAATGAGCGTA
Source organism: Platanthera zijinensis (assembly GCA_039513925.1). NCBI lineage: Eukaryota > Viridiplantae > Streptophyta > Magnoliopsida > Asparagales > Orchidaceae > Platanthera > Platanthera zijinensis. The sequence continues at coordinate 31,871,966 of CM077086.1, forward strand.
TCCCCCATGCAAAATATTTTGAAATATTTAATGCCCTTCCAAATGTATTCTTATCATTGTCTTTTTCATTATTCATGCCCGGCCTCGTTCAAATGGCCACCCACTATGAGCCATGCATGATCACAAACAAGCGATATCTGATGACTCTGGAGTTTTTTTTTTGGATTTTTGTGGTCATGCTAATGGGAGTCTATCATATTTCTTTTTAGTAAGCACACCAAAGATAAGATCAGGATCGTTGGATCAAAAAATATTAAAAATTGGCCTTTGGATCTCTTAGTTATGACCTGCATATAAAAAAAAATCCAAACTTCTCCTTCCCTCCCCGAAAAATCCCGACGTCATTTCCTCCGCAAAAAAAAAATGGAACTTGCTACAGGGGCCGTCGGCAAAGCGCCAAAGGCAGGGGATAACGACCTTTTAAAAACATTTTTTAAAATATCAAACCCTTAACTTTTTCCAAACAAACAAAGAATATATAAAATACTTGCTTGTGTATGGCCGGTGGCCGGTGGCCGGTGAGAGGCCTATAAATCAAATTCATATTTTTTAAAAACATATTTTAAATTTCATTGGTGACCATAAATATTTGCAAATTTCTTGTGTATGGTCGGTGGCCAGTAATGAGTTTATATTTTTAATATAAACTGAAGTTGTTGACTCAAATTTCATAAAATAAAATACAAAAAAAATTGTATATATATTTTTAAAGATGCATTTTGCGGGTCACTCGAGACTCTTGGTAAATCAAATTAAACTGGACCGCCTTAGCCTGCGGAGCGGTCGAACTCGCAAACAACGACATAAAAGCTTGAGAGTGGACAAGAAGGTTTTTTAATGTGAAAAATCTGAGAATAGGATAAAAAATCACGTGGACGTATCGGTGCCAGCCAAACTTCCATATTTATTGTTGTTTACAAGGTTTTGGAGAAGTTGAGTACGAAAAACCATTGCTCGTTAAAACTTGAGTGTGTGTGTGTGTGTGTGTGTGTGTGTGTGTGTGTGTGTGTGTGTGTGTGTGTGTGTGTGTGTGTGTGTGTGTGTGTGTGTGTGTGTGTGTGTGTGTGTGTGTGTGTGTGTGTGTGTGTGTGTGTGTGTGTGTGTGTGTGTGTGTGTGTGTGTGTGTGTGTGTGTGTGTGTGTGTGTGTGTGTGTGTGTGAAAGAGAGAGAGAGAGAGAGATGTTGTGCGAACGATGCGGAAAAACAAAATCACACAATCTAAAACAAAAGAACAAGATGTGATTTATGTGGTTCGGTGAGAAACATACGTCCACGAAAAGGGACTATTCATTATCACTAGTGGGGGGGAAAAGAGAGGCTGATATAATATTACAACTTCGCACTCTCAACTCTTAATAAAAACCTAACCCCTTTATATTTATAGGGAAAATTAGGGCAAACCTAGAAAGACAAAAATACCCTCAAACAACAATCGCTAGCTCATCTCTTATTTGACGCAAAACAAACATGAGATGACACAATAAACATTAATACAAATCGGCTTTGCCATGGTGGGTTCCTATGTATCCGCCTCCCATGGGATCAAACCACACGCAGTTCTTCAAAAATGCCTCTCAAGGCACTCACTCTGAGCTCGAATGTTCACCAAACCTTTGCAATATGTGAACTTCTGGAATGAAAGCATCTTCGTAAGCATGTCTGTTAGATTCTCCTTGGTATCAATCTTCTTCAAGAGGACCCACCACGACAAACAACACCTACCACGACGTTTTTTTGCGGCGCTAGTACAAACGCCGCCATAAGTTTTTGATTTTGCGGCGTTTTATAACAAAAAAGTGGCTACTAATTTACAACATAATTGGATGCATTGTTTACATAAAGCATCGCCATTAATATTGGATTTCACACGTGAGGTTCAGGTTTAGACAAACACGTCTAATTATATGATTCTAAAAAAATGTTATAAAGTTTATCGTGGTTTAAATACCCGTCAGGTCTAGGTTTAGGGTTCCTCACTCGCACACGTGAAGTTCAGGCCACCGAACCCTCGATCTCTAGGTTGTCGCCGCCCGAACGCTCGATCTCCACGAAAGAAGTTAGCTTCCCCTCGATCTCCAGGTCAGAGCTTTCTTCATATTCGAGGGATTCTTGGACAAGCAAGGGATCGCCATTCATAGAGCCAACTTCTCTGAATGAGCTTAGGATTATCAACAACAAGATCTCCATCACTCAAGGCATGATTTATTTTCATAGTTTTCCTAAATCTCCGCCAGGAACTAGCAGTTTGGTGGGATTTCTTGTTTAATAAACCTCAAGGATCGGTAGCCCCTCACATGGAAGTTGGATGCTTGTAGATATCTCGGCAATTCTGAAGGACATCTTCAATCTCCAGACCTTACATCTTCAGGTCTCAAATTGAGAATGCAGATGAAGGAGAACAAGAGAATGATCAATATTTTGAAGATAATACATTTGACTGCCCTAAAACTCCCATAAGTGCAAATGATAATAGTTTATATATGTCTCTCCTGGAGGGAAACAAACGTTTTTGTTAAGGATGTTTTGAGTACACAAAATTATCTTTTTTTATTAAAGATTCTGCATATCAAAACACTTGAAATTGGAGTAATGTACACTTTTGTATACTGTTGAAAACTCTACAAGGTGTGATTCCATGTGGACATGAAACACTGTCTGCTAACTATAATGAAGCCAAAACAATTAGTTCCAAATTAGGCCACAATTACATTAAGATTGATGTATGTGAAGATGATTGCTCATTATTTTGGGGGCCACACACAAATAGTAATACTTGCTTTGTGTGTGCAAAGTCATGATGGGTTAACAATACTGAAGATTAATTGGTTCACAAGTCAAGGAAATGTAAGCAACAAGATGTGAACACTTTAAGAAAGCTTCCGAAAAAAGTTTCATTACTTTCCATTGAAAGAGCATTTAGAAAGACTTTCTTTGTAGGTAGACAGACAAAATGAAGCAATGACATGTCAAAGAGTCTAACCATGATAATTTAATGCACTACCCTAGAGATGTCTTGGCATGAAAATATTTTGATCGAAGACACCAAGAGTTCTCTACTGAATCTCGTAATATTCACATCGCCCTTGCCACTGATGGTTTCATTCCTTATGGTAATCTTAATAAAACACATAGTACATGGCCTATTATGCTAGCTATATATTATGTGCCACATTGTGAGTGCAAGAAAAAGAGATCTATCATCATGTCAGGTCTGATACCTGGTCCAAAAATGTCTGGTAACAATATAAACGTTTATTTACAACCATTAATAAAAGAGTTGAAAGAGTTGTGGAAAGGGGGTATATAATGTTTGATGCTTAAGAAGGAAAAAAATTCAACCAATGTGTGGCTATACTCTAGACTATTAGTGATTTTCCTAGGCTGGATAATCTATCAGGATGGAATACACATTCTAAACTTGGATGTCTATCGTGCTGGTTGGACACTAAATCATGTTGGCTAAAACAGAGTCAAAAAATAACATTTCAATCTCACTGTCGGTTTCTGCCAGTTGATCATGTATATAGAAAGTCGAGAAAATTTGGCTATCATGAATTGAGTATTGGTAATACAAAAGCACCGAAAGGAAGAGATGTACTTGAGGCAACCAAAAATATTCAAGTTATTTTTGGTAGAAAAAATAAATCACAAGGACCGCCCATTTATTGGAAAAAAGGAGCATATTTTTTGACCTACCTTATTGAAAAACAAATTTATTGTGACATTGTACTGATGTGATAATATCTTGAGCACCATATTAGGTGATCCTGTCAAAAGCAAGGATGATGTGTGTGCTAGAAGTGATTGTAAGGATCTTAATTAAGATTCTAAAACAGTTATGGATTTAAGAAAGAGATTATGAAACTGAAGTCATTCCTCCAACATGTTTTACAACGAGTAAAAGTGAAAACAAAATTTTCTTGGGTATGATAAAGTCTATACGAGTTCCCGATAGATATGCATCCAACATATCACGTTGTGTTAAGCTTAAGCATGGTAAAATGCAAGGGTCTAAGAGTCATGATAATCACATCATTATACAACAACTCTTACATGTTGGTTTACAACCAGTTTTACCAAGACATGTAGTAATTTCATTGATGGACATCCTTGGTCAGCAGGAGGTCTTATGGCCGATCATCGTGTTGTAACAACTCTTACATGTTGTTTTACAACCAGTATACAAATTTCTAACTTGGTAAAGATAGTCAATCGCATAATATTGGTCTTATATCAACTTGAAAGAATATTTCCGCCATCATTTTTCACAATAATGATTCATCTCATGGTACATTTCGCAAAAGAGGCTATCTTGGGTGGTCTTGTACAATTTAGATGGATGTATCTCATTGAGAGAACTTGGGAACTATAAGAAATTTGTTCGAAACAAATCAAGACCAGAAGGATCGATAGCAGAAGGTTATATAGCAAAATAAACTTTAATATTTTGTTCACGGTTTTTAGAGGTGATCGAAACACTGTTTAATCGACCAAGTTGTAATAGTATAATTTCTTCAACTCCAACTTCAGCATTTACGATGCTTCCACAAGTCGTACGTGATACAAAAGGTGTTTTTCTGAAGAAATTATATTCGATCAACCTTAAACAAGAGCATCGATATGTTCTGTTCAATTGCGCTAAACTGGAGATTTTTTGAAGGTAAACATCTTTTACAAAATTTCAAACACTCTTTCTGTACAACCCATATTTGTCGAGGGTGAACCTTCCTAGAGCCAGGTCAGCAAGAGTCAAAATCAACAAGTCAAGACAAAAGTCAGAGTCAACGCTCAAGACAGTTGATGGCCTGGGCGAGTATGGCGAGCTCCCCTCGCATACTCGCCAGGTAGGTGACTAGGCTAGTTTCTCGCCCAACCTGAGCGAGCTCCCCCAAGAAGTCACCTATTAGGGGTGCAACTTGGATCGGTTCGGTCGGTTCCACATAGAACCAAGAACCGACACGTATAGGTTCGGTTCCAAATTTTTGGAACTGGAACCGACCCACGGTTCTAAATTATGGAACCGGATCTGAACCGTTCGGTTCGGGTCGGTTCCGGTTCAGTTCTCGGTTCATAACATGAGCCAGGAGCTGAATAAAGATTCTTGGGAGTCAGAGACTGGAAAAAAACCCTCAAAATTTTTTTTATAAGAAAATTGTACCTTTACAAGTTCTGCATGCAAACCCGATGTGACATGGAGAACAAAACTCACCTTCTTTTTTAGTGTTATTGCACGAAGATCTTGTAAGATTAAAATTGTTAGTAAAGTTGCAGGTTCATTTTGCTTAAGCCTTAAATGGATTATAGTGGATGGAATAAGATTATGGATAAAGGCTCCAACTATAATTAGGTCTCACATTTTCACAACTCAAGAAGTTCAATACATAATGGTAAATATACAAATTGCAAAGAGTAATTTTATCAATTTAATACAAAATGGTAAATATATAGGGTCAAATATTTGTGAAAATTTAGTGATAAATATTTTCTAAAATGAGAGTCCACAAATTGTACCGAGAACAAAACATTTCCATTTATTTAAGTATGAATAGCTCCAACACTCAAAGCACCCTTTAGTTGCTATATTAAAGTTAGACTCTTTTCTAATATATTATTTCTAACACTAGTCATTTACTAAACTATTGTAGAAATTTAACCGATCTTCAATAAATCAAGCCTGAGGAAGGACTTCTGAGTTTTGACTTCTAAGGTCGTGAGGAAGTGGCGGGGAGAAAAGCGCATCAGCGTCCGCAAGTCGAAGTGGGAGGAAGGAACGCCGACGATACATGACTTTTGCTTTCTTCTCACGGGACACGGGACAGAGGCGCAGAGCTAGGGAACTGGTTAACGGGCAACGAGGAAAAGAGATTAGGATTTAGGATCGAGTTTCATAAGAGCCCTCAACAAGCCAACGATTTATCATTTATGGATTTAGGCCCAATGAACAGCCCTGCCCAGCCGGCCCTAACTTTCAAGTAATTTATATTCGGTTCGGGTCGGTTCTCGGGTACCCGACTGCTAGAACCGAGAACCGAACCGAATCATCAGTTCTTTTTTGGAACCATACCTGAACCGACAGAAATAAGAACCGACCCGAACCGCCTGGTTCGATTCAATTTCAGTCCGATTTTCGGTTCTTCGGGTATTTTTGCACACCATTATCGCCTAGGGCGGGGCTATAAATTAGAACCCCCCTCCCCTTGGATTTGCCTATAAATAGGACCCTAGAGGTATGAGGATAATGAATTCGGAATCTCGCAAAAGATCTCGACCACCTCATTTTCTAGACTTCGAGCTCAAAAATATTATTTGTTGTCATTTGAATACTCATTAACAGCATTCCGTCAGGTTATCTGATTTGACAGATATTGAGCTCAGAAAGAATAGAATACCCCTTTAGTTCTAGTTGTCATACACTTAATAAGTTGTGAGCTAGAGCAGGAACATAATTCACATTGGAAATTCGCTTGTGCTGCCCTAAAGGAGTCTTTACTGTTATCATTCCATTTCCTTCAATCAATAAAGATTTATCTTCACCTAATACCACTTTATCTTTTAGATAAGTAGATGGGATAATGAAGCAATCTCTATTGTTGGTCATATGGTTTGAGCAACAACTGTCTCAGAACCAAATGTCTTGTGAGTTGTGCTGAGTGGACTTAGTTGCAGCCTCACAAGAATAGAATAGGTTCTTAATGTTCATTGGCTTTTTTTGCATCTTCTTTTTGCTCTAAATATCTTGTCGCTTACTTATTCTGAGCCAGAAACCAACAATCCTTATTGAAGTGGGTTGGATTTTTGCATCGTTTACATTTATAAAAACAGACACGGGTGAAAGTCTTTGTTTCAAGAGTAGCTAAATCACCTAGAGGGGGTGAATAGGTTTTTATGTTTTTAATATTTTTCTTATACTTAGGTGAGTTTAGTGATTTACTTTATGTTAGCTTTCAAGAATTAACACCAGCACACCAGTATTTATAGTGGTTCCCTAAGGCTTGGGTATATCAACTTTCCCTCCCATATTTCTAACAGTATATTAGACAAGGCTATCTCCACCAAAACTCAGCTTAATGAGCTTATAACACAGATCCCTCAGGATCTCTCGGACTTCCTCCAAGTCCTACCTTAGGCCTAAGCTCTACACACTCAGAGATGATATCTCCTACAGCTCAAAGATGCACATATCACCTACTTCAGGCACAACAAGATGCCATACAGCTCATGCTAAGAGGATATGCCTACACTTAGAGATGATAACTCTCCTACAACTCAGATCTTATTTAGATCTGTACAACCCCGTATCTGGCAAGTGGGTTGACAGAAGCCAGACCGGCCAGTTCAGACCGCCCCCAAGCCCCAGGCGAGCTCGGCGGGAAAGTATGCAAGCCAAGTTCAGTATGCCGAGTCCGAACTCGGCAATGGTCGGGCCGAGTTCAGCATTCGTTAGGCCGAGCTCGGAGTTCGTGGATCTGAGCCCAATGAATGAGGGCTGGGACATCGCACAAGAAGGGCGCTGAGCTCGTACTCGCCCTAGGCCAAGGGGTAGGCGAGTGCGAGCCCCATCCGCCACTTGCGAGCGGGAGCTCCAAAATGCAGCTCGCTCAGGCCTATGATGTGATGTATTTCACCATGTTTCCCCCATTGGTCTGCCCCTAGCCCCCCCGAGCAACGAAGGTTGGCTATTTGTAGGCCATTTTCAGAATCCTATAAATAGGACCCAAGGGATACCTCAGAAAGGCATGCTTACTTGTGCCCAGTATTCTAGCACTTTCTAAGATACCTTAGCTTTAGCACAAGTCTAGGGAGGGGAAGTGCTCTAAGATCTTCCGGGTATGTTGTGGGACCTCCGTGCTAGAGCCTTGGGTCTGTCCCTAGCTCTTTTTCTTTAGGCTTTCAGGCACGCTGGAGAGAAGTAATTGTGCGATCACCCCTTCCCCAAGGGTGAACTCCACAGACCGATTTTTCGGTTTCAACATTTTGGTGCGGTGAGCAAGGAGAGTGGTCAACAAAGAAAATCTCTTGCAGGTTCGATGGTTAGAGGAGAAGGGCAAGGTTAAGGCAGGGCCAACTCACCACCCCACCCCCACCCGTAGCGATGGGAATGTCGGCGGAGCTCATAGAGGAGGTACTCGGACTCGTCAGAATCGCACTCAGCATGCGGGCCGAGAACATGACCCTGGCGGTTCCCGTAATCACCTCCACAGCACTAGGAGACGACGCGCCTATCCGGTGAGCTGGGAAGGAGGTCGCTGGTGGAGGAGAGCGCGAGCTACGGGGGCGAGTCCTATTCCCCAGCTCAGCAGGAGAGTACCATTTCAGAGAGACAAAAGGGAGAATTCAGGTTCGAGTCCAGAGCCGCTAAAATGTTCTAAGTATTCTCGCTCAAGGGTTAGGTCTCGATGCTCCCGCTACCAGGATTCCACCTAACTGGCAAGTCTGGGGTCTCAATGGACGTCGTTATGACCCTGGGGCCGAGCCCGGAGGATGTTCAACACCCTTTGTTAGGCTCTCACCAAACTGATTGGCCCAGTGGTAGCACACTAGAGTGGAAAATGTTCTAAGTATTATAGCTCTGGGGTTAGGTCTCGATGCTCCCGCTGTCAGGCTTCCACCTAGTTGGTAGGGCTAGGGTCTCGATGTACGTCGTTATGACCCTGGGGATGAGCCCGGAGGATGTTCAACACCCACCGTCAGGCTCTTACCTAGCTGATTGGCCCGGTGGTAGCACCCGGGAGTGGAAAATGTTCTAAGTATTCTCGCTCTAGGGTTAGGTCTCGATGCTCCCATTGTCAGGCTTCCACCTAGCTGGTAGGGCTGGGGTATTGATGGACGTTGTTATGACCCTAGGTCTGAGCCCAGAGGATGTTCAACACCCGCCGTCAGGCTCTTACCTAGCTGATTGGACCGGTGGTAGCACCCCGGAGTGGAAAATGTTCTAAGTATTCTCGCTCTGGGGTTAGGTCTTGATGCTCCTGCTGTCAGGCTTCCACCTACCTAGCAAGGCTAGGGTCTCGATGGACGTCGTTATGACCCTGGGGCTGAGCACAGAGGATGTTCAACACCCGCTATCAGGCTCTCACCTAGCTGATTGGCCCGGTGGTAGCACCCAGGAGTCGAAAATTTTCTAAGTATTCTCTCTCTGGGGTTAGGTCTCGATGCTCCCGTTGTTAGGCTTCCACCTAGCTGGTAGGGCTGGGGTCTCGATAGATGCCATTATGACCCTGGGGCTGAGCCCAGAGGATGTTCAAAACCCGCCGTCAGGCTCTAACCTAGCTGATTGGCCCGGTGGTATCACCCAGGAGTGGAAATTATTCTAAGTATTCTCGCTTGGGGTTAGGTCTCGATGCTCCCACTGCCAGGCTTCCACCTATCTGGCATGGCTGGGGTCTCGATGGACATCGTTATAACCCTAGGGCTGAGCCTGGAGGATGTTCAACACCCGTCGTTAGGCTCTCACCTAGCTGATTGGCCCGGTGGTCGCATCCGGGAGTATAAAAATATTCTAAGTATTCTCGCTCTGGGGTTAGGTCTCGATTCTCCCGCTGTCAGGATTCCACCTACCTGGCAGGGCTGGGGTCTTGATGGACGTCATTATGACCCTAGGTATGAGCCCAGAGGATGTTCAACAACCGTCATCAGGCTCTCACCTAGCTGATTTGCTCGGTGGTAGCACCCGGAAGTGGACAATGTTCTAAGTATTTTCGCTCTGGGGTTAGGTCTCGATGCTCCCGCTGTCAGGCTTCCACCTAGCTGGCAGGGTTGGAGTCTCGATGGACGTCGTTATGACCCTGGGGCTGAGCCCAGAGGATGTTCAACACCCATCATCAGGCTCTCACTTAGCTGATTGGCCCGGTGGTAGCACCCGGGAGTGGAAAATGTTCTAAGTATTCTCTCTCTAGGGTTAGGTCTCGATGCTCCCGCTATCAGGCTTCCACCTAGTTGGCAGGGCTGGGGCTCGATGGACGTCGTTATGACCCTGGGGCTGAGCTCGGAGTATGTTTAACACCCGCCGTCAGGCTCTCACCTAGCTGATTGGCCCGGTGGTAGCACTCGGGAGTGGAAAATGTTCTAAGTATTCTCGCTCTGGGGTTAGGTCTCTGAAAAGAGAGGTTAGATCTGATTACTCTAGAGGGGGGGGTGAATAGAGTATTAAAACTCTGTCTCTTTTTAAGATTTATATCAGAGTAAATATAATGATATCATATATTAGTCAAGAATAAAAACTAAGCTAATTATTCCACCAATCACAAGCACAACAAAAACAAAGTAAAAGAAAAGGAGCAACCAGACGACACAAGAAGTTTATAGTGGTTCCCCTAAACTTGGGTACATCCACTCTTCTACCACCCTAGGTAGGAATCCACTAATAGGTTTTGATCAGGTGACTGCCACCATAAGATCTGATTCAGGTAGAATAGGAAACCCTTCAGGCTTTTGATCAGGTGCCCAAAAACCAACTTCAAGTCTTTTGATTAGGTGACTTGTGAACCAGAATAACTTTTGAAGGGAGTTAAAACCCTGTATAGATGAGAAAGGAAAAGATTGATGAGAGTCTTCTTTTCTCAAAACAAAATGAGAAGGCTTTGTGGATTCTTTTTGTTACAAAAGCTCCTCCTGAGATGTTGATTGTTTCAGGAAGAATGAGCTTTGCTTAAGGATGAGTAGGTCTTCAGCTTGTTCTGCCAAGGTCCAGTAAATCCAGTACTGATGTTGAGTAGAAAGTCTCTGAGGATTTCTGGAACAGAAGTTGAAGAAGACTCTTGATTTCGATGTTATTGTTCTTCTTCAAGCTAAAGTGTTGGCAGAGAATGAGAAAAGCTTTTTGAGAGCGTCAACTGCTGGTTGATTATTTTCTGTGTAGTGAATTGAAGATTTCTTCTCTCTGTATCTCTAACTATTCTGACTCGAAGAAGAAAAAATCTCTTTTATTCTGCTGCCAAAAATTCAGCTTTGAATTTTTAATTCTTTCCATAAATGCTGGTTGATCCTGGGAAGAGAAAACGACTGGAATAAAAGCATTAATTGTGTTGGAACCCCTAAGTGAATTGGGATAGGTTACCTTCTTAGGTTGTGACCCATGTTGTATAGAAGGGTCAAATTTTATGTGTTTCTTAAGTCTAGGCCATGTCCTTAGAGTCAACAGTATAAAGGACCAGCCTCCATCACTGCCAGAGACTCAAGACTTAGAGAAATCAAGATTTAGAGAAAGAGATCTACGTTCGTCGATCTCAAGTCGACGATAGTCGTACTCAGCTCGACCAACTCAGAGATAAACTTCTCTAAACAGAGTTCGACGATCTCTATTCTCAGGTCGACTAATACTTCATCTCTCAACGCCAAAGATCACTCATCGCCAAAATGGACTCAGCGACATAATTCACTCAAAGCCAAAGCTGTTCTCAGGTCAAGGAACTTAGAGCACATAATAAGAAGATTTCGTCAAGCAGCAGTCAGCTATTCAGAGTTCGACGATCTTGTAACTCAGCTCGACGAACAGCAATACTTAGCTCGACGAACTATGGACTCAGCTCGACGAATTCTGTCTTCTGGTCGACGATTCCAAACTAAATTATTTCCTTCCTTCTATTCCTATTATATTGCAGTAATTCCTGTGTAATTAATGCTCTAACATTCTCTGAATATTACCGTTAGACAGAGCATTAATTACGGTCTTTATCAGGATTATTGCCTGCCATTATTTCAATGAAAAAGTTGGGGAAAGTAATCATTGCCGTGTAATTCTCAACGTCATCAGCATGATTACAGGAGTAATTTGAAAATTCAAATAGTCGTCGACAAACTAATAAGTCTTGATTCTGCTAAAAGAAGAAGACACACGATATCAACAATATACAGAGACAAAAAAATCTTGTTCTTCTTCATCTGTCCTCAGTCTGCTCCAAGGCTTTCCAAGAGAAAAACATACTTATCAGTCTAGAAGCTTGCTGTCGAGCAATCATCAAGCTGAAGGCCTACACCCTTGAATAAAGCTTTCACTCCTGAACCTTTCAAGATCTCATGGGGAGCTTTGACAACAAATAAGAATCCACACAGTCTTCTCATTTTGACTTGAGAAAAGAAGACTTACATCACTCTCTCATTCCCACCTCTGTACAGGGTTTTAATTCCCTTCAAAATTATTCTGGTTGCAAGTCTCCTTCCAAAAGACTTGGGTTGGTTTTTGAGCACCTGATCAAAATCTCACTGGTGACAGTCACTTGATCATAACCTGTAGTGGATTCCTACCATGGGTGGTAGAAGAGTGGATGTACCCAGTTTGGGGAACCACTATAAATTTCTTGTGTCGTCTGGTTGCTCTTTCTTTCTATTCTTGTTGTGGCTGTGTTAGTTAGATATTCTGTGATCTTTGATTTACTTTAATCTGTGATAGTAAGATATAGTTATTAAAGGTAAAGATAGTATATTGTTAAAGAAGAAAACTTTAAAAAAAACACACAGACATTCTCTATTAACCCCCCCCCCCCCCTCCTCTAGAGTATATCAGATCTAACCCTAACTTTAAATTGGTATCAGAGCAGGTTCTTTTGGTTATACAAGCTAACCCTTGAACCAAAGATCCTAAGTTAGATCTGTTCTCTTACATCTTCTAGATCTATACATCATGGCACATAATAAATAATATGCAAGCACCAAACCTCCAGTGTGTAACTTGTCCAAGTTCACACTCTGGAAGGCAAGAATCAGACTCTACATGAATTCTATTGATGAGGATATATTTAATTCCAACTTAACAAGACCCCCAGCTTCAGTGGCTTCAACCTTATCAACTTCAACAGACATGAGTGCAGTTCCACCCCCTGGATGGACAGATGCATAGAGAAAGGCAAAGATAGCTGATGCCATAGCCATGAACATATTGGCTCAAATAATGTCAGATGAGATATTTCAAAAGGTTGCTGAGTGCCCATCAGCCAAGGCCATTTGGGACTCCTTGAACCAGATGGTGGCTAGATCAGCAGATGAGAGGAAGGATAGAAGATCCAACCTCATCACTCAATATGAAAACTTCAAAAAGAATGAAGCTGAAACAATGGAAGTGATGTACAACAGACACAACTCCATTATCAGTGAGCTAAGGACTCTAGATAAGGAAATCATTTTGACTGAAGTGAATGACAAGATCCTCATGTGCTTCCCCAGCACATTGGACTCAAGAATCTGGCCCATCAGAGAAGCCAGAAGCACAATATAGTTCTCAACTTAAGCTCTACTAGGAAAGCTAAAGTCCTATGAGCAGCTGATAAAATCAAGGGAAGCAGTAGCTGAAGTCAAGACTCCTACACCAACTAAGAAAGAACACAACATAGCTTTCAAAGCTGCAGGAGACTCTGAAGTCATTCCTGGGAATGAAGAATTGATGAGTCTCTTTGCCAAGAGATTCTTTAAGATGGCTAGAAAAGATTTAAGAAGGAAACCATCCAAGTATGAAGACAAGCCAAGGTATGACAAAACACCATCTAAAGAAGTAGTGTGTTTTGGCTGCAGGAAACCTGGTCATTTCATCTCTGAGTGCCCAGAAGTTCAGAAGAAGGATAAAAGAAAGGAGGGTGACTCAAGTAAGGGTCACTACAGCAAGCCTTCCTCAAGCAAGCACAAGAGGAAGGACAAGGGCTTTGTTGCTGAGTCATGGAGTGACACTGAAGAAGAGTAAACCTCCTCCAGCTCCAATGAGGATGAAGAAGAGCAGAAGGACAAAGAAGTTTGCCTCATGGCTATTGAGGCAGGCAGTAGCAGATCAGGTGTTGATGACTCTGAAGATGAAGAGCTCTTATCAGCTGAGGATCAGGTAAAAGCCCCTTATGATTTTGAATCAGAGGAATTTAAACTTGAATTTAAAAATTTGTGCTTAGACTTAATTAGCTCTGAGAAGGAAATCAAACTCCTCAGAGAAAAATTAAATGACCTAGATAAAACTACTGTAGAGAATACTAACCTAACAAATGAACTTATCTCTTCTAATCAACAAATATCCTTTTTGAAATCTGAACTTAGCAAGGCCAAGATATTAAAAGAATCCTTAAATGGGAGAAGTCTACAATTATTAGATATCACTAGTACTGTAAATGCTAGGATCAACAATAGTAAACTAGGATTAGGTGCCTCCCCTAATAATCCACCTATAATTCAGAAAAACAATCTTTCCAAACCAGTAAAGTTTATATCCGACAAAGGAAAGGAAAATACTGAACAGGTCAATAGGGTTAATAAAGTTCTTGAACATATTGAATTAAAAATAACCTCAATAACCAGAAAAACAAAAATGACAATGTTCAGCAATTATCGTCGAACGCAGATCGATGATATATGAACAGATCGTCGAACTCAGAACGACGATCTCTAAACACAAACTTGAGTAATAATCATTCTTCGATCTATGATCGATTACATCAGTATGGTTCGTCGAACAGAGATCGACGATTTTGGTACTCCAAGAATGAATACTCTCATTCTTCAAGTAGAGATCGACGATCTCATCCAACATCGTCAAGCTCAGTTCGACGATCCAACCAGAAATCGTCGATCCCAGATTTTAACAACAGAAATCCAAATTCTAAGAGCAACTTTAATCCCTTTAGCACATGGATAAAACCACCCAGAAGATATCCTCCCAAAGGCTATAAAGATCAACCTGAATGCTCATATATTTCCAGTTATTCCTATGTAAATCAACAAGGACCCAAGGTCACCTGGGTCAAGAACAACTAAGTGTTATACTTGCAGATGAAGACCTATCCAGCATATAATCAACACTGGTATCTGGATAGTGGCTGCTCCAAGCACATGACAGACAACAAAGACAAATTAATTGACTATAAGTCCAAGCTGGGACCAAAGGTCATCTTTGGTGATTCAAATTGTGGTCAAACAGTGGGCTATGGCAAAATCAGGATTGGAGCTGTAACTTTCAAGAAAGTTGCATATGTGAGTGGACTGAAGCACAATCTCATCTCCATAAGCCAACTCTGTGATTAAGGTTATCAGGTATCATTCAACTCTGAATCCTGTACTATTACCTCAAGAGAAAACAAACAAGTTTTAATTGGCAGTAGACAAGGAAACATGTATTTAGTTAATTTCCAGTCTATTACTTCAGATATATGTCTGCTTAACTTAGCTAGTAGTCAAAATGACTTATGGCATAAGAGATTAGGACATGTAAATATGAAAAACATTACTAGGCTATCTAAGGACAACCTTGTGAGAGGTTTACCTTCTGGCCCCTACAAGAAGGAAGGCCTCTGTAGGGCTTGTCAACTAGGCAAGCAAACTAAATCTAGTTTTAAATCCATTAATAAGAGTGATTCACCTAGGATTTTGTACTTACTACATATGGACCTTTTTGGCCCTATTGCTGTACAAATCCTAGGAGGGAAGTCTTATACCTTAGTGAAAGTAGATGACTTCTCCAGATTCACTTGGGTTTTCTTTTTGAGAGCAAAGTCAGATACTTTTCAAGTTCTTACAGATTTTCTCAAGAATATACAGATTGAGTATTCTACTCAAGTTGCATTGATCAGAAGTGATCATGACACTGAGTTTGAGTCTCTTCTTATGCTAGAGTTCTGTAGGAAAGAAGGTATAAGACACCGCTTCTCAGCTCCTAGAACTCCTCAACAAAATGGGGTAGCTGAAAGGAAAAGTAGAACACTCATTGAAGCTGCAGGCACATTACTTGCAGATGCTTACATGCCCCTATCCTATTGGGCAGAGGCAGTGAGCACAGCAAACTATGTCCTGAATAGAAGCTTGATATACAAACTAAAACATAAAACCCCCTATGAATTGCTCAAAGGGAAGAAACCAATAATTAACTATTTTAAAGTTTTTGGTTGTGTATGCTATATTCATAATAATGACAAAAAGCACATTAGAAAGTTTGAAGCAAAGGCTGCAGTGGGAATTTTTCTAGGATATTCCCAAGTCAGCAAATCTTATAGGGTTTTTAATAAATCCACATTGAAAATAGAAGAATCCATGCATGTTATATTTTATTAGACTAACATGTTTTACAAGGAGAAAGAAATTTCTACCAGAAACCCCTTGCAGGTAAACAACTTGTGTGAGAAATTGGATGAATTAAAATTTACATCTCAGTCTTCTCAACAAGCCAATGAAGAAAGTGATGAAGAAAATATAGATGCAGTTGAACCCCCCACAACAACAGAAATAATTCCACAAGAGGAATCCTTCCCAATTGTTGTTGCTAAACCAACTCCACCTACTGATCTTGTCACACTGAGGGATCATCCCAGATCCCAAGTGATTGGAGACATAACAGTAGGTGTACAGACAAGGCATCAACTTAACCAGGACTTGATGCATTCTTGTTTCCTCTCTCAAATTGAGCCTCAATCCATATCTGATGCAGAGCAAGATCCCCACTGGATCATTGCAATGCAAGAAGAGCTCAATCAGTTTGAGAGATGCAGGGTTTGCGATTTGGTTCCAAGACCAAAAGACTACCCAGTCATTGGAACCAAATGGGTATTCAGATGCCCAAGGTATGATTGTGAGGAACAAGGCTAGGCTTGTTGCTCAAGGGTATAGACAAGAGGAAGGGATTGACTATGATCAAACCTTTGCTCCAGTTGCCAGGCTAGAAGCAATAAGGATATTTCTGGCCTATGCTTCATTCAAAAAGTTCAAAGTCTATAAAATGGATGTGAAGAGTGCCTTCTTGAATGGGAAACTTAAAGAAGAGGTTTATGTTGAACAGCCTCCAGGTTTTATTTCTCCAACTCATCCCTCTTTTGTGTTTAAGTTGCACAAGGCTCTCTATGGTTTAAAGCAAGCTTCAAGAGCTTGGTATGAGACCTTAGCCAGCTTTATATTAGAGCATGATTTTTCAAGAGGCATAGTTGATAGGACTTTGTTTACCAAATTGCATCATGATAAAATACTGTTAGTACAAATATATGTAGATGATATAATATTTTGCTCTACTGATCCCAAATTATACAAGAGATTTTCTGATCTAATGCATTCAAAATTTGAGATGAGTAGCATGGGTGAGCTTTCCTACTTCCTTAGCCTCCAATTGAAGTAGCTCCCTGATGGCATCTTCATTTCCCAGGGTAAATATGCCAAAGAGCTTATAAAGAAGTATGGGATGGCTGATGCCTCAGCAAAGAAAACACCCATGCTTACTAATGTTGTAATAAACTCTGATGAACATGGGAAACCTGTGGATCAGAAACTATATAGGGGCATTGTTGGGTCCCTACTATACCTTACAGCAAGAAGACCTGATATTATGTTTGCTACATGCCTTTGTGCTAGGTTCCAGGTGAACCCTAAAGAATCCCATCTAGTTTTTCTAAAAAGAATTTTGAGATATATAAAGGGTTTTCCTAGTCTAGGTCTCTAGCATCCTACTGAGTCAGATTTTGAGTTAACTTGATACTCAGATACTGACTTTGCTGGATGCAGAGTGGACAGAAAAAGTACCTCAGGAACTTGTCAGTTCCTTGGTATGAGATTAGTGTCTTGGTTTTGCAAGAAGCAGTCATCTGTGTCTACATCAACTGCTAAAGCAGAATATATTGCAGCTGACAGTTGCTGTTCCCAAATGCTGTGGATTCAAAACCAACTACTGGACTATGGTTTCAACTTAAATAATTCAACATTACTATATGATAACACAAGTGTTATAGCCATAGCACAAAATCCAGTTCATCACAGCAGAACTAAGCATATAGACATTAGACATCATTTCTTAGAGTGTGTAGACAAAAATAAAATTAATCTTGTCTATATCTACACTGATTTACAAAAAGATGATATCTTCACCAAACCTCTGGATGAAAGAAATCATTTGTTCTTCATAAATCATCTTGGAATGATAAATGGAGAAGAATTAGTTTAATTTCTGTCTGCACTCGATGAATTTTTTCAAAGTTCGTCGAACGGAGATCGACGAACTGGGGGAAGTTTGTGAGATATTCGTCGAACGGAGATCGACAAACTCTCTGTGTGAAGTTAGTTTCGTCGAACTGAGATCGACGAACCTACTTTAGAAAACTTTCGTCGAACGAAGATCGACGAAATGTCTTCAACCCTTCAGACTGAGATCGACGAATCATTTAAGTCCAAATTTCTTCGTTGACCTCAGATCGAAGATCTATTCATTTTTCGTGGAACGGAGTCTGTCGGTTCATATTCAGGAAAACACTATATTTAGGTTTTCTTCGACCTCCGTCCCGCGCTTTCAGTTCTCTTGCACTTGATCTTCGACTTTTCTTGCAGGTATTCTCATGACGATCCCCGCAGGCTCTCTTGCAGCGATGAAGTTTGATATAGGATTCGATCTGGATTTTGAATCCTTCCAATACTCTGATCCTGTATTCGTGAACATTCTGCAAACTCTAGAAGACCAACATCTCAAGACTCTGCTATCAACACACATCAAAATCTGTGGAACAAAGATCATGGAATGGGTCTATACATCTACCACGGAGGAGAACGTGATGACAGGGACTATGACTGGTAATGCCATCTCCCTCACTCCCACAGTTTTAACTGAAATATTTGGATTGCATAATGGTGAGGAGGGATTAGAAATTGAAACTGAAGAGTTTGATATGATGCTGAGCCTCATGGGTTATTCAGGAGAAACCCCACATAAACTGCTTAAAAAGCATTTATCTGCTGAATATAAGTTCCTTGCAGATATTGTAGGGAAAGTGATGCTAGGAAAGCACTCTGCACATGATTACATTACCATGCATTAATTCCTGGTTATGTGTGCAATAGTAAACAAGAAAGCCATTAACTGGGCTCAAGTGTTGTTTGATCTTATCAAAAAGAAGAACAATAAAAATTAGGTATGTTTTGGAAGGATCCTAGGGATCTTCCTCAAAGAAAAGGCTGTCGGATCCCTGGTCTCCCCGACCATATCCATTAATGCCTCAAAAAGACTTACCTGTGCTCTTTTTGGCAAGTGGGAGAGGGCCATTACAAAGCCAACCAAGGCTCCTTCCTCTTCCACCAGAACTTCTAAAAATACAAGGGCTGTACCAGCCACTCTCCAGCCTACTGAAGCGGACCATCCCATCCCTCCATCTCTTCCATCACCTTCACCAGCCATTCACATTCAAACTCCATCCACATCCCACATACAAATTCACACCCCTCCATCCACCCCTCCACCTCCTCCTGATTCTCAAGCTCCATCTCAGCCTCAAGTTCAACAAACCCTAGCCTCCATTTCTATTCTAATACATACCCCTACACCTCCAACATCTCCAATTCCTTCTTCCCCTACACATATTTCATCCAATTCCCCCTCTCCTAGGGCTGATACTTCAATCCCATCTTTCAATTTACTTTCATTTTCTCTGAACACTCCTCCTCACAAATCTCCTCAACAGGACCCCCTTGCAGACACTTCCAACCAACCATCTCCTCCAGCAAATATCTTCACTTCCTCTATCCCTTCTCAACCACCTCCTGCCCAAACATCTGACTCCACATCTTTAAATCCCTCTATCATCCAACCACTTCTTGAGCTCCTCAAGCCTATCCTCCAAACCATCATTGCAGAGTCTATTTCCCCTCTGTCTATCTCCATATCATCTCTTTCTGCTCAAATCTCTACCCTCACCTCTACCCTCTCTTCATCTGGGGGCCTGGCTTCAGTACATACTGAAATCAGGCAGGGGGAGATATTCAATGAAGAAGCTGCAGCAGTTCAAGCAGAAGCAGAAGAAGCTCAAGCAGCTCCAGCAGTTCAAGTAGAAGCAGAAGTAGTAGCAGACTGTATAGATTCAGATTTGATTGATTTCATTCATTTTATTGAAACTGGCAAGGACATTGATGAGTCAGTAATAACTGAAATAAATTCTGTGGGTGATGTTGTCATTCATCCCACCATAGACTTGGATAGACTGTTAAAGATTTTTGATACAGATTATTTAAGCCTCCCTCCAGCAGAAATTACCAAGCCATCAATGGCTATTGTTCCTTATTCAATACCAATAAGTTTTGAAGATGCTAAGCAACTTCAAGACAGTCTTGCTCAGACCCCTAAGACTCCAGCAATGACAACCAAGGCTGACTCAGTCAGAGCCTTCCCTCCTCCAGAATCATTTTTTGCCCCCATTTTTGTCATGGATAATACTCCAATGCCTGATTTAGATGATCTGATCATGGCTGATATTGAAGAAGAGAACAGGGCAACTGCTGTGAGCTCTGTCTTAAGAAGTCCTCCAGCACTAGTTGAGTCTCCTCCTCCAGCTCCTTTACAGCATAAAGAATCTTCCAGTTCTGTAGAGCTTTTAAAAGATATAGATGCATTGTATGGTAATCCTCAACAACAATCTGATGATGATGATGATGATGTTGACCCTGATGAAGATCCAAAGGGAAAGAAAAAGCAAGCCTCAAAGAAAAGGAAAGCTCCACCTCCTCCTGCTCCCAAACCTGGAAATACCAATGATACACCATATTATATCCTACAAAACATAACTCCATACAAGGGTATGCCAGCATGGATGTGTCTATCTAAAAATGAACAGAAAGCAAGGA
Source organism: Platanthera zijinensis (assembly GCA_039513925.1). Taxonomy (NCBI): domain Eukaryota; kingdom Viridiplantae; phylum Streptophyta; class Magnoliopsida; order Asparagales; family Orchidaceae; genus Platanthera; species Platanthera zijinensis. Next base: position 31,892,510 of record CM077086.1, read on the forward strand.
AGAAAAGTAGGAGGTATTCTCCTTCTCCACAAAGGTTTAGAAGAGATCCTCCTCCTCCAGCTGCAGGTGCCTCAGGAACTTTATCTCAGAGCTCAGAAGGATTCACTAAACCTACTCTCACTAAAACTTATCAGAGACAGGGAAGACCCTCTCATTTTTATGGAGACAGTCAGCACAAACAGAGACATCAGTCTTATTCCAGACATCAGTCAGCTCAACAGTTTATTTCTAAGCCAATATTTTCCCCTCCTCCATCTCCTGGCAAAGCTAATAGCCCTGAAGAACTTCCAACTCCAGCTTATTATCCTAAAGCTAGTCCAACTACAAGAATGGCTTGATTCAAGGAATCTGTGGCTCTTTCTCAAATCAGGCAAGCCAGAGAAAAAGGCCAAGATCCATCTCAATTCTCTACCATGGCAAACTACAGAAAGAAAGAGTTTGAAAGATACCATGTAGGGAAGCTATTCAATGCTGAGGAATATATGAGTCTACATCCTGAAGCTATGGTTCTAAGAACCACCTCTCAAAAGACTCTTGGAGATGCTGACATGACCATGACTATGAGACAAGCTCAAGACCCAAGCAGGAAAATCATATTTGCTAAGTCTTCTGACCTTCACAAGAACATTTAAACTATTTATTTTTTGTGTTTTCTGTGAACAATCTGGGTACATAGCTTTATAAAGATACTGATAGCTTATTTATTCTATCAGTTATCTACGTTTTCATGCTATGTTTACTTCATTTTCTTGTGTGATCTTTTTTTTGTTTATTTGAAGTAACCTCACCCAAATAGGGGGAGATTGTTGGAACCCCTAGGTGATTTGGGCTAGGTTGTCTTCTAAGGTTGTAACCCATGTTGTGTAGAAGGGTCAAATTTTATGTGTTTCTTAAGTCTAGGCCATGTCCTTTGAGTCAACAGTATAAAGGACCAGCCTCCATCACTGCCAGAGAATCAATACTTAGAGAAATAAAGATTTAGAGAAAGAGATCTACGTTCGTCGATCTCAGGTCGACGATAGTCATACTCAGCTCGACCAACTCAGATATAAACTTCTCTGAATAGAGTTTGACGATCTCTATTCTCAGGTTGACTAATACTTCATCTCTCAACGCCAAAGATCACTCAGCACCAAAATGGACTCAGCGACATAATTCACTCAAAGCCAAAGCTATTCTCAGGTAAACGAACTTAGAGCACAGAACAAGAAGATTTTGTCAAGCAGCAGTCAGCTACTCTTATAACTCAGCTTGACGAACAGTAATACTTAATGCGACGAACTATGGCCTCAGCTCGACGAATTCTGTCTTCTAGTCGACGATTCCAGACTAAGTTATTTCCTTCCTTCTATTCCTATTATATTGCAGTAATTCCTATGTAATTAATGCTCTAACATTCTCTGAATATTACCGTTAGACAGAGCATTAATTACGGTCTTTATCAGGATTATTGCCTGCCATTTTTTCAATGAAATAGTTGGGGAAAGTAATCAATGCCGTGTAATTCTCAACGTCATCAGCAATGATTACAGGAGTAATTTGAAAATTCAAATGGTCGTCGACAAACTAATAAGTCCTGATTATGCTGAAAGAAGAAGACACACGACATCAACAATATACAGAGACAAAAAATCTTGTTCTTCTTCATCTGTCCTCAGTCTGCTCCAAGGCATTCCAAGAGAAAAACATATTTATCAGTCTAGAAGCCTGCTATCGAGCAATCATCAAAGTTGAAGGCCTACACCCTTAAACAAAGCTTCCACTCCTGAACCATTCAAGATCTCAGGGGGAGCTTTGACAACAAATAAGAATCCACACAGTCTTCTCATTTTGACTTGAGAACAGAAGACTTACATCACTCTCTCATTCCCACCTTTGTACAGGGTTTTAATTCCCTTCAAAATTATTCTGGTTGCAAGTCTCCTTCCAAAAGACTTGGGTTGGTTTTTGAGCACCTGATCAAAAGCTCACTGGTGACAGTCACCTGATTAAAACCTGTAGTGGATTCAACCAAGGGTGGTAGAAGAGTGGATGTACCCAGTTTGGGGAACCACTATAAATTTCTTGTGTCATCTGGTTGCTCTTTCTTTTCTGTTCTTGCTGTGGCTGTATTAGTTAGATATTCTGTAATCTTTGATTTACTTTAATCTATGATAGTTAGATATAGTTGTTAAAGGTAAAGATAGTATATTGTTAAAAAAGAAAATTTTAAAAAAAACATACAGACATACTCTATTCACCCTCCCTCTAGAGTATATCAGATCTAACCCTAACTTTCAAATTGAGTTTTCCAACTATCCTTGATAGAATAAGCAAATATTTATTCTGATGAATACCATACTTAATGCAACCACTAACGGCTATATTCCAAGGAATATTTGCATTAAATACTCAGAATAATACTGCTAAAAAGTAAGGAAAATAAGGAACAAAAGAAGGAAAAACTCAATCTAGAACTCAGCAGAAAACGTCGAACTCTGAACGGAATTTGTCGACCTGAGATCCAAGATTGTCGACCAGAGAATTCCAGTTCATTGACCTTAGCTCTGCGAACTGCTAACTGAGAGATACTTTCCAAATCTGCACTCTGAGTTCGTCGAGCTGAGAATCTGTCTGAAAACAAAACGTCGACCAGAGCTCTGAGAACGTCGAGCTCAGCTCAGAGAATTAACTCTGAGTTCATTTATCTGAGATCGACGATCGTCGAGCTGAGTTCGAAGAATTTCAAACTGATCACTATCTTCTGAAAACTACTAAATCTGAGTCTCTGAGGTCCACTGCTGGCTTGTCCAAGGAGGTAGCACTAATCAGGACTTAGCCTAAAATCTAGGACAATTAAACATGACCCTGACTATACAATGATGGGTCATACTCAGCCTAAGTTAGTGAACCTAGCCCAAATCCATTTAGGGATCCAACAATCTCCCCCTATTTGGGTGAGGTCACTAACACAAAAACAAAACAATCACAAAACAAAGAAAATATATCTGATAGAAAGAAATATTCAGCAAATATTTACATAGTTGAGCTTCATGATATAAATAGAAATAGAGTTCACAAGACAATAAGAGAATTACAGAAAGATAAACTCAATTCTTCTTCTGGGCATTGTCTTTGTCTGATCCTTCAAAAGGTTTTCTGAACTTGATTTTCCTGTCGAGATTGGCAGCTTCTCTCTTTGACATATACAATTATGATGCTCCAATCACAGTTTGGGAAGAGGTTCTTGGTACAACAGCTTCTGGGTGCAGTTTCATATAATCATCAATACTGAAAAATTTATTAGCCTTATCATACCTTTTCTTTTCGTCTTTTCTATAAGATGACATTATTGAGAATTGATATATGTCTTTCCCTTCATCCTTTGCTTTGCTAATCTGAGAATGTCCTATAAGCTCATGGAGTCTAGCCATCTTGGCAGAATTCTCCTGTTCTGGATCCACAAAAGGAATTGGAGGGGACACTTGCCTTTTTGAACTATAATCCAACATTGGTTCTTCAGTAGGAACTTTGTTAGAAGAGTCTGAAGGTGGATTTCTTGAGGAAGATTGTTGATAGCTTTGCCTGGGTTGTCTCTGATATGTTTTTATCGCAGAAGCTGGTTTCTGAGAGATGTTGCCTGAGGAGCCTGAAGAAGGAGGAGGAGGAGGAGGAGGAGGGTCTTTTCTGAATTATCTTGGAGGAGATCTATTCCTTCTCTTCTTCTTCCTTTCTTTTTGTTTATTCTTTGACAACCACATCCATTGTGGCATACCAGGATAGGGAGTAATTTTCTGCAGTATATAGAAAGGAGTGTCATTGTGAGGATTTGGCTTTGGAACTGCCTTAGGTGGAGCTTTACTTTTCTTAAACACTTTCTTCTTGCTATCATCAAAATCTGAGTTATCTGCTTGATCATCATCAGAAGAGCTCTGTGGATTGTCATAAAGAGCATCTTTTTATTTTAGTGTTTCCTTAGAAATCTGCTTGTCTACTTGAGGAGGAACAACTGGAGGTAGAACAACTTGGGAAGGAACAATAATGTTTGTAAGCAACTGAGAATCTTCTAGTTCTTTATCGGTTAGAAGAAAATCTTCCAGTTCAGGATCATTTTGCCTCTGTGCAATTTCTTGTGCAACATCTTGTGCAAGTCATCTAAGCTGAGTATTGGATTGTTATCCATTACATAAGTTGGGCTTGCAGGTTCCACAACCATGTCTATAGGTTCCATAACCATGTTAGAAGCAAACCATGTCTTTAGTTGACTAACAACTTCAGGACTTACAGGAGGAGTATAGCATACTATTGCCAAAAATGACATGTCAGCTGGAAGAAAAGAATACTGAAAAAGAGTATTAAAAGAATGTGCCAAAGCTAGAATGTCTACTGAGGGATTGATACAATAATCACCATCAGTCATAATCTCTGAAATCAACATAGATATATCTACTATATCATCCTCTGGAATCATATCTGTGTATACTAACTCAGTTATTTGTAATATAGTATCTGTTGTTGTTTCTACTGCAATACCTGCTACTGGAACTACTTATTCACAGAGTATCTCCTCCTTCCTGGTTTCAGTAGTAACTGGAGCCAGGCCCCTGACAGAAAGAGGGATAGGGAGGGCAGAAAGCTAAGCAGTAAGAGTGGACATGGAGGAAGCAAGAGGTAAAATGTCCTCTGCTATAAGTTGTTTGAGAAGGGGAGTGATGGAATCTAATATGGTGGAAATGGAAGGTGAAGATATATCCATGAATTCTGGAGGAGTTTGGGTAGAGACAGATGGATTGATGATAGAGGAGGAAGAGGGATGATGATCTTTCATTTGATCATCTTGAGGAGATAGAGAATTGCTTGGAGATGAGAAAAGATTGAAAGAGGGTAGAGAGGAGATATTTTGAAAAGAAGGAATGTCTGTAAGATGGGATGGAAGGGGGGATAGAAGTGGAGTTGCAGAATCTGGAGATAGATGTTGATCTTGAAGTTGTTGTTGTACTTGGAATGAGATGATGGGGGACTGAGGAGGTGTAGATTGATGAATTGGTGAAGATGGTGGATGGCGCTAGCAGGAGGTGTTTGTGTAGGTCTAGGTTGATGTTGAGGTTCTGAAGCTGAAGCTTGAGAGGGTTTTTGAGAGGATGAGGAAGGAGTTATAACAAGAGGAAGAGGAGGAATGGAATTTCTTCTACAGGGTGGGGAGTGGCTGGTACTGCCTTAGTACTCTCAGAAGTTTTAGAAGAGGAAACCCTAGGAGGTTTTGGGATATCCTCTCCCACCTTCCAAACAAGGCGCAGGTCAGCCTCTTATAGGCGTTAATGAATATGGTCAGGGCGACCAGGAATTCAGCTGCCTTGGTATGGAGGAAAACTCCAAGGATCCTTCCAAAACAAACTTCTTTCTTGTTGTTCTTCTTCTTAATCAAATTAAACAACAACTTGGCCCAATAAACAGCCTTCTTATTTACCACAGAACTCATTACTAAAAATTACTGTCTGGAAATGTAATCATGGGCTGTGTGCTTGCTCATCAACACTTTACCGACTACATCTGCAAGAAATTTGTAGCCGACAGATAGATGCTTCTTCAGCAACTTATTTGGGTTGTCTCCACAGTAACCCATCAATTTTAACATCTCATCAAATTCAGAAGATTCAAGTTCTATATCTTCTTCTCCGTTTACTAGTCCAAAAATTTCAGTAAGGGTATCTGGATTCAAAGAAACTGTGTTGCCCGAAATCTTTCCAACCATTGTGTCAGCATCTGGAGTAGATGAAGTATAGACCCATTCTCATATTTCTGTAGCGGTAATCCTCATCCTGGTTGTCATTAGGGTCTTTAGCTTTAGTTCTTCGAACAACTGCAGAATATCTATGAAGATCTATTCTGATTGTTGAAATGAATCGAAGTTGATGTCGAATCCCATATCAAATTTCATACCAGAAAGGGCTCCTGCTGGAATCGCCATTAGTTACTTGCAACAAGAAGGCACAAAGATCAAGTGCAAGGGAACAAAAAGCGCGGGATGGAGGTCGAAGAAAACCTAGTTATAAGGTTTTATTTGAATATGAAATGACAAACTCCGTCCTCCGAAACACGAGAAATCTTCGATCTGAGGTCGACAAAATATTTTCTTATCAAAAGAGGCCGTCGATCTTAGTCAGAAGAGGGGAAAACTTTTTATCGTTCTCAGGTCGATGAAAAGTTTTCTGAAGCCAGATCGTCGATCTCAGGTCGACGAAAAGATGACTTCCACAGAGACTTCATCGATCTCAGGTCAACGAAATATCTCAAGAACTTCCCTTAGTTCCTCGATCTAAGGTCGATGAAATTTGGCAAATTCTTCGACCACAGACATAGAATTAAATTAATGAGTCACCATTCATCATGTCTAGCTGATTCATAAAGGATAGATGTTTCTTCTTATCCAAGGGTTTGGTGAAGATATCTGCCCTTTGCAAATCAGTGGGAATGAAGGTAATATTAATTTTCTTCTTGTCCACACATTCTCTAATGAAATGATGTATAAAATCTATATGTTTGGTTCTAGAATGATGTACTGGATTCTGTGTTATAGATATAGTACTGGTGTTGTCATAAAATAGAGTTGAATTATTTAAGTTGTATCCATAATCCAGGAGTTGATTTTGTATCCATAGCATCTATGAACAGCAACTGCCAGCTGCTATATATTCAGCTTCTGCTGTTAATGTAGTCAAAAATGTCTGCTTTTTTATAAAACCAGGAGACAAGTCTAGTACCAAGGAACTGGCATGTTCCTGATGTTCTTTTCCTGTCCACTCTACATCCAGCAAAATCAGCATCTGAGTATCCAGTCAACTCAAATTCTGATTCAGTTAGATACTAGAGTCCTAGATTTGGACAACTCTTTATATATCTCAAAATTCTTTTTAATAAAATTAGATGAGATTCTTTAGGGTTCACCTGGAACCTAGCACAGAGATATGTAGCAAATATTATATCAGGCCTACTTACTGTGAGATATAGAAGGGACCCAACAATGGCCCTATACAATTTCTGATCAATAGGTTTCCCATGCTCATCAGAATCAATCACATCATTTGTAGTCATGGGTGTTTACTAAGATTGGGATAGGAAAATTCCATCAGGTGCTTCTTCACTTGAAGACCAAGGAAGTAGGAGAGCTCACCCATACTACTCATCTCAAACTTAGAATGCATAAGGTTGGAAAACCTATTACATAGTTTGGAATCTGTAAAGCCAAATATTATGTCATCTACATATATTTGTACTAAAAGTATTTTATTCTTATGATGCTTGAAAAACAAAGTCCTATCTACCATGCCTCTCGAAAACTTATGCTCTAACAAGAAGCTAGCTAGGGTCTCATACCAAGCTCTTAGAGCTTGCTTGAAGCCATAGAGAGCTTTATGCAATTTATAAACAAAAGAGGGCTGAGTTGAAGAGATAAAACCTGGAGGTTGTTCAACATAAACCTCTTCTTTGAGTTCTCCATTCAAGAATGCAAGCAGATGTTACCAATTGAGGGAACATTGGAGCTACAGTGAACAACTCCAGGCTGGACGTTCCAAAGCCTAAGAAGTTTTCGGGAAAACGGGATGCGTTGGAGGTAGAAAACTTCCTTTGGCACATGGAGAAATACTTGGATGGATATGACATTATAGAGGAAGCATTGAAGGTATATCATGCTAGCTATTATCTAGAAGACATTGCTTCGTTTTGGTGGCGGAAAATACAAGCAGATGTTACCAAGGGACTATACCGGATCGACTCTTGGGAGGACTTCAAACAAGAGTTGAGAAGGAACTTCATCCCGGAGAATGTGAAGGATGACAACTTACGGAAGCTCGGGGAGCTTAGGCAGAAGGGAACCATTGGAGACTATGTCAAGGAGTTTACAACACTATCGCTATAAGTCTTTGATGTTCCAGAACACATTCTCCTCTTCAACTTTATTGATGGACTACAAAATTGGGTCAAATAAGAAGTCAAGCGGAAGGACCCAAGGACCACCAGAGATGCGATTGCTATCGTCGAGTCCCTTATTGAGTTCCAACGTCAACCCAATTCAATCAAGGAGAAGAAGGACAAGCCCAACAATGGCAAGAATTGGTGAGAACGGCGAGACAACAAGACAACCCACTTCAAAGGTGGATCAAAGACTTTTCCCGATCCGCGGAAGGAGTTTGAGGAAAGGAAGAAGAACTTCGTACCAAAAGGCGAATGTTATGTGTGCAAGGGGCCACATCCGATGAGCAGTTGCCCAAAGTTGGGATCATTATCCACTATGGTGGAGAGCCAGAACGTCACCCCACCAGACGAAGGTACTTCTCAAATGAGTTCATTGCAAATACTAAACGCTTTGAATGTGCAGCTGACAAAAGTTACATCAAGCAAGGGGTTGATGTATGTGGAAGCTACGATCAATGGGAAGACCATGAAGGCCTTAATAGACACGGGAGCTTCACACAACTTCATGACAGAAGGAGAGGCCAAGAGGTTGGGCTTGCAAGTCATGAAGGGCGGAGGTTGGATCAAGACAGTGAACGGCCAAGCGAGGCCGCTCGATGGAGTCACACGCAATGTGGAGTTGCGCATGGTCACCTGGAAGGGCCGTGTGGACTTCTCTATAGCACACATGGACGACCTCAATGTTGTGCTAGGAATGGACTTCTTAGAGAAGATGCAAGCGATTGTCATGCCAGCACATCGCTCAGTTTGCATCTTGGAGGAAGGAACCGCATGCATGGTCCCAACAATGCAAGGACCATCAAGGTCTGACAAGGATGGGCCAAAACAACTTTCGTCCATGCAGATTGCAAAAGGGTTCAAGAAGGGTGAACCAACTTTTTTGGCCACCCTAAAGGAGTAAGACAAAGGAAATATGGTGGAGGAGGTGTCTCACCTCATTGCGGATGTTCTGGTGAAGAATGAAGACATCATGCCCGCCGAGTTACCTCTCAATCTACCACCTCGGAGGGAGGTGGATCACAAGATTGAGCTTGAGACGGGGACAAAACCACCGGCCAAAGCACCATATAGAATGGCTCCCCCTGAATTGGAGGAATTGAGGAAGCAACTTCAAGTACTGCTGGAGTCAGGAATGATCAGGCCATCGAAGGCGCCATTTGGAGCTCCGGTGCTATTTCAAAAGAAGGATGGAACCTTGCGGCTTTGCACCGACTACCGGGCGCTAAACAAGGTTACGATAAAAAACAAATATCCTATTCCTCTCATCGTGGATCTCTTTGACATGCTTGGGAAGGCAAGGATGTACTCCAAGTTGGACTTACAAAAGGGATATCATCAAGTGCGTATTGCAGAAGGTGATGAACCTAAGACCATTTGCGTTACAAGGTATGGATGCATTAATACATTGCTTGCAAGTGTGGAGGCATTACCTACTTGGAGCTCAAACGAGCTTATGTGAAGAAGTCATGCTCAACAAGAGGAGATCAAGACATGGATAACGTTGCAACCACCTACTTCCAAACACAAAAGAAGTTGATAGCAAAGCAAGCACGGTGGCAGGACTTCCTAGCTGAGTTTGACTTCATCTTGGAGCACAAGGCGGGGAAGACTAATGTGGTGGCAGATGCACTAAGCCGCAAAGCCGAGCTAGCCGCGATATCCATGGCTAGTGGAGGAATACTAGATCACGTGAGGCAAGGATTGAAAGAGGATCCTCTTTCCATGCAACTTGTCTAGTTGGCCAAGGAGGGCCAAGCCAAAAGATTTTGGGTAGAGGATGAGCTACTCTACACCAAAGGAAGGCGACTATACATCCCTAAGTGGGATAACCTATGGAGGGATATCATCAAAGAACGTCATGACACAAAATGGGCGGGACATCCTGGACAGAAACGCACATTGGCGTTGATGAAGGACTCATACTTCTAGCCACAGATGAGAGATGAAGTGGATCTATACGTCAAAACTTGTCTTGTGTGCCAACAAGACAAAGTGGATAACAAGCAACCCGTTGGACTATTGGAGCCATTACTGATTGCGGAGCATCCTTGGGAGTCGGTGACACTTGACTTAATCAATGCTTTGCCAAAATCCGAAGGGTGCGGATCAATCTTAGTAGTGGTAGATCAATTTTTGAAGTATGGAAAATTTATCCCAAGCACTAGGGACACTACAGCGGAGGAGACAACACGTCTTTTCTTCAAGAACGTAATGAAATATTGGGGCTTACCGAAGACTGTTATCAGCGATCGTGACCCCGGATTCACAGGGAAATTGTGGACGGAGTTATTCAAGTTGTTGGGATCTGAACTTAACTTCTCCACAAGCTTCCACACTCAAACAGATGGGCAAACTGAGAGGGTGAATGCATTACTCGAGTGCTACCTACGACACTTTGTGAGCGCCAATCAGAAGGACTGGGCTAAGTTGATGGATGTGGCACAATTCTCCTACAACCTACAAAGGAGCGAGGCGACTGTAAGGAGTCCATTTGATCTTACAACGGGAAGGCAACCTTTTACTCCGCACACTCTAGCCACAACTGATGATGGAAGAAGCCCGGGAGCATGGAAAATGGCTAAGTCTTGGGAGGAACAAACAGACTTAGCGAGAGCATGTTTAGAAAAAACACGCAAGAGGATGAAGAAGTGGGTTGAATCTAAGCGACGGATGGTAGAATACACGGTTGGGGATAAGGTTATGGTAAAACTTCTACCCCAACAATTCAAAGCCTTGCGGAGCTTGCATAAAGGATTGATTAGAAGATATGAAGGCCAATTTCTGGTGATCGCCAAGGTGGGTAAGGTTTCATACCGCCTAGACCTACCAAACTCTTTGAATATACATCTAGTGTTTCATGTCAGCATGTTAAAACCTTACCATGAAGACCATAAAGACCTTTAAAGAGCAACATTTCAAAGAGCGCCACCAGTAATGACCAAGTCTTTTGACAAAGAAGTGGAAGAAGTGCTCACGAAGAAAACTGTGTAAAGGAGAGGCGTGCAACCGAGCATGCAATATTTGATTAAGTGGAAGGGAAGGCCAGAGTCCGAAGCAACATGGGAAACATTAGAAGATCTCTGGCAGTTCAAAGACATCATCCATCAGTACGAGGCGACGAGGGCGTCGCTAGATTAGATGGGGGAAGATGTCACGACCGTGCATTCTTGGGGTTAACTTATGTATATTTCTAGAGAAATCTAGGATCTTGGAGGACATTCTTGTATATAGAGAATAGTCTAGAATATTCTTGAAAGTTGTAGATACTTAGATGATGGTGGAGTAGTCTAGACCCTTCCATTCTTTGGAGAGAAAACCCTTTTGGGGACTATATAAGGGGAAGACCCCCTCATTTGTAACTCACCAAGCAATTCAAGCAATAAAGCTCTCTTACTCATTGTTACTCTCTTGCTCTCTCATTCCCGTTCCTAAGTGCTCTCTTCTTATTCTTCCACGATCAAGTATTGATGGAGGCTGACTTAGCTAGCTGCGAAGGGCGCAACAAGGAGCTAAGGCCGCACGCGACGTTGTCAAGGGGACAAGTCCGTGACATGCAGCTTCAATTAGGGTTCTATTTTTCCTTTCAGCTACCCCCATTTTGCTGAGGAGTTCTAGGAGCTGAAAAACAGTGCTTGATACCTTCCTTCTCACAGAACTCATGCATAAAAAGAGATTCAAACTCAGTGTCATGATCACTTCTGATCAATGAAACTTGAGTAGAGTACTCAATCTGTATGGTCTTGAGAAAATTTGTAAGAACCTTAAAGGTCTCAGGAAGAACACCCAAGTGAATCTAGAGAAGTCATCTACAACTACTAGGGTATAAGATTTCCCTCCCAGGCTTTGTACAGCAATAGGGATAAAAAGGTCCAAGTGTAACAAGTATAAAATCCTAGGTGAATCACTCTTATTAATTGATTTAAAGCTAGATTTAGTTTGCTTGCCTAATTGACAAGCCCTGCAGAGGCCTTCCTTCTTATAGGAGCCAGAGGGCAATCCTCTAACGAGGTTGTCTTTAGATATCCTAGCAATGTTTTTAAAATTTACATGACCTAATCTCTTATGTCATAAATCATTTTGATTGCTAACTAGATTAAGCAGACAAATATCAGAAGTGGCAGAAAAAATTTACCAAGTATATATTGCCTTGTCTATTTCCAATTAAAACAAGTTGGTTTTCTTTAGAGGAGATAATACAAGAGCTAGAGTTAAAGGATACCTGATAACCATCATCACATAGTTGACTTATGGAGATGAGGTTGTGCTTTAGTCCACTTACATAAGCAACCTTTCTGAAGGTCACTGCCCCAATTTTGAATTTACCATAGCCTTTAGTCTGGCCACAGTTTGAGTCACCAAAGATTACTTTTGGTCCTGGCTTGGACTTGTAGTTACTTAGATTGTCCTTGCTGCCTATCATATGCCTGGAGCATCCACTGTCCAGATACCATTGTTGATTAACTGCTGGACAGCTCTTTACCTGCAAAAATAATAATTAATTGTTCTTGACCCAGGTTACCTTGGGTCCTTGTTGATTCACATAGCTGAAACTAGAGATATATGATTACTCAGGTTAATTCTTATAACCTTTAGGATGGTATTTTCTGGATGGAATTATGCATTGGTTAAAAGGATTGAAGTTTCTGTTGGAATTAAAATTTCGGTATTTATGATTTGAGATCAACGAAGTCTGGTGGGATCGTCGACCTGAGCTCGACGAATTGGGATGAGATCTTCGATCTCTGCTCGAAGAATGAAGGTATTCATTCTCAGGGCACCAATATCGTCGATCTCCAGTCGATGAATCATACTAGTTTCGTCGATCGTAGATCGAAGAATAATTATTATTATAGTTTGCGTTCAGAGTTTGTCGTTCTAAGGTCGACGAACTGTTCACGTTTCGTCGATCTGAGTTCGATGAAAATGGCTGAACATTGTTGTTTTTGTTATTCTTCCTATTCTTAGATTTCTTTTGATTTCCATTTGTTTAAGCACTTCATTTACCTTATTTACCTGTTCAGTGTTCTTCTTTCCTTTGTCAGAGATAAAATGCATTGGTTTTGAAAGATTATTTTTCTGGATTAGAGGTGTTTCACTAGATGAGGCACCAAATCCTAGTTTATTATTATTAGTTCTAGCATTCAGTGTGCTGGTTATATCTAATAATTTCAAACTTCTGCCATTTAAAGATTCCTCTAATTTCTTGGCTTTGCTAAGTTCAGATTTTAGGAATATGATTTGTTCATTAGCAGGGTTGAGTTCAATAATTAATTTAGCATTTTTAATAATAAGCTTATCTTGATCAGTTAATTTTTCTCTGAGGAGTTTGATTTCCTTCTCAGAGCTTATTAAGTCTAAGCATACATTTTTGAATTCAAATTCAAAATCTTCAGATTCAAAATCATATGAAGCTATTACCTGATCTTCACCAGACATGGATTCTTCATTATTAGAATCATCAGCATCTGATCTGCTGCTACAGGCATCAATTGCCATGAGGCAAACTTCCTTTGCCTTTTGCTCTTCTTCATCATCACTGGAGCTGGAAGAAGATGATTCTTCTTCTGTGTCACTCCAGGTGTCAACAATGAATCCCTTTTCCTTCCTCTTATGCTTACTTGAGGAGGGTTTGCTGTGATGGGTCCTTCTGGACTCTTTCTCTTTTCTTCTATCTTTCTTTTGAGCTTCGGGACACTCAGAGATGTAGCATCCTGGCTTCCTGCAACCAAAGCAAATAACTTCTTTAGAAGGAGTTTTGTCATACCTTGGTTTATCATCCTTTCTAGATGATTTTCTTCTGAAGTCCTTCCATGCCATTTTGAAAAATCTCTTGGCAAAGAGACTCATTAGTTCTTCATTCACTGGAATCCCTTCAGTATCTTTAGCAGCCTTGAAAGCTATGTTGTGCTCCTTCCTGGTAGGTGTTGGAGCCTTTGCTTCAGCAACTGCTTCTCTTATCATCATTTGTTGCTCATATGACTTAAGTTTCCCCATGAGAGATTCTGTGGAAATCTCATTCAAGCTTCTGGTTTCCTTGATTGGCAAGATCCTGGAGTCCCATGAGCTTGGGAAGCACATTAGGATCTTGTCATTCACCTCTGTGAGAGAGATGTCTTTATCTAAAGTCTTTAGCTCACTGATGATAGAGCTTAGTCTGTTGTACATGTCACTAACAGATTCAGCTTCATCTTTCTTGAAGTTTTCATATTATGAGATGAGAGTTGATCTTCTGTCCTTTATCTCATCTGCTGAGCCAGCAACCATCTGATTGCGAGAGTCCCAAATTTCTTTTGCAGAGGTGCATTCAACCACCTTTTGAAAGATGTCATCAGACATTGTTTTAGCCAATATATTCATGGCTTTAGTATATGTAATCTTGGCTTCTTCTGGGCATCTGTCCACTCAGGTGGTCGAACAGTATGAGTGTTTGAAGTAGAAGTTGAAACAGTTGCTACAGTAGGAGGTCCTGTCAAGATAGAGTTAAATATATCCTCATCAATATAGTTCATATATAATTTAATTCTTGCCTTCCAGATGGCAAACTTATTTAGGTTGCATACTGGAGGTCTAGTGCTTGTATAGTCCTTGTTTTGTGCCATTGTGATAGAGAATAGTTGGGAAGAGGAAAATCTGATCTAACTGGATCTTGGTTCAAGTGTTAACTTATGCAACCAAACAGACACAAGCTCTGATACAAATTGAAAGGAGAGGTTAGATCAGATTACTCTAGGGGGGATGAATAGAGTATTAAAACTTTGGCTCTTTTTAAGATTTATATCAGAGTAAATATAATAATACCATATATTAGTCAAGAATAAAAACTAAGCTAATTATTCCACCAATCACAAGCACAGCAAAAACAAAGTAAAAGAAAAGGAGCAACTAGATGACACAAGAAGTTTATAGTGGTTCTCCTAAACTTGGGTACATCCACTCTTCTACCACCCTAGGTTGGAATCCACTAGCAAGTTTTGATCAGGTGACTGCCACCACAAGATCTGTTTCAGGTAGACTAGGAAACCCTTCATGCTTTTGATCAGGTGCCCAAAAACCAACTTCAAGTCTTTTGATCAGGTGCCCAAAAACCAACTTCAAGTCTTTTGATCAGGTGACTTGTGAACCAGAATAACTTTTGAAGGGAGTAAAAACCATGTATATATGGGAAAGGAAAAGATTGATGAGAGTCTTCTTTTCTCAAAACAAAATGAGAAAGCTTTGTGGATTCTTTTTGTTATCAAAAGCTCCTCCTGAGATGTTGATTGCTTCTGGAAGAATGAGCTTTGCTTAAGGGTGAGTAGGTCTTCAGCTTGTTCTGCCATGGTCCAGTAAATCCAGTATTGATGTTGAGTAGAAAGTCTCTGAGGATTTCTGGAACAGAAGTTGAAGAAGACTCTTGATTTTGGTGTTGTTGTTCTTCTTCAAGCTAGAGTGTTGGCAGAGAATGAGAAAAGCTTTTTGAGAGCGTCAACTGCTAGTTAAGTATTTTCTGTGTAGTGAATTGACGATTTCTTCTCTCTGTATCTCTAAATGTTCTGACTCGAAGAAGAGAAAATCTCTTATATTCTGCTGCCAAAAATTCTGCTTTGAATTTTGAATTCTTTCCATAAATGCTGGCAGATACTGGGAAGAGAAAACGGCTGGAATAAAAGCATTAATTGAGTTTCCCAACTGTCCTTGATAGAATAAGCAAGTATTTATTCTGATGAATATCATACTTAATGCAGCCACAAACGACTATATTCCAAGGAATATTTGCATTAAATACTCAGAATAATACTGCTAAAAAAGTAAGGAAAATAAGGAACAGAAGAAGGAAAAACTCAATCTGGAACTAAGCAGAAAATGTCGAACTCTGAACGGAATTCATCGACCTGAGATCCAAGATCGTCGACTAGAGAATTCCAGTTCGTCGACCTGAGCTCTACAAACTGCTAACTGAGAGATACTTTCCAAATCTACACTCTGAGTTCGTCGAACTGAGAATCTGTCTGAAAACAAAACGTCGACCAGAGCTCTAAGAACGTTGAGCTCAGCTCAGAGAATTAACTCTGAGTTCGTCGATCTGAGATTGACGATCGTCGAGCTGAGTTCGAAGAATTTCAAACTGATCACTGTACTCTAAAAACTGCTAAATCTGAGTCTCTTAGATCCACTATTGGCTTGTTCAAGGAGGTAGCACTAATCAGAACTTAGCCTAAAATCTTGGACAACTAAACTTGACCTTGGCTATATAATGATGGGTCAGACTCAGCCTAAGTTAGTGAACCTATCCCAAATCCAACTATAGATCCAACAGTCTCGATGCTCCTGCTGTCAGGTTTCCACCTAGCTGGCAGGGTTGGGGTCTCAATGGACGTTGTTATGATCCCGAGGATTAGCTAGGAGGATGTTCAACACCCGCCGTCAGGCTCTCACCTAGCTGATTGACCCGGTGGTAGCACCTGGGAGTGGAAAATGTTCTAAGTATTCTCTCTCTGGAGTTACGCTCGATGCTCCCGATGTCAGGCTTACTCCTAGCTGGCGGGGCTGGGGTATCGATGGACATCGTTATGACCCTAGGGCTGAGCCCAGAGGATGTTCAACACCCGCCGTAAAACTCTCACCTAGCTGATTGGCCCGGTGGTAGTACCCGAGAGAGGAAAATGTTCTAAGTATTGTCGCTCATGGGTTAGGTCTCGATACTCCCGCTGTTAGGCTTCCACCTAGCTGGCAGGGCTGGGGTATCGATGGATGTTGTTATGACCCTGGGGTTGAGCCCAGAGGATGTTCAACACCCGTCGTCTGGCTCTCACCTAGCTGATTGGCTCGGTGGTAGAACCCGAGAGTGGAAAATGTTCTAAGTATTCTCACTCTGGGGTTAGGTCTAGACGCTCCCGCTGTCAGGCTTCCACCTAACTGGCAGGGCTGAGGTCTCGATGGGCATTATTATGACCCTGAAGCTGAGCTCGGAGGATGTTCAACACTCGTCGTCAGGCTCTCACCTAGCTGATTGGCCCGGTGGTAACACCCTGGATCTCGAAGGCAAAAGGAAGAGGGATACAGCTTGCAGGCGAGTTAAGCGCTCGCAGGCGAGCTGGGAGCTCACATGCGAGTTAAGCGCTTGCGGGCGAGCTGGGCGCTCGCGGGCGAGTCAAGCCCTCGCGGGCAAGGTGAGGACTCACGGGCAAGGTGAGGACTCACGGGCAAGCTAGGAGCTCGCGGGCCTGACATATGCTGGCGCTCAGGGCCCACTGCAAGCACACGTCCTAACTCAGCAAATGTTATTCTTCATTCTTTAATACGACTGTTACAAAAGGGGAACTCGCCTTGGCGAGGTTACGAAATGGGGTGAGAAGGAATTACACTGGTATACCAAAAATGAAGAGAAAGGGAAGAACTGGGAGGGTGGTCAGCTCTCGCCCCCCTCCCCCGAGTTGTGATCCTCCTGGCCCCCAGACGACTCCTCCTTGTCCTCTTTGCCCGCTGTCTTGAACAATGCATCAAAGTTGTCCTCCTTCTCGCTAGGAGGGCTTGGCAGGAACAAGGTTGGCGTCAGATCCCATACTGCGACCTCCTCGCAGCCTTACGCCAGGATCCCCGTACCCCGCATCGCCTCTAGGAGGCATTCTGCAGACTCGATCGAGTTGACTCGCAGTCGCTCCTCGACCTCCCTTTAGTTGAAGATTCGCGGCCTTTTGTAGTGGTACGAGTGCTTGGCGGTGTCTTTAGGATAGAAGCACTCCATCTGTCGGGAGATCATTAAGAAGCTCCTTGTTCTTCCCCTTCAGCTTCTCAATGTCTGCCCCTTGCTCAGCGGAATGATTGTTCTGCTCTGCGATGCAGACTCACAGCTGGGCGACCTCCTCCTTTAGCCCGAAGGTGCAAGTCTGAAGCTCGCGGTCGGCCTCAGCATCCTGTGGATCGGAAAGTCCGAATTGCGGCAAAATGTTTCTAGGTAAAAATACAAAGGGGGTGGCAGATGCTCACCAGCCCGCCGACAGCTTTAGCGAGTAGGCCCTCAGCGACGTTGCATTGCTGACCCGCGATGGCCGCGTTGTCTCTCGCCACGTCTCGCTCCTGCTCGGCTTTTCGTAGGAGTTGGTCGAGGTTGAAAGCGCGGCGGACCATCATGTGATGGAGCTCGAAGGCCTGCAGGTGGTCCTACAAGCCCTCAAGACTGATCTGGGGGGGAGCATACCCTTATACGCCTCAGCGGTATCATGACCACACATTCCGAAGCCCAGCGCATAGGGGTGGCCAGCAAGAGGCTGGCGAGCTCCCCAGGCAGGGAGGCGGGTGGAGACAGAGACTCGATGGGCCCGCTCATCCCACGTCACCATTGGCTCGCCAGCCAGATCCTTGCACCTTCGCCCCATGCCTAAGAGGGGGTGGTCCTTGGGCATGCCACTCTTACGGGGCAAGGTCTCCTCGGCAGTAGGATGGGGGGGACTCACGCCCCTTTGGTCCTCCCTCGTTGCAGTCTCCTTCAGTGGGCTTTCCGGCGAAGCATCCGGAGAGACCACAGGCGAGTCTATGCATTTAGGGGATGGCTGCGGCTGTTGCCGCCTCCCTGGAGACCACTCTGGCCTTCTTCTTCTTGGTCGGGTGCTGACAAGACGAGCCCGGATTTTCAAAATCCAGCCGCCTTTTGCTAGAGGACGGCTGGCCTTCCGCCCGTTCTCCTCGGCAGTCTAACACGGCCGCCCGGGCAAATTCAAGGGGATCTGCAAAAAGTCCCGAGTACTCGAAGGGCGGATGCTTGGGGAGGAGTCGCACCCCTGCAGAAAAAGGTTTAAAGGTCAGATATATTGATCACCCTGTCGAGTTAGGTAAAGAGGGGTAGGAGCGATTAACCTTCTCCAGGGAGGACAGGTAGGAGCGAGTTGAGGTCTCGGCAGAGATGGACGACCTTGAAGTCTTTGTGGAGGAAGAATTTGTGGAGCTCGGCATCGTTGCTGTAGACGGATGGGGCGATAGACCTCCTCGCCTTTTTGCTGTGGCGAGAAGGGGATGTTGTCGAGATAGCCCTTGATAAAGACGATCTTGGTCATCCAGTTATGGTTCTTATTCGAGACCTCGCGAACCTTTATGGAGGAGCCGCCAAAGAAGGCGACTCCGTCGGGGGTGGCCTTGTAGGAGAACAACTTTCGGAAGACTGTCAAGTTGAACTCAATCCGCTCCCGGCGGAGATAAAAGATTAACGGGACAATCATTGCGACGACGTTTGAGTTCAGTTGAGCGGGTACCGCGACGAAGTACTTCAGGATCTGGAGGATCTCCAACTAGAGGGGTAGGCATAACCCCACCTCGAAGTGCGAGATGGGGAAGGCGAGTTCGTCACTGTAGAAGGAATTGATGGCTTCGTGGTCCTCCAACAGCGAGCTGTGAAGATGGGGGGATGAAGTCGGCCATAAAGGCGGCGAGCTCCTCGGTGGCTGTGTTCCCCTCGAAGAAGCAGTGCTCGGTAAATTGCCAAGCACACTTCGTTTGACTGTCAGAGTCAGGGTTTGTCTTCACCATTTTCGCTGCGAGATTAGAAATGTGAGTATAGAAGGATAGGGGAACAAAGAGAGGGGGTCTGAGAGCAATAAAGGCATAGCAGGGGGTTGGTGAGAAGGCCTATTTATAGGAAAAGGAAGTTAAGGCCGAACCAGCTGGACAGTCCAGCTCTCTTGCACCAGCTCGCTTGCAACAGCTCGTCACTCTCAACTCGCTACCCCGTGAGTTCGTCCTATCCTATGGCAAGATGAATTTGACAAAACGCGTGCTATCATATTTAAATGCGCCAATTTAACGAAGAATTATCTTAGTTATTACAACGGAGGTTCAAATATTGTCTAGTGCACAAATGAAATCGATCAACACGCGCAGACCAAAGGGGACAGGGGGCGAGTACCAGTAGGACCGCTAGGCAATCCATTTCGAATTACCCCGGTCTCGCGGTTCCGCCGCCAATCGTCGCACGTGAAGCTCGCGGAGTCGCCCCAGATTCCTGTGAACTATTTGGAGGTTCTCGTCGATATCGTCTAGGAGCATGGTGGAAGACGCTGTCTCAAAGGCCTTACTGACCCCCGTCCGACCCACGAGCTGCACACACTCTTGCCGCAACTCGTAGTTGTCCTTCTGCGGCCAGTGGAGCTCGTGTACCATCTTCTTCATCACCCGATGTCCCCTCTTCCACACTTAACTCCTCTTGATTTTGCTTATTTTATTGATGAAGCATTTAGTGGTCAGTATTCACTCAACGCTTCAGTCCTTAGACATATTTCTTTATGAGTAGGAGTTGAGTGAACTGTATTCACTCAATGCTTCTGTCCTCAAATAGATTTCTTTGTCAGCAATATTGTGGCTTTGACTGCACTGTGTTCTAACAACGCTTTCTCTTCTATTGTTGATTGAACTGCCTTTACTCAACGCTTCTGGACTTAGTCAGACTTCTTGTCTACTTCTCTGAGGCTTTGACTGCTTGAGCTTCTGTCAACGCTTTTAGTCTCAGGGAATTGACTGAACTGCCTTCACTCAATGCTTCTGGAGTTAGCCAGATTTCTACCTGTCAAATCAGTGCAACAAAAAAACAACTTGCATACATAGAACTTAGAGCATGCATCAGATACAATCATGTATATACCATTGTCCTGAGGGCCTTCTTCAAATCTAGGACATTATGATCAATGGACCCAATAATCTCCCCTATAGACAATTATATTCACTACCATAAAATGGAAAATATATTCACAACACAGGAGTAGTATGTGACACATAATCAAAAATGTAATTTTCATTCAAGAAGATAATTACAACTAGACAGTGTGCTTAAGATAATTTCCACAGTCCTATATCCCTTTAAGAAGAACAAAAAACATTTTTTTATGTTTCAAGTTCCCTTCCCCTGCTTTGTTTCTTTGCATCCTTTTCTTGATCTTCAGATTTCTTCTCCTTTTGACTCTCAAAATAACTGTATGACTTTGGAAAATACTTGCTGAGCTCAGGAGCATTTGGTGGTACAACACTTGTCTTCTTGTTTCTTCTAAATTTTCTCCTAGCCTCTTCATCCTAGTTATGCACATTCTAATGAGCTGTATAGTTTTACCCTTTCAATTTTCTTGATTTTGACTTGGTCTCAGGAAGATAATATGATAGTACTTGATTGCGGACTCCATTGCTCAAAGCTTGGCCTGATCTCCATTTCTTCTCTATATATTTTCTTGTTGAGCCTTGTCTCTTCTTATTCAACAACATTTCCTCTGACTCTGGCTATCTGGTCAGCAGTGGGGCTGAATGTGGGGATTTCAGTATGAGTTTAAGGTTCAGCCCACTGATCACCACTTTGATCATCAAATTGCTCTGCTATCTGATCATCATACTCCCCAAACTGTCCAACATTCAGTGCTTTTGGAACAACAATAATGTTGTCATATATATGTTGTTCAAGGCCAAATGAACCTCAGATTACATTGGTTACTCCATATTTTGATCTAGATAGTTCACTACCTTTATGACATGTTCTTTGACCTGGAGCATATGATCATCCAGAATTTGAGTGCATGCATCCATTCTCCTTTCCAGAGTATTCATGTGTGCTTAAATCAGATTCTTTTGTGCATTATGAACCACTTGCATGTTGTTGGAGGTTATGTCCTGATTCTCCAAGATACCATTCTGAGTTTGACTGATTTCGGCCAGCTTGCTCTCTATAAAGGTTACAACAGGAGCACCCCTTGTGAACAATGCCACAGTGTGGGCCTTTAGCAAGTTCACCTCAAATCAGATGGATTTGATCTCAGTAGTCAGATCATTTCTCATATCTTTGATGGAATCGTCCACAAAGTATTCAAGTTGTCTCCTTTGGTCATCCAGTAGACCCTTCAGTTGAGCTAGGAAGGTTGGTGACATCTGATCAGCTTGATAAGATGCCCCTTCATCACAGAAATTTTCCTGCTCTGGCCTAGCTCCTACCCTGAACTCAGAATCAGCAATCACATATTCAGAGGAGTGTTCAGCACTAGGTTCATCATCCTTTGAAATTTCTATGATCTTATAATTTTCCTGAGCAGGGAGCTCTGTTGGAATCTCCCCCTCAGTCTTTGCATCCCCCATGGGAATATGTTGCACTGTAGTGTCTTTGACTGCAGTGTCTTCTATCATCCTTTCAAGTACTTGCTCCCTCTCAATTTGAGGACTCAAAAGATTCACTTCAGTACTTTGGGGATTTTGAGCAATCTTGCTCTACAGACTATCAAGCATGTCTTAAACTGAAGTTTTTGTCTCTTCATCAGCATGTGTTGGTATCTGGTAAATCTCCCCCTTAATGTCTGCACAGATGTTTTCTACTATCTGATCAATCAGAATTTCCATTGCAACAGTTGGGATCTCTTCAGACTGATATCTACCAAGTGGATTTCCTACAACAGGTTCTGAGGAAATTGAGACCTGTGCACTCATGTCTCTCTTTGTTCCCTTAGAGGATTTACTCGGCTGAGGATCATGTGGCTCCTCCTCACTGATTTCAGAAGAACTTCTTTCTATGTTCTCTTCAGTGACCATGACAACTTTCTTTTTCTTGACTTCCTTTGGTTGTAGATGAGATAGTAGCACTCTATCTCATCTGTCAAACATTTTTGAATCCATTTTCCTCATATGATGGATTTTAGTTCCCAGTCTTTCATTAAGGATCACTAGAACAGACTAATGGAGATAAAGTGATAGAATTCTCGCTAGATTTGGTTCAACCTTGCATTCCACTATTCTATCAAAGAATACCTTACCCAAGTCAATTATTTTGGAATGTATGACCCTTGTAATGAGCTCAAACATTTTTCTGGAGATTTTATCATGAGAACCTGTCTTTCAGATCAGGACCTTTCCAATCACATCTTCCAGGAATTTCCCTTTGATATTCATCTCCTTTCTTAACACAGAACCTGTGATATGCTTTGAAATCCCACACCACTTGAAGGCAGACATCACATCATTGATTAAGCTCATCTTCTTCAACAGACTACATGAACTTGGGCAGGTGCAGCGCCTTGCTTAGTCTCCTAGGGGAGATCTTGATCTTGTGCCCACTGATGGATGGCTTGATTTTGGTTGTGGAGGAGTCGACAGTGGAATTCATATACAGTTCAAGTACTTCTCTCTTCCATATAGGGCTTAGCTCGAACAGAATGAAATTTAGGTCAACGACTTTTAATAAGGGTAGGACCATATGAACTTCCTCAGGAGCATCCTTGAAACCATTTCGTACTAGTTTCGATCCCTCGAAAAGGAAATCCATTCCTTTTGGCACCATTGAAAGAGATGGAATGTTTGGAGATTTGGACAATCTTCTAGTGCAGGGAGGCAGACAGTCGCAAAGGGCTAGGAATAATGTTTTTATCATAAGCACACACACTTCTATTTATAGTTATCTCCTATTTGAGATGTGGAGAGGCATATACCTATTGAGATTATCAGGAGATCAATGGCTGATATTAATCCCGTGAGATAGCCGCAATCTGAAGTTCGTGAGAGAATTTGTTGAAGGGTCTCAATGCATTCAATGCTCTCGACGCACTCCATGCCTGGATACTTAATCTATTTTTGTCTTGACATCCTGCAAGATACAATATTTCCTACAACACATATGCATGTTGTAAAATCCCATTTCCAACTAGACCACTGGGAGTGGTTTTGTCTTAACAGAACCCTAGGAAGCCCAGGTATTGAAGCTTGTCGACCAAGATTTTGAGTCAAGGGGTGGTCACGCCCGTGACCGACCCGTCACGCCCGTGACCTAGGGCGTGACCCCCTTCGACGATCGTCGACCTCAGGAAGACGATCGTCGGGCTCAGAAATTTAAACATAAGCCAGACACACCCGTGACTGATCCGTCACGCCCGTGACCTTGGAGTGGCGTTGAGTGAGCTAAGCTCACTCAACGTCGTGGGTTGGATGGCATTGAGTGAGCTTAGCTCACTCAAAGCCATAAGCGGGATGGCGTTGAGTGAGCTTAGCTCACTCAAAGCCATAAGTTGAATGGCGTTGAGTACGCTGACTGCACTCAACGCCATCTGGTGTCGGCAGGTTGGAGTTGAGTGAGCTGAACTCACTCAACGGCATAGACTGGATGGCGTTGAGTGAGCTAAGCTCACTCAACGCCGTAATCTGTCAGGCGGGATGGCGTTGAGTGCGTTGAGTGCACTCAACGCCATAAGTCGAACGGCGTTGAGTGCACTGACCACACTCAACGCCATTTTGTGTTGTATGGATGGCGTTGAGTGAGCAGAGCTCACTCAACGCCATAATCTGGACGGCATTGAGTGAGCTAAGCTCACTCAATGCAAAGC
Organism: Platanthera zijinensis; assembly: GCA_039513925.1. NCBI lineage: Eukaryota > Viridiplantae > Streptophyta > Magnoliopsida > Asparagales > Orchidaceae > Platanthera > Platanthera zijinensis. Next base: position 31,916,767 of record CM077086.1, read on the forward strand.
CATAATCCGAATGGCGTTGAGTGAGCTGAGCTCACTCAACGCCATAATCCGGATGGCGTTGAGTGAGCTCTGCTCACTCAACGCCATAGTATGGGAGGCCATTTTGGATGGCGTTGAGTGAGCAGGGCTCACTCAACGCCTTATCTGGGATGGCGTTGAGTGATCTCAGCTCACTCAACGTCGTAGCTTGGATGGCGTTGAGTGAGCTGAGCTCACTCAACGCCATTATACTTAGAATTTTTCTGGCATTTTTCTAGCAGATTGGTTATGGTTGGGTGCTGGTTCAGCTTTACCAGGCCGGTCTAGAAAGTGAGCCGTTTGATCTTATTAATACTTGGCTAAGTCTTAATTTAAAAAGTTTTACCAGTTGTGCCACGTGGCAGCCGTTTCCTCCTCCTCCAGCCATGGCCGAGCGACGGTTTGCCTGGCCATTTATGGCTTTTAAGGCTCGGCTCCACCCTTTCCCCTTGAAACGGCTGGATTAAACTCCTCACAGGGAGAGGAGGAGTTTCCAGCCTCCTCCAACTGTTACAGAGCCGTTTCAGCCCCGCCACCATCATGGCCGAAAAAGTTATAATGGGCCATTAATGGCCACCAGCGTTAGACTTTTCCCCTCCCTCCTTTTACTGGTTTATAAGACTCCTTAGACTTAGAGAGGAAGTTTTCACCCTTGCCCGTTAAAGCTAGAGCTCATTACCTTGCTGTTGAAGAATTCCGGCGACGCCACCACCGCGCAAATGGCATCACGACGATCGGCTCAACTCCAAACCATGAACAAGGTCCTCCTCTACCTCTTCTTCTATGGATAGATCTTAGAAATCATTAGGAGAGATATCGGGCTCAAAGAGCTGGATCGGGTGAGCGTTTCCATGGTTTTTCCGAAATTTATGGTGGTCGGGTTCGCCGGAAACCGCCTCTCCGGCAGCCGTGTCGCCGCCCAACGGTAGCCCTCACCTCAATAGAGGTGGTGGTGGTGGTGGCCGGCCAGGGAGATGGCTGGGTGGCCGGGAAATAGCTTTAGAAAAGCTACAGGAATAGTTGTTTTTCTGGTTCTGTTAGGGTTCGGGTAAAGAAGAAGATGAACAATAGTATTTTATTATATTATATATTGTATAATTAGGAAGTAATCCCCTTTACTGTGCTCTAGGTTTAAACTGAAAATTATAGCCCGTAGGGGCTGAAACATAAAAAGTGGTCAACATGGAAAATGTAGCCCTTGAAGTCTAGTCTAATTCAAAATTGATTTCACTCGATTTGAAGTCCTGGTTAGACCACAACACACATTTTGGTGAGGTCTATCCATTGGTTTGTACTGAGATTGATTTGGATGCCCACATCAATCCAAGCATCTAAATGACTTAAAATTTGGGGTATGGGCTATTATTAGCCATACCTGGGACATATCCAAAAATGAGAATTTTTGGAGAATGTTTTTCTATAGTTTTTAGAAAAATTTAATAATCCTTGAACAAATTAATTAGATGGCTAAATGACTTCCAAACCCTTCCATATTTTGGTGAGTGGTCCCTAGGTTTATCATAAGGTTTTGTTAAAAATTTCATCTCATTTGGAGATGTTTTGAATAGGTTTTTATCCAACCCTAGGTTGATCCTTATAGGATTATTTAGGATCAAACACCCCCTTGGTAATTTGAGTGGCTATATCACCTCAACAGAGGCTGATATTTTGGGTCACTGACTTTTTAGGGCATGACACACCATCCAAGAAAGTTTGGGGTGGTTTGGTGTGGGGTAGCCCTAGAACCCTAGGGTAGATCCCTTAATGGGGATTTGAAGGGTTGTGAAGGTCATGGGGTCAAATGACCTTGGACTGACTTGAAATTTAGTGGAGAGAACCATAGGGCAATTATAGTTTTTTGGACAAAATTTTAGGATATTTGGAGACAGTTAGGCCACCTAAAATCCTAACCCTAGTTTAGGGCACCAATCTTAATTTGAACTATTATGCTGACATATGAACAAAAAATCAAATAAATTTGGACAGGATGATTTTCTGGTCTAAATGGCCATGATATTATTTTGTTGGGAATTTTTGGTTAATTTATTATGTACTTCATTCACAACTCTTATTGTGCCCTAGATATTTATTTTGATGATTCTTAAATTTTTGTTCACTAGAAAATTATGAAATCTTGAATTAGGGCATTTTATAGCACGTTATACCTTCTTTATTTTTCTTGGGAGTTTTATCTGATTATTTTTGGTACTTGCTTCTTTAACATACCATTTGGAATATGTAGTCAAAAATACAAAGAATGCTCAAATATTATTTGGAAAATCATGAAATTTGTTCTGTGGGTGTTTCAGACCATGCTAGTCACTCTGTAATTTTCTTTGGAATTTTAAATGATTAAAAATAGTACCTTCTTTCACTAAGCTAGGAAAGATAGTATTTTACATTAAAATAAATTCAGAGCCCAAAATATTAGAGAAAAATCATGGGACTTGGTTTCTGATAGATATAGGCCATCATCAAGCTTCTGTAATTTTCTTGTGATTTTTGAATACATATTTACAGTATTTGCTTCATAATATGGTAGAAATGGCCTAAAATGGTAAATTAGGAAATATAGGCCTAAACACCCCTGAAATTTCTCAAAACTTGGATTTACTGCTTAAATGTCTTATAGGATTTTTACTGATTTTATGATAATTTATGGTTGGCTCATTAGTGCACTTCATGTTCATACTAGGACATTTGGAAGCTTAGAATAAATAAATTAAATGCCCGATAAATAGGAAAAATTTGCAAATCTTGGACTTAGCTATATTATGTCACGATAGAACTCCAGTAAACATTATAGGAGATTCGGAAGACAATTTGGAGTACCTCCCCTTATACACCTCATGTATCTTAGGATGGTCTGCATATGATAAAACCACGGAAACTGAACTAGAGTGGATAATGAACTTGGGGAGATGGAATTGTGGTAGTTGCTGGATGGATAGGGAAAGTTAAGTCAAGTTCATTATTGGAAGTCAGGATAAGTAGAGTGTGAGATTGGCTGGAGTTAAGTGGTGTCGGGAATGACAAAAGATCGTCCACCCTGGGTAGGAGAGGAAGAGTCTTAATTCTCTAGAGCTAGGTCTAAAGTAATTTAAAAAGGGATCGGGTAAAGGGAGATTAACCAATAACAATAAGTGCCTTGCGAAAGGGAACGGTGGGCTTCAGCTACCATCATAGTTCCTAGTGCCCTTTGAGAGCCCTTCACGGGGAATACCGGGGGAAATCATGGGCTAACGTAAACCGTAGGAATAATAAATTTAAGAGCAACTAGTATAACTAGGGTTACACTTTCACACACCCCGATAGCTAGGAAAGTAGAATAAGTTAGTTTGGTTGCCATTCAGACGGTAGCTCTGAAGGTAGATGCACGGACGGGACAAATTGGGGAGTCGAGGCCTCGAGGGTTGGAGTACAGAATAAGGTGGTGGGTCTTCGGTATTTGATTGTCATTTACACCGACATCGGTACGTTGACTCGGCAGTGTGGGACACTTAGCCAAATAAATTCTGGTGGATATAGCCAACAGTAGTACGCGGATACTCTAGGTTGTGTTCTTTTAGGGGCGTACGAAAGGGCTAGGCCCGGTAGTGTGGATACCCCCGCCTAGGAGTGGGGGGCCTGACCCACTGTATCCGTTTTCCACTACGGAGGTTCCTGGGAGTGAAGCTAGCTGCCCGAACAGGGGGAACTAAAGGTTTGTACGCATAGAGTCGTGTGTGTAAGTTGCACTTGCATGAATCATGGCATAGCATATCACTACACTCATATTTGCATACAACCGACACCCCAACGTATAAATCAGTATGAGACTTTTTATACGATAGAAGCCTTGCAGAAGACCCCTTAACTTATAAGTTTTTATGGACATTCATATAAGTTAAGGTTACTTACTTATTTACTTATTTGTTTTCTGTCTGCCTTCTTATATATTTACCACTTACTACATGTTTACTTTATTACTTACTACCGTAGAATTGCTAGATGTACTTTATTCTAGATAGTTGTTTATACACCATCATTGTTGTTAGATTAGTTCCATTGTCATCTGCTTGATTACTCTCCACCTTTGTAGCTTCCCTTTCCTCCTCTCTACTCGGTGCTTAGGAGCCGTGGGGGGGAGGGGTAGGGGATGATAGGGCTTAGTCTTTATGACTAATGTTTTTCGAACCACAACATTATAGGAGCTCCGGATGGGAGATAGGGACCAACATTCCAGGGACCAACACCAGCGGAGTACGGTGCGCATGGAGGTGGGTCAGTCTAGCACCGGTGCACCTGCGACCAGCTCCGTGAGTGATTAGTATTTTATAGCTTCCGCGATGGGTGATTTGTAGTGAGGACTCTGATGTACCGGGCTCGAGCCCGTTTCTAGATTTTCATTTGAGCTGATCTTATGTAGTACTTTCTATTTTTTATACACTGATGGACTGGATGTGATATTTTTATTTATGTGTTTTTGTGGACATGTTTATATTTATGTATACTCACTTCTCTCTACTAGCGATCGGAAAAGGCCGGCAGAATTGGCATTTTGTAGTGGCGGCCTTCCCGTGAGTCAGTGCCACCGCAAAGTGGCAATTCTGGGCTAAGACCCTGATGTTCGAAAAAGAAAAAAAATGGGGTCTTACAAGTGGTATCAGAGGAGACCTCGATCGGAAGAGAAGTAGTCCACAAAACCTTGGGCCACCCCCGTGCGAGCTTAGTTTGCAGACAAACTAGCAGCGGAAGCAGTGGTGTGTCCATAAGGGAAATCACATGTGAAAGTCCATCTTACCCCTTCTTAAATTCCATTCATTCGCTCTCTAACAAATGGAATTTTTCCTTCTAGCCTGCGACGAACCCTACATCACAGCAGGGGACACCCTAGGCTCTGAATGTGGTCCCGCCTCCGCCGGCTCCAGCTCCGTTCCAGTAGACGGAGATGGGACAAACACTGACGGCCATTCTGGAGGCCTTCAGAGCTCAGCAAGCCCCGACTCCACAGCCAAACCCTGGGGCCAATTGGATGACTGTCTTCCGGGGACTTTCCCCTCCATCCTACCAGGGGACGGAGTCTGCAGTACGTACGGAGGAATGGTTGGATACCATTTAAGAGATGCTAGCGGGGATTCGATGCCCCACTGAGGAGGCAGTTGCTTTGGCGGTCTCCTGCCTAGAGTCACACGGAAAGAGGTGGTGGAAATCTCAGCTGGACACCACCTTTGCGGAGATGGATTGCGCTGATATTACTTGGGAGGAGTTCAGAGCAGCGCTCTTGGGACATTTTGTACCTCAGTCGGTGAGGGATGACCAAGAGGATAGGTTCCTGCGGTTGAGGCAGGGGAACAGGACTGTGGTGGAGTATTATCAGGAGTTCACTCACCTGGCCCGCTATGCGGACGCTTATCAGTTGGACGACGCTGGTTATGCCCTGAGGATTTACAAGGGGCTGCAAGACGACATGAGGCAGGCCCTCCTCTTTGTCTCAGAGGGGATTTTGGCCAGGATTATGGAGATGGCAAAGAAGAGAGAAGCGGATCAGCTTACAGTTAAGAGCCGGAAGAGATCGGCTGATGATACAGTGATTGGAGGTCGTAGAGACCATCCTCGAGGCCAGGTTATTGGGGAGAGAAGGAACGGGGATCAGCCTCGTCAGGAGTTCGGACGGGAGAAGAGAAGTCAGGGGGTACTGGCTCCCCAGCCTTTACAGATGCTGGAGATTCCAAGGACAGCAGAGCAGGCACCAGTATGCTTTCAGTGCAATCAGCCAGGGCATATCAAGAGGAACTGCCCTATGAGGCGAGCACCCCCACCAGCACATCAGGGCGCTCCTCCTCCCCGACAGTTTGGCAGACGAGGACAGGACCGAGGACGAGGATTTCAGGATCGAGGCCGCAGGCCAGAGAGGGAGCAGGTGTATGCTCTAGACCTGACACAGCCCCGCAATCCGGAGCAGGTTATCGCAGGTATGCCAGTACTTTTAAGTTTTCTTCATATTAGCTAGTATTCTAGACATAACCTGGTTAGAAATTAAGAGAAGACAACTGCAACAAGAATACTAAGACACTTAATTACCCCAGGCATAGTCTTCGTTAGCGGCAAGCCCGCTCACACTCTCTTCGACACTGGTGCGTCGCACTCGTTCGTGTCGGAGGATTTCGTGAAAGGACTGGCAGGTGTGGAGCCATTCACCAGGAAGATGATGAGGGTGCACCTACCCGATGGATCAGATATAATGACCTCTGCTCATTGCAATATGGAAGCGAGGATTGGTGGGAAGGCGTTTGAGGCACCAGCAACGATTCTGAACATGCCAAATTACGATCTTATCCTGGGCATGACTTGGCTGTACTGGAACCATGCCCAGATCGACTGCGTGGCGAAGAGGATCACCGTGAGGCACGGCGACTCCTTCATTGTCATCGAAGGTATTATACCAGCACCCCATACCTTATTATCGTCTATGCAGGCCGTTAAGGCCCACCTGCAGGGGGAAGAAGTTTATCAGGTCCTTTTTGAGGCGGTCGTGGCCAAGGACTCCATTTCAGGTATTCCTGTAGTGAGGGACTTCGCCGACGTGTTTCCAGAGAAGCTACCAGGGCTACCCCCGCACCGAGAGAAGGACTTTCAGATTCAGCTCGTACCGGGGGCTAAGTCGGTATCCAGAGCTCCCTATCGAATGGCCCCAAAGGAGTTGGTGGAATTTCGAAGCAAGCTTCATGAGTTAGTGGAGGCCGGGTTCGTTCGGCCTTGCTCTTCACCATGGGGAGCTCTGGTGTTATTCTTTAAGAAGAAGGACGGGACCCTTCGACTGTGCATAGATTACCGGGCCCTGAACAGGTTGATGGTCCGGAATACTTATCCCTTAACAAGGATAGATGAGCTATTTGACCAGCTGGAGGGAGCCCATTGGTTCTCAAAGCTGGATCTGAGCTCAGGGTACTACCAGCTTCACATTCGGGAGGAGGACATCCCGAAGACGGCCTTCAGCAGTAGATATGGTATGTACGAGTTTACCGTGATGCCGTTCGGACTCACGAATGCACCCTCCGCATTTATGACCTTGATGAATCGGGTGTTCGAACAGTATCTGGATGTCTTTGTTATCGTATTCATCGACGACATCCTTATCTATTCAAGGACGGAGGAGGAGCACGCGAGACATCTTGCCTTGACCTTGGAGAAGCTGCGGGAGCATAAGATGTATGCCAAATACAGCAAATGCCAGTTCTGGCTAAAGGAGGTGGCCTTTCTGGGCCATGTAATCAGTAGAGCAGGTCTGGCAGTGGATCCGGTGAAGGTCAAGGCAGTACGGGATTGGCCACCACTAAAGTTGGCCTCGGATGTTCGAAGTTTCTTGGGACTTGCCGGTTATTACCGGAAGTTCGTAAAGGGGTTCTCTCAGATTGCCCTCCCTCTTACGTCTCTGACAAAGAAGGAGTCCCCTTTTATTTGGACACCACGATGCGAGTCTGCTTTCTAGGAGCTGAAGGATCGTCTCACCTTGGCTCCCATCCTTGCTCTTCCGTCAGGGAAGGAAGGATTCCAAGTGTACACAGATGCTTCCTACCAGGGGATGGGTGCCGTTCTGATGTAGAATGAGCACGTAATAGCCTATGCCTCCCGTCAGTTGAAGCAGCACGAGCAGAACTATCCCGTGCACGATTTGGAGATGGGGGCAGTTGTTTTTGCTCTAAAGATCTGGCGACACTATCTCTACGGAGTACATTGCGATATCTTCTCTGACCATAAGAATCTGAAGTATGTCGACACCCAGAAGGAGTTAAACATCAGGCATAGACGTTGGGTGGAGTTTTTGTCAGACTACCAGTATACCATGCACTACCATCCGGGGAAGGCGAACGTGGTCGCAGATGCTCTGAGCCGGAGTGCGAGTACGTCAGGAGTAGGCCCACAGCTGATGGCCTTGGAGTTGGTTAGATCATTCGAGGAGATGCAGATATCACTGGTGTCCGAGGATGACCCGGAGCTATACATGGAGTACCTGGGGTCGATGGTTACTACTGATTATATTCGAGACCGCATCAGAGATGGGCAGATGCTGGATGAGAGAGCTGAGCCGATATTCCGAGCCTTGGAGGAAGGCACGACAGGAGATTACTCTTTGAGGGATAGTCTCTTGTGTTTCATAGGCAGAGTCTACATACCGACAGGAGGCCAGATCCAGGAGGACATCATGACGGAAGCTCACTGCAGCCGATATTCGGTACACCCGGGGATCACCAATATGGTAAAAGATTTGAAGAGGACGATGTACTGGCCGGGTATGAAGAAAGATATTACGTACTTTGTGACGCATTATGAGGCCTGCCAACTCGTGAAGGCAGAGTGTAGGAACCCGGCAAGCTTGCTGCAGCCACTTCCAGTGCCGGAGTGGAAATTTGAGGATATAGCCATGGACTTCATACATGGGCTACCTCGATCCCGTGCAGGAAATGACTCGATCTGGGTGATAGTGGACAGACTAACAAAGGTGGCCCGATTCATTCCAGTGGCGAAGGATGCTCCGGTTAGTGTATTAGTACGGAGGTTCATTGAGCAGTTTGTGCGTTATCATGGGGTGCCCAAGACTATCGTTTCGGATCGGGATGGGCGGTTTACATCCAGGGAGTGGAGGTCAGTCCAGGCCCATCTGGGTTCTCGGTTGACATTCAGTACAGCTTTTTACCCTCAGACCGACGGGCAGACGGAGCGCACCAACCGTACACTGGAAGATCTTTTGCGCCTTTGTATTTTGGACCGCGGCGAGCCTTGGGAGAGATTGCTGCCACTGGTCGAGTTTTCGTACAACAACACCCATCAGTCCAACATAGGCATGGCTCCATACGAGGCATTGTATGGAAGGAGTTGCAGGACCCCACTATCATGGGTTCAGGATGAGGATCCGCAGGCACTAGGCTCAGAGTTTGTGGGGGATACAGATGCTCAGATTAGATTGATCCGGAACAGGATGTTGGAAGCCCAGAGCAGGCAGGCCAAATATTACGATGCGAGGCATCGTCAGGTGGAGTTCCAAGTGGGAGACCGAGTTTTCTTGAAGATACGGACGATGCACGGAGTCTCGCGGGTTCACGGGCGGAAGAAGCTCAGTCCGAGATATATGGGGCCTTACAGGATCCTGGAGCGGATCAGCCCCTTAGCCTATCGACTGGAGTTACCGTCGGAGTTAGCGGGACTGCATGACGTCTTCAACGTCTCCTCACTACAGAAGGCTCTGCTACGCCCTGAGCAGCTGATTTCCTCTGCAGATGGCCCGGTGGCCTCGGATCGGTCAGTCAACTTGGAGCCTATCAGGATCGATGACACGGCAGTGTGGGTCTTGCGACGGAAGAAGGTTCCGTTAGTCAAGGTCCTGTGGAACAATCATGGGCAGGAGGAGCATACATGGGACCACAGGACTTGATGCGGCAAAAGTATCCGGAGCTTTTTCAGTCAGGTATACCTCTCAACCCCTTTGGACAATCAATTTGCTTTCCTATTTTAAACCAATAGGATTGAAATTTCAAGAATAGGGGCTAATCTTTTGTTTATTGGGGTATATACCTAGTCAATTGGACGAATTGGTCTTAGATTTGAAACCGCACATAGCAAACGTAACGTAGAAATGTAAATCTTTCAACTCTCATGGAATGTTACAAGCCTTTTTCTCCCGATAGGAGTCCCGTAGGCTTAACCTTGATTTCGGGGACGAAATCTTTGTTTTGTTTATTGGGATTTGTAACATCTCATTTCCAACTAGACCCCTGGGAGTGGTTTTGTCTTAACAGAACCCTAGGAAGCCCAGGAATTGAACCTTGTCGACCAAGATTTTGAGTCAAGGGGTGGTCACGCCCGTGACCGACCCGTCACGCCCGTGACCTAGGGCGTGACCCCCTTCGACGATCGTCGACCTCAAAAAGACGATCGTCGAGCTCAGAAATATCAACATAAGCAAGACACGCCTGTGACTGATCCGTCATGCCCGTGACCTTGGAATGGCGTTGAGTGAGCTAAGCTCACTCAACGCCGTGGGCTGGATGGCGTTGAGTGAGCTTAGCTCACTCAAAGCCATAAGCGGGATGGTGTTGAGTGAGCTTAGCTCACTCAAAGCCATAAGTTGAATGGCGTTGAGTGCACTGCTTGCACTCAACGCCATCTGGTGTCGGCAGGTTGGCGTTGAGTGAGCTGAGCTCACTCAACGCCGTAGACTGGATGGCGTTGAGTGAGCTTAGATCACTCAACGCCGTAATCTGTCAGGCGGGATGGCGTTGAGTGCGTTGAGTGCACTCAATGCCATAAGTCGAATGGCGTTGAGTGCACTGACCGCACTCAACGCCATTTTGTGCTGTCTGGATGGCGTTGAGTGAGCATAGCTCACTCAACGCCATAATCTGGACGGCATTGAGTGAGCTAAGCTCACTCAATGCCATCGTTTAAAAAGCCATAATCCGGATGGCGTTGAGTGAGCTGAGCTCACTCAACGCCATAATCCGGATGGAATTGAGTGAGCTCTGCTCACTCAACGCCATAGTCTGGGAGACCATTTTGGATGGCGTTGAGTGAGCAGGGCTCACTCAACGCCTTATCTGGGATGGCGTTGAGTGAGCTCAGCTCACTCAACGCCGTAGCTTGGATGGCGTTGAGTGAGCTGAGCTCAGTCAACGCCGTAGCTTGGATGGCGTTGAGTAAGCTGAGCTCACTCAATGCCATTATACATAGAATTTTTCTGGCATTTTTTTGGCAGATTGGTTATGGTTGGGTGCTGGTTCAGCTTAACCAGGCCGGTCTGGAAAGTGAGCTATTTGCTCTTATTAATACTTGGTTAAGTCTTAATTTAAAAAGTTTTACCGGTTGTGCCACGTGGCAGCCGTTTCCTCCTCCTCCAGCCATGGCCGAGCGACGGTTTTCCTGGCCATTTATGGCTTTTAAGGCTCGGCTCCACCCTTTCCCCTTGAAATGGCTGGATTCAACTCCTCTCAGGGAGAGGAGCAGTTTCCAGCCTCCTCCAACTGTTACAGAGCCGTTTCAGCCCCCCCCACCATCATGGCTGAAAAAGTTATAATGGGCCATTAATGGCCACCAGCGTTATACTTTTCCCCTCCCTCCTTTTACTGGTTTAAAAGACTCCATAGACTTAGAGAGGAAGTTTTCACCCTTGCCCGTTAAAGCTAGAGCTCATTACCTTGCTGTTGAAGAATTATGGCGACGCCACCACCGCGCAAATGGCATCACGACGATCGGCTCGACTCCAAACCACGAACAAGGTCCTCCTCTACCTCTTCTTCTATGGATAGATCTTACAAATTATTAGGAGAGATATCGGGCTCAAAGAGCTGGATCGGGTGAGCGTTTCCATGGTTTTTCCGAAATTTATGGTGGTCGAGTTCGCTGGAAACCGCCTCTCTGGCAGCCGTGCCGCTGCCCGACGGTAGACCTCACCTCAACAGAGGTGGTGGTGGTGGTGGCCGGCCAGGGAGATGGCTTGGTGGCCGGGAAATAGCTTTAGAAAAGCTACAGGAATAGTTGTTTTTCTGGTTCTGTTCGGGTTCGGGTAAAGAAGAAGATGAACAGTAGTATTTTATTATATTATATATTGTATAATTAGGAAGTAATCCTCTTTACTGTGCTCTAGGTTTAAACTGAAAATTATAGCCCGTAGGGGATGAAATATAAAACGTGGTCAACATAGAAAATGTAGCCCTTGAAGTCTAGTCTAATTAAAAATTGATTTCACTCGATTTGGAGTCTTGGTTAGACCACAGCACACATTTTGGTGAGGTCTATCCATAGGGTTGTTCTGAGATTGATTTGGATGCTCACATCAATCCAGACATCCAAATGACTTAAAATTTGGGGTATAAGCTATTATTAGCCATACCTAGGACATATCCAAAAATGAGAATTTTTGGAAAATGTTTTTCTATAGTGTTTAGAAAAATTTAATAATCCTTGAACAAATTAATTAGATGGCTAAATGACTTTCAAACCCTCCCAAATTTTGGTGAGTGGTCCCTGGATTTATCATAAGGTTCTGGTAAAAATTTCATCTCATTTGGAGATGTTTTGAATAGGTTTTTATCCAACCCTAGGTTGATCATTAAAGGATAATTTAGGATCAAACACCCCCTTGGTCATTTGAGTGGCCATATCACCTCCACAAAGGCTGATATTTTGGTTCACTGACTTTTTAGGGCATGACACACCCTCCAAGGGAGTTTGGGGTGGTTTGGTGTGGGGTAGCCCAAGAACCCTAGGGTAGATCCCTTAATGGGATTTGAATGGTTGTGAAGGTCATGGGGTCAAATAACCTTGGACTGACTTGAAATTTGGTGGAGAGGACCATAAAGCCATTATAGTTCTCTGGACAAAATTTTAGGGTATTTAGAGACAGTTAGGCCCCCTAAAATCCTAACCCTATTTTAGGGCACCAATCTTAATTTGAACTATTATGCTGACATATGAACTACAAATCAAATAACATTTGGACAGGATAATTTTCTAGTCTAAATGGCCATGATATAATTTTGTTGGGAATTTTGGGGTAATTTATACTGTACTTCATTCACAACTCTTATTGTGCCTTAGATATTTATTTTGATGATTCTGAAATTTTTGTTCACTAGAAAATTATTAAATCTTGAATTAGGGCGTCTTATAGCATGTTATACCTTCTGTATTTTTCTTGGGAGTTTTATTCGATTATTTTGGGTACTTGCTTCTTTAACGTACCATTTGAGATATGTAGTCAAAAATACAAAGAATGCTCAAATATTATTTGGAAAATCATGAAATTTGGTCTGTGGCTGTTTCAAACCATGCTAGTCACTCTGTAATTTTCTTTGGAATTTTAGATGATTAAAAATAGTACCTTCTTTCACTAAGCTAGGAAAGATAGTATTTTACATTAAAATTAATTCAGAGCCCAAAATATTAGAGAAAAATCATGGGACTTAGTTTCTGATAGATATAGGCCACCATCAAGCTTCTATAGTTTTCTTGAGATTTTTGAGTACATATTTACAGTACTTGCTTCATAATATGGTAGAAGTTGCCTAAAATGGTAAATTAGGAAATATATGCCTAAACACCCCTGAAATTTCTCAAAACTTGGATTTACGGCTTAAATGTCTTATAGGATTTTTACTGATTTTATGATAATTTATTGTTGGCTCATTAGTGCATTTCATGTTCATACTAGGGCATTTGGAAGCTTAGAATAAATAAATTAAATGCCCGATAAATAGGAAAAATTTGGAAATCTTGGACTTAGCTATATTATGTCACGATAGATCTCCAGTAAATATTATAGGAGATTCGGAAGACAATTTGGAGTACCTCCCCTTATACACCTCATGTATCTTAGGATGGTCTGCATATGGTAAAACCACGGAAACTGAACTAGAGTGGATAATGAACTTGGGGAGATGGAATTATGGTAGTTGCTGGATGGATAGGGAAAGTTAAGTCAATTTAATTATTAGAAGTCGGGATAAGTAGAGTGTGAGATTGGCTGGAGTTAAGTGGTGTCGGGAACGACGAAAGATCGTCCACCCTAGGTAGGAGAGGAAGAGTCTTAATTCTCTAGAGCTCGGTCTAAAGTAATTTAAAAAGGGATCGGGTAAAGGGAGATTAACCAATAACAATAAGTGCCTTGCGAAATGGAATAGTGGGCTTCAGCTACCATCATAGTTCCTAGTGCCCTTTGAGAGCCCTTCACGGGGAATACCGGGGGCAATCATGGGCTAACGTAAACCGTAGGAATAATAAATTTAAGAGCAACTAGTATAACTAGGGTTGCACTTTCACACACCCCGATAGTTAGGAAAGTAGAATAAGTTGGTTTGGTTGCCATTCAGACGGTAGCTCTGAAGGTAGATGCACGGACGGGACAGTCTGGGGAGCTGAGGGCTCGAGGGTTGGAGTACAGAATAAGGTGGTGGGTCTTCGGTATTTGATTGTCGTTCACACCGACATCGGTATGTTGACTCGGTGGTGTGGGAAACTTAGCCAAAGAAAGTCTGGTGGATATAGCCAGCAGTAGTACGCGGATACTCTAGGTTGTGTTCTTCTAGGGGCGTACGGAAGGGCTAGGCCCGGTAGTGTGGATACCCGCCTAGGAGTGGGGGGCGACCCACTGTATCCGTTTGCCACTACGGAGGTTCCTGGGAGTGAAGCTAGCTGCCCGAACAGGGGGAACTAAAGGTCTGTACGCATAGAGTCGTGTGCGTGAGTTACACTTGCATGAATCATGGCATAGCATATCACTACACTCATATTTGCATACAACCGACACCCCAACATATAAATCGGTATGGGACTTTTTATACGATGGGAGCCTTGCAGAAGACCCCTTAACTTATAAGTTTGTATGGGCATTCATATAAGTTAAGGTTACTTACTTATTTACTTATTTTTTTATGTCTGCCTTCTTATATATTTGCCACTTACTACATGTTTACTTTATTACTTACTACCGTAGAATTGCTATATGTACTTTATTCTAGATAGTTGTTTATACACCATCATAGTTGTTAGATTAGTTCCATTGTCATCTGCTTGATTACTCTCCATCTTTGTAGCTTCCCTTTCCTCCTCTCCGCTCGGTGCTTAGGAGTCGTGGGGGGAGGGGTAGGGGATGATAGGGCTTAGTCTTTATGACTAATGGTTTTCGAACCACAACATTACAGGAGCTCCGGATGGGAGAGATGGACCAGCAGTCCAGGGACCAGCACCAGCGGAGTACGGTGCGCATGGAGGTGGGTCAGTCTAGCACCGGTGCACCTGCGACCAGCTCCGTGAGTGATTAGTATTTTATAGATTCTGCGATGAGTGATTTGTAGTGAGGACTCTGATGTACCGGGCTTGAGCCCGTTTCTATATTTTCATCTGAGCTGATCTTATGTAGTACTTTCTATTTTTTATACACTGATGGACTGGATGTGATCTTTTTATTTATGTGTTTTTGTGGACATGTTTACATTTATGTATACTCACTTCTCTCTACTTGCGATCGAAAAAGGCCGGCAGAATTGGCGTTTTGTAGTGGCGGCCTTCCCGTGAGTCGGTGCCACCGCAAAGCGGCAATTCTGGGCTAAGACCCCAGTGTTCGAAAAATAAAAAAAATAATGGGGTCTTACACATGTAAATACTTAAGCTAGACTAAGTTCAACATACCCAACTCAATTTTGAAGGTGTTGAACTTGGCTTCATCCAATGAAGTGGTGAAAATGTCACCCACTTGTTAGTCTGTGGGGACAAACTCAAGACAAATGTATTTTTTTACATGCTCTCTAATAAAATGACATCTAATCTATATATGTTTAGTACTGCTATGAAATATAGGATTCTTAGCAATAGTGATTGCACTAGAAGAGTCACAAAACATTTGAGTTCTACTTAGCTTGAGATTGTAATCCTAGAGTTGATGCTGGATCCACAGCAGCTGTGCACAGCAACTACCGACTGAGATGTACTTTGATTTAGCTGTTGAGATGACAACACTAGTTTGCTTCTTGCTGCTCCAAGAGACTAATCTTCCTCTTAGAAACTAACTGGTGTCAGAGGTGCTCTTCCTGTCTTCTTTAAAACCTGCAAAGTCTGCATATGAATACCCAATTAGTTCAAAGTAATTATTCTTAGGGTACCACTGACCAAGATTAGGTATGCTCTTGAGATATCTCAATATTCTTTTTGCTGCAAAATAATGAGATTTTTTAGGGCTATCCTAGTATCTAGCACAAGCACATGTATTATACATAATATCTGGCCACTAGCAGTAAGATAGAGAAGGGATACAATTATGCCTCTATATAAGGCTTCATCAACTGGTTTCCCTGATTGATCCTTGTCTATTGACACACTTGACCTCATAGGAGTTTTCATTATGGAGGCACTCTCCATTCCAAATTTTTTAATCAACTCCTTGGTGAACTTAGACTGAGAGATGGATAAACCAACATCAGACTATCTTACTTGAAGCTCAAGAAGTACTTGAGTTCACCCATACTACTCATCTCAAATTTTTCTTGAAAACGTTTAACAAACTTTTGGACTAGAATGATCTTTACCCTTGACTTCCCTGATGAATAATGTTGGAACACCCTATTACTAATTTGGGCAAGGATCACTATATTTGTCTTATGAATCCAGTTTGACCTAGATGTATAGCTAAAAAGGTCAACATTAGAATGTGTCTAGGGCTTAGAATTTAGGTTTGAAGCTGCGCCCAAGACCATTCAAGGAATCAGACTTAAAGCTGAGGCAAAGACAATTATCGTCGAGCTTAGGTCGACGAAACGTCAAACTCCGTTCGACGCTCTCTGAGCTCAACTATGCTAAATCGTCGAGCTCCGGTCGACGATCTTCGAGCTCAGATTGACGATCTTTCTTAACTTATTTCTTCAGGTCGCTGAGCTCCGGTCGACGATCTTCGAGCTCAGGTCGACGTTTTCTGTTTGATCTTCATTCCAATCTCTGAGCTCAGGTCGACGATCGTAGAGCTCAGATCGACGTTTTTCCTAAGAGATCGACGTTTTTAAGGTTTCAAATCAAGCCAGACTTTGGAAGGTTTTTCAAATTATCTCAGCATTTATGTCAAGAGATCTGCAAGTCATTTTCATTTATTCTGGAGCAATTTTCAAGGAATTCTTTTTGAGAATGTTTTATTGGACTTTCCTCTAGAAGACAAAATTTTATGGAAGGCATTTAATGTCTGTTAACGGCTATCTTGGACATAGAATCTTCAGAGAACAAAAACTCCTTCTCTTCTTCTCTCTAGATACACAGATTTAGATACAGATACACAGATAGAGACAGAAAGAGTGATATACACAGATAAGAAAGAAAAAGAACAAGTGATTCTCAGGACAGTCTGATCAACACAAGAAAACTCAAGTGATCAATCCTGGAGAATTAGTTGAACAATTTGGTGTACTGAAAAAGTGATCATAGCTTCATCTCAAGGACTCCAGACAACTCATCTTTCAGCATCTGCTGAAACCATCTTCTGCTGGAGATCTGAAGCTTCTGAAGACCTATCACCCTGAAGCAAAGCTTCCACTCCTGAACTAGTCAACATCTCAGGGGGAGCTTTGACAACACAAATCCACTTGTGCTTCTCTCTTTGATTGAGACAGAGAAGACAACTTCACTCTTTTTCTTTTCCCTTTACTTCTGTAAAAGGGTTTTCAAAACTCCCTTCAAAAGTTCTGAGTCTGGTTCTGAGAACCTTGTCAAAACTCAGTGGTGGCAAGACACCTGATCAAAAAATCTAGTTTGGTTTTTGAGCACCTTATCAAAAGCTCATTGGTGCCAGGACACCTGATCAACCCTTCCTGCAATGGATTCCTACCAAGGGTGGTAGAAGAGTGGATGTACCCAGGTTTTTGGGGAACCACTATAGCTCCTTGTGTTTTCTGGTTTGCTTGTGTGTTTTCTTTGCTGTGTGTTGTGCTCTTCTTTTTACTATCTTGTTAATTCTATAGCAGGCACCTTACACCTATATATAAATAAAATCTTAAAAGTTTTGCTAGTTTAAAATTGTGAATTTACTTTAAATAAACTCTATTCACCCCCCTCTAGAGTTGAGATAGATCTTGTTCCCACTTTCAATTGGTATCAGAGGGAGGTTGGTTATTCATACAGGCTAACACCTGAACCAAAAGATCCTTGATAAGATCAATCTTTTAAGAGGGTTATTTTCATTATATTTAATTTTATATAAAGACATGGCACAGAACAAAGATTATGCAAGCACTAGGCCTCCAGTGTGCAATCTATCCAAGTTTGCACTTTGGAAAGCAAGGATTAGACTTTACATGAACTCTATTGATGAAGACATATTTAATTCTGTTTTGACAGTGTGCCCAAGTCCACCAGCAAGCTCAAGTACAAATGTTGTTCCACCTCATTTAGGAACAGATGCTAAAATAAAGAAGTGGATGACTGCAGATGCCAAGGCCAGGAACATCTTAGCTCAGACAATGTCTGATGAGATATTTCAGAAGGTAGCTGAATGCAACTCAGCCAAAGGAATTTGGGACAAGCTCTCTGAAATTGTCTCAGGATCTGCTGATGAAAGGAAAGACAGGAGATCCCATCTTATAAGCCAATATGAGAATTTCAAAAAGGGAGAAGCTGAATCAGTGGCTGACATGTACAATAGACTAAGCCTGATTGTCAATGAGTTAAAGACTCTGGATAAAGAAATCTCATTGACTGAGCTGAATGACAAAATCTTAACGTGCTTCCCAAGCACTTGGGATTTAAGAATCTAGCCAATCAAAGATGCCAGAAGTCTAAATGAGATTACCACTGAAGCTCTCCTGGGCAAGCTCAAATCATATGAGTTGCTTATCATAAATAGAGAAGAAGAACAGAAGGCTGTATCACCAGTCACAAGTAAAGAGAAGACCATAGCCTTCAAAGCTACAGAAGAGGAGCCTGAAGATAAAGCTACAGGAAATGATGAGCTCCTAAGTCTACTGGCCAAAAGATTCTACAAGATGGCCAGAAGAGACTTCAGAAAGAGATCATACAAGGGACATGATAAACCAAGATATGATAAATCAAATAATAATAAAGAAATTATATGTTTTGGTTGCAGGAAACCAGGCCATATTGTGCCTGACTGTTCAGAAAATAAGAACAAGGACAAGAAAGATAGAAGAGAAAGAAGAAAGGAGAAAGACTTCAGAAAGAACAGCTCAGACAAACCCTCCTCCAGCAAGAACAAACATACAAGGAAGGGATTTGTTGCTGAGACATGGAGTGAAACTGAAGAGGACTCTGAAGCCTCATCCAGCTCCAGTGATGATGAGGATGATGTTGATGAAAAGGAATTTTGTATGATGGCTATCAATGCCTCTCAAACAGATTCAGAAGCAGAAGAGTCAGAATCAGATTCAGAAGCTCAACTAGAAGAAGATCAGGTAATCAATTCATTTGATTTTAGTTCTGAGGACTTTAAATATGAGTTTAAAGTACTATGCCTAGATCTGTTGGAGTCTAAGAAGGAAATCACTTCCCTCAGAAAACAACTATCTGAGTATAGCACTTTAAAATCAGAGAACCTCAAACTCTCTGAAGAGTTAGAATGCTATAGAGAGGAGATAGCTTCACTGAAAAGTGAACTATCCAAGGCCAAGCAATTTGAAGAATCCCTTAATGGGAGAAGTATCAAGTTAATGGACATCACAAGCAGAGTGAACTCAAGATTAAATAGTATATTGGGCTTGGGTGCTTCATCTAGCCAACCCATAGTATTAACCACCCCAATCAAATTTATTTCTGATAAAGGGAAGGGTGTTGTAGAGGTAGCTAGGAAGAATTCAGATCTACCTAAGAAAAGCAAAGTTCAACAGAAAACGTCGAGCAGAGGTCGATGATCGTCGAACAGAGATCGATAATCTCAGGCTGAAACATCGAACTCAGCTCAACGATTCCTGAACTCTGAACTCCCTCACACTCGATCTTCGAACGGAGCTCGACGATCTTACCCAAGATCGTCGAACTCAGATCGACGATCGTCGAACGGAACTCAGAGCTTTGAACCTTCTTTCAGAGGCAAATCTCAATTCAATCCTAGAAGTGCTTCATCCCAATGCTTTAATCCTTATACTGAATGGATAATACCTTCTAGGAGATACCATCCTGAAGGTTATAAGAATCAACCTGGGATGTCTTTTATTTCTGAATTTAAGGGATATCAACCTAGGCCCAAGGTTAACTTGGTCAAAAACATATAAGTTGTTTATGTGCAGGTGAAGACCTATCCAACATCAAACCAGCTATGGTATCTGGATAGTGGGTGCTCAAAGCACATGACAGGGAATAAGGACAACTTCACATCCTTTAAAGCCAAGCTTGGACCCAAAGTAATTTTTGGTGATTCAAACTTTGGAACTACAAAAGGTTATGGTGCAGTCCAAATTGGGACAGTCACCTTCAAGAAAGTAGCTTATGTTGAAGGACTCAAGCACAACCTGATAAGCATTAGTCAGCTGTGTGATGAAGGATATCAAGTGACTTTCAACAAAGAAATATGCAAGATCAAGACAGAAGACAACACAACTGTGTTGATAGGTAACAGGAAAGGTAATATTTACTTAGTAGATTTTCATTCATCTAAGGTAGATATTTGTCTGTTTAATTCCATATCTAGACCTAATATTCTATGGCATAAGAGACTAGGACATGTTAACCTTAGAACCATTGCTAGGCTATCCAAGGACAACCTTGTCAGAGGACTGCCTTCTGGCCCATACAAGAAGGAAGGACTCTGCAAGGCTTGTCAATTAGGCAAGCAAACTAAAAATAGCTTTAAATCAATTAACAAGAGTGATTCACCTAGGATTTTGTATCTGTTACACATGGATCTTTTTGAACCCATTACAGTACAAAGCTTAGGAGGGAAATCCTATACTTTAGTGGTTGTAGATGACTTCTCAAGATTCACATGGGTATTCTTTCTGAGGAAGAAGTCTGATAACTTTAAGTGTTTGACAGATTTTCTCAAATGCATTCAGATTGAGTTCAACACTCACATTGCCCTGATTAGAAGTGATCATGGGACAGAGTTTGATTCTCTTCTCATGCAAGAGTTCTGTCAAAGTGAAGGGATCGGGCATACTTTCTCAGCCCCTAGAACTCCTCAACAAAATGGGGTAGCTGAAAGGAAAAATAGAACCCTCGTTGAATCTGCAACTACATTATTGGCAGATGCTCACCTACCTCTATCCTTTTGGGCTGAGGCAGTGAACACCTCCAACTATGTGTTGAATAGAAGTCTGATACATAAACTGAAGGGCAAGACTCCCTATGAATTGCTCAAAGGGAAGAAACCTAAAATAGACTATTTTAATGTTTTTGGTTGCACTTGTTACATTCACAATAATGACAAGAAATATTTAGCAAAATTCCAAGCTAAAGCTGATAAAGGAGTATTTCTGGGATACTCCATGATCAGTAAATCTTATAGGGTTTATAATAAAACTACTCTAAAAATAGAAGAATCTGTCCACATTACTTTTGTTGAAGCTAACATGTCTTTCAAGGAGAAGAATACTTCTACCATAGAACATTTGCAGGTGAATTCTCTAGCTGAAGACTTGGACAGATTACAAGTTACTCAAAAGGATGACAGTAGTGAAGATGAAGAAGCTGCTCAACATCAGGAAGAAAATCTTCTTGAAGAGCCAGTTGTTGTCCCACAAGAGGAAACAACAACACGGGTTGGTGAACCATCAACACCCCCTGTTGATCTAGTAACAACAAGAGATCATCTAATCTCCCAAGTAATTGGAAACATCTCAGCTGGTGTGCAAACTAGAAATCAGGTCAACCAGAACCTGATGCACACTTGCTTCCTCTCTCAAATTGAACCTCAAACCATTCAAGATGCAGAGCAAGATCCACACTGGATCATTGCAATGCAAGAGGAGTTGCATCAATTTGAAAAAAACAAAGTTTGGGAACTAGTGCCTAAGCCAAAGGATCATTCCATTGTTGGAACCAAATGGGTGTTCAGAAATAAGCTGGATGATCAAGGAATTATTGTAAGAAACAAGGCAAGGCTAGTTGCTCAAGGGTATTCACAAGAAGAAGGGATAGACTATGACCAGACCTTTGCACCAGTTGCAAGGTTGGAGGCCATAAGAATTTTCCTGGCTTATGCTGCTCACAAGGGATTCAAGGTCTACCAAATGGATGTCAAGAGTGCCTTTCTCAATGGGGAGAACAAAGAAGAAGTCTATGTCAGACAACCTCCAGGTTTTATCTCTCTAACCCATCCTGATTATGTTTTTAAACTACACAAAGCATTATATGGTCTCAAGCAAGCTCCTAGAGCATGGTATGAGACTCTAGCATGATTTCTGCTGAAGAATGATTTTGTTAGGGGGAGAGTAGACCAAACTCTTTTTATTAGAACCCATAAGTCCCATACCCTACTAGTGCAGATTTATGTAGATGATATTATTTTTGGGTCTACTGATTCAAACTTGTGCAGAAGATTCTCCAATCTAATGCATTTAAAATTTGAAATGAGTAGCATGGGTGAGCTATCCTTCTTCTTAGGATTGCAAGTCAAACAACATGCTGAAGGCATATTTATTTCTCAAACCAAGTATGCAAAAGAGCTGGTTAAGAAATTTGGTATGTCTGATGTATCATGTATGAAAACACCCATGCCTACCAATGCTGTATTGGATGCTGATGAACATGGAAAACCAGTTGATCAGACAACATATAGAGCAATGATTGGCTCTTTACTGTACCTTACAGCTAGCAGGCCTGATATAATGTTTGCTACATGCATTTGTGCTAGATTTCAAGTCAGCCCTAGAGAGTCACACTTAACTTTAGTAAAGAGGATTCTTAGGTATGTTAGAAGCTGTCCAAATCTAGGACTCTGGTATCCAAAAGATTCAGCATTTGACTTAACTGGATTTTCAGATGCTGATTATGCTGGATGCAGAATAGACAGGAAAAGCACCAGTGGAACTTGTCAGTTCCTTGGTGACAGACTTGTCTCTTGGTATTGTAAGAAATAAACATCTGTGTCAACCTCAACTGCTGAAGCAGAATACATGGTTGCAGGCAGTTGTTGTTCACAAATATTGTGGATACAAAACCAACTCCTAGACTATGGTTACAACTTAGAGAAGTCTAAAATATTTTGTGATAACACCAGTGCAATTTCCATTGCACAAAATCCAGTCCTCCATAGTAGGACAAAACACATAGAAATTAGGCAACATTTTCTAAGGAATAATGTTGAGAAAAACAAAATTAAACTTGAATACATCCCAACTGATTTGCAAAGGGGAGATATTTTCACCAAGCCTTTGGATGAAAAGAAGCATAACTTCTTCCTCAATCAGTTAGGAATGCTAGATGGAGGTTGTTTAAAATAAACTCCAAGATTTTGTAAATCTAAAAAACAGACCAAGACTAGGCTAAAACCCTCTCTTTTTTTTGTGTCTGTAGGATAGTTTTCTGACTCTGAACTACGCTCGGCGTTTTCCCCAGAAAGCATCGAACGGAGCTCGACGTTTTCCCAAAAAGCGTCGAACGGAGATCGATGTTTTCCCAAAAATGTCGACCTGAGTTCAGAGCGTGTCAGATAGTTGTATACTATCTCTTTCAGGCCTTCGATCGTCGACCTGAGCTCGACGTTCTCCCTAGATCGTCGAACTGAGATCTACGATATTGAAGCCCTTTCAGCTTCCATCAGGAGTCCTGATCGTCGAACGGAGATCGACGATCCTTCCTTTTTCACGTCGAACCCTAATATAAAATCTTTTTTTGGCCGCCGCTCGTCGTTTACGCTTTCATACTCTCTGCAACTCTTTCCCTCCAAACCTTCTACACTTGGTCGTGTTTGTTTCATCTTTGCAGGTACAGATGGCTGTGTCAAGCGCTGCTATTTCAAAGATGAAATTTGATACAGGTTTCGATATTGATATGAATTCTTTCGATGGAAGTGATCAGAGATTCAAGGATATTCTAAACCTTTTTCAAGAACAGCAACTGTTTCAGATCATGTCCACCAGAATGAAGATTGCAGCAGAAGAGATAAAGGAATGGTGTTTTACCGCCATGAATGAGAATGAGAACTCTGTAATCGGCTCAATCAAAGGGACTCAGGTACCGTTGTCCGCAACCCTTCTAACAGAGGTATTCCTCCTTAGTACTGGAGATGACTCCATAGATATGTCTGGAGAAGAGTATGATTCTATGCTGGATAGAATGGGTCACACTGCTGTGAACCCTAACAAACTGCTGAAAAAGAACCTTTCCATTGAATTCCAATTTCTGGCTGATGTGGTTGGAAAAGTGCTTCTGGCAAAGCACTCAGCCCATGATACAATATCAAGATACCAATTCTGTTTAATGGGAGCATTGGTTGACAAGAAACATTTAGATTGGGGATCCATCTTTTTCAATCTGATCAAGAAGAAGCTGAACAAAAGCTGTGTAAGCTATGGGAGGATATTAGGGGTTTACCTGTACTCCAGGTGCCCTGAACTGCTGACCTCTAGTGGGATGTACATCAATGCATCCAAGAGGCTTACCTGTTCCCTCTTCAACAGATAGGACAGGCAGATCATCAACCCCAGCAGGGCTGCTGCAGCACCACTTGCTTCAGGCACCAGGACTATATCAGTCACTCCTCCTCAGGTATCTGCCCCAGCAGAAGAATTGCCTGTTTCTTCTTCTCCTCCTCCAGCTATTTCTATCCCAGTCACCACCTCAACTTCTTCACCAATCTCAACCTCTATCATCTCATCCCCCATTACAATCTCTTCACCAATTTAACCTCCTCCAGCCTCTACCTCAGAACAATTCCACCCTTTGTTCTCTTATCCATCCTTCACCACTCCATCATTTTCTCTTATAGATGACTCCTTCATGGATGATTCTCCTCCAACTCCTCCTGAGCTTCCATCTACATCCTCTTACCAACAACTTCTTCAAGACATACTTTCTCAACCATCCTTCACCCCATCCTTTACCTCTTCCATCTCATCCATCTCCACCTCAGTAACATCTATCTCCACTATTCCTCCTTCAGATCCATCCATCCCTACACCTCCTATCTCCACATTCTCCATTACATCAGCTCCAGCTACCCTCAATCCAGTCTCTTCAACTCCTACCTTTGCTCAAGCCAATCTTGAGCATGTAGATCTTTCAGCCCTGGCAGACAAGCTCTATGTGTTGCTAGCCCCCAGGCTAACCTCATTGTTGGAGACCTCCTTGGCTCCACTCCTGAAACATGTTTAGGAGCTGTCTACCAAGCTTTCATCCTTCCTCTCCTCCCAGGCAATCCCTTCATCTGGGTGCCTTGATTCAGTTTCCACTGAACCCAGTCAGGGGGAGATGCCTTATGAAGCATTGGATGTGCCTGCGGCTGCTGAAGGTTCAATTCCTGCTCCTGTTTTTGCAGTGGACTTTCAGAGTTTGCTTTCTCTATTTGATTCTGTTTATTTCAGTTCTCTGCCAATGCATCAAGCTGAAGACCTTACTAAGGCCATTGTGCCTATCTCTGTATGTGATCCCAGCCTAATTGCCTCATATGTCAATTCTTTCAAGGCTGTGGATGTTGATGCTTTCAGTTCTGCTGCTGCTGTTTCTACAATTGTATCAGAAGATATTGACATGATTTCTGTTGTTGAGGATACTGCTGCTAAAGAACTTGCTACATATCTGGAAGGATCTGAACCTGCTGCCTCTGTTACTTCTGCCCCTACTGCTTCTCCAATTCCTGCTGCTACTGCTCCTGCTCTGACCCCTGATCAAGTAAAACAATAAGAAAAGTATATAAAGAGTATTGATGACTTATATGATAGACCTCAAAGTTCAGACAGTGATCAGTTTCACACTGACTCTGATGACTCTTCTAATACTATTGCCAAGAAAAGGAAGGCCAGAAGCAAGGCCATGATGAAGGTTCCTCCTGCTCAAGCTAAAGATTCAAATGACATTCCATACTATATTTTGCATGATTGCCAAATTACTGAACATTGGATGCAATTTTCTAAAAATCAACTAAAGGCCTTGAGAAAGAAAAGAAAGTTTGAAAAGTATGAGAAAGGTTCATCTCAATTTCAGCCTCCTCCTCCTCCAGATTCAGGATCAGGTGGAGGCTCAGCTTCTCAAACCCCAGCTTCTAAGCAAAGTTCCTCCCAGTCCTCTCAAAGATATCATCCAAGGGGACAATACCAAAGGGGTTCTCAGTCCAGAAGGGGACAGTATAGAGGAAGTCAAACAGAACATAGATTTCATGCAAGGAAAGTACAAAGACACATGGACTCTGCTCAAGGTCCTTTCCCTTATAAACTCAGAGAAAAAGTTGAGACTAGAACTCCTATTGCTTCAGAAACTGTAAATAGATACGAGCCTGCAGTGCCTTTTGAAGATCCAGAGAATAATCCATTGTCATGGACTGCAAGGATGAAAGAACTGGCTGCCTTAGATCAGTTGAAGAAAGCCAGAGAATAAGGGAAAGACACCTCTAATATTACTACTCTATCAGATCAAAGAAAAGCTGAACTGGAAAGGTATTCTTCAAGAAAATTCTTTGACCCAGTGGACTACATGAAGTTGCATCCTGAGGCTTTGGTTCCCAGGCCAAGAGCTCAAACCTCCTTAGGTGCAGATGATGATAGAAGGTCAAAGAAGGAAGCCCTTAATCCTAACAGAGAAATTATATTTCAGAAAGGAAGTGAAAAGAAGTAATTTCTGTAAGCAGACAACACAATCTCTCTGAACATTTGCTGAAATTCCATTTGATTGCTGCTATGATTGCTTGCTCTGCTATTTTGTTTTAGTTTTTTTTGCTCTTCAGTATGTTGTTGCTGTTTTTATTTCTGAGATTTGTAAATAGTAATCCTAACCCAAATAGGGGGAGATTGTTGGAACACCCTATTACTAATTTGGGCAAGGATCACTATGTCTGTCTTAGGAATCCAGTTTGACCTAGATGTATAGCTAAAAAGGTCAACATTAGAATGTGTCTAGGGCTTAGAATTTAGGTTTGAAGCTGCCCCCAGGACCATTCAAGGAATCAGACTTAAAGCTGAGGCAAAGACAATTATCGTCGAGCTTAGGTCGACGAAAAGTCGAACTCCGTTCGACGCTCTCTGAGATCAACTATGCTAAATCGTCGAGCTCCGATCGACGATCTTCGAGCTCAGATCGACGATCATTCTTCACTTATTTCTTCAGGTCGCTGAGCTCCGGTCGACGATCTTTGAGCTCAGGTCGACGTTTTCTATCTGATCTTCATTCCAATCTCTGAGCTCAGGTCGACGATCGTAGAGCTCAGATCGACGTTTTTCCTAAGAGATTGACGTTTTTAAGGTTTCAAATCAAGTCAGACTTTGGAAGGTTTTTCAAATTATCTCAGCATTTATGTCAAGAGATCTGCCAGCCGTTTTCATTTATTCTGGAGCAAGTTTCAAGGAATTCTTTTTGAGAATGTTTTATTGGACTTTCCTCTAGAAGACAAAATTTTATGGAAGGCATTTAATGTCTGTTAACGGCTATCTTGGACATAGAATCTTCAGAGAACAAAAACCCCTTCTCTTCTTCTCTCTAGATACACAGATTTAGATACAGATACACAGATAGAGATAGAAAGAGTGATATACACAGATAAGAAAGAAAAAGAACTAGTGATTCTCAGGACAGTCTGATCAACACAAGAAAACTCAAGTGATCAATCCTGGAGAATTAGTTGAACAATTTGGTGTACTGAAAAAGTGATCTTAGCTTCATCTCAAGGACTCCAGACAACTCATCTTTCAGCATCTGCTGAAACCATCTTCTGCTGGAGATCTGAAGCTTCTGAAGACCTATCACCCTGAAGCAAAGCTTCCACTCCTAAACTAGTCAACATCTCAGGCGGAGCTTTGACAACACAAATTCACTTGTGCTTCTCTCTTTGATTGAGACAGAGAAGACAACTTCACTCTTTTTCTTTTCCCTTTCCTTCTGTAAAAGGGTTTTCAAAACTCCCTTCAAAAGTTCTGAGTCTGGTTCTGAGAACCTTGTCAATACTCAGTGGTGGCAAGACACCTGATCAAAAAATATAGTTTGGTTTTTGAGCACCTTATCAAAAGCTCATTGGTGCCAGGACACCTGATCAACCCTTCCTGCAGTGGATTCCTACCAAGGGTGGTAGATGAGTGGATGTACCCAGGTTTTTGGGGAACTACTATAGCTCCTTGTGTTTTCTGGTTTGCTTGTGTGTTTTCTTTGCTGTGTGTTGTGCTCTTCTTTTTACTATCTTGTTAATTCTATAGTAGGCACCTTACACCTATATATAAATAAAATCTTAAAAGTTTTGCTAGTTTAAAATTGTAAATTTACTTTAAATAAACTTTATTCACCCCCCTCTAGAGTTGAGATAGATCTTGTTCCCACTTTCAATTGGTATCAGAGCGAGGTTGGTTGTTCATACAGGCTAACACCTGAACCAAAAGATCCTTGATAAGATCAATCTTTTAAGAGGGTTATTTTCATTATATTTAATTTTATATAAAGACATGGCACAGAACAAAGATTATGCAAGCACCAGGCCTCCAGTGTGCAATCTATCCAAGTTTGCACTTTGGAAAGCAAGGATTAGACTTTACATGAACTCTATTGATGAAGACATATTTAATTCTGTTTTGACAGTGTGCCCAAGTCCACCAGCAAGCTCAAGTACAAATGTTGTTCCACATCCTTCAGGAACAGATGCTGAAATAAAGAAGTGGAAGACTGCAGATGCCAAAGCCATGAACATCTTAGCTCAGACAATGTCTGATGAGATATTTCAGAAGGTAGCTGAATGCAACTTAGCCAAAGGAATTTGGGACAAGCTCTCTGAAATTGTCTCAGGATCTGCTGATGAAAGGAAAGACAGGAGATCCCATCTTATAAGCCAATATGAGAATTTCAAAAAGGGAGAAGCTGAATCAGTGGCTGACATGTACAATAGACTAAGCCTGATTGTCAATGAGTTAAAGACTCTGGATAAAGAAATCTCATTGACTGAGCTGAATGACAAAATCTTAATGTGCTTCCCCAGCACTTGGGATTCAAGAATCTGGCCAATCAAAGATGCCAGAAGTCTAAATGAGATTACCACTGAAGCTCTCTTTGGCAAGCTCAAATCATATGAGTTGCTTATCAAAAATAGAGAAGAAGAACAGAAGGTTGCATCACCAGTCACAAGGAAAGAGAAGACCATAGCCTTCAAAGCTACAGAAGAGGAGCCTGAAGATAAAGCTACAGGAAATGATGAGCTCCTAAGTCTACTGGCCAAAAGATTCTACAAGATGGCCAGAAGAGACTTCAGAAAGAGATCATACAAGGGACATGATAAACCAAGGTATGATAAATCAAATAATAATAAAGAAATTATATGTTTTGGTTGCAGGAAACTAGTCCATATTGTGCCTGACTGTCCAGAAAACAAGAACAAGGACAAGAAAGATAGAAGAGAAAGAAGAAAGGAGAAAGATTTCAGAAAGAACAGCTCAGACAAACCCTCCTCCAGCAAGAACAAACATACAAGGAAGTGATTTGTTGCTGAGACATGGAGTGAAATTGAAGAGGACTCTAAAGCCTCATCCAGCTCCAGTGATGATGAGGATGATGCTGATGAAAAGGAATGATCTTTCCCTCAAATTTTTCTTGCATACGTTTAACAAACTTTTGGACTAGAATGATCTTTCCCTTGACTTCCCTGATGAATAATATATTATCTATCTTTTCCCTTGAGAATCTTTTCTCAATGAGAATGGTAGACAAGGTTTCATACTATGCCCTAGGGGTTTACTTCAACCCATATAGTGTTTTCTAAACTTAAATACATAATTAGGAGAGTTAAGGTTAACAAAACCTGATGGTTGATCAACATAGAATTTTTCTTTTATGTCACCATTAAGGGAAGTTTACTTTACATACATTTGGTAGATATTGAACCCTTTTTGTGCAGCATATGCAAGGAATAGTCTTATAGCTTCCAATCTGGCTACTGGCGCAAAGGTTTGATCAAAATCAATACCTTCTTCTTGTTTGTATCCATTGGCCACCAGTCTAGCTTTATTCTTTATTATAACACAATTATCATCAAGTTTATTCCTATAGATCAACTTGGTTCCTATGATGTTATGTCCTTATGGTCTGGAAACCAGCTTCCAGACCTTGTATCTTTTGAACTGGTTCAGTTCTTCTTGTATAACCACAATCTAAAATGGGTCTATATTGTCATCTTCAAACCTTTTAGGTTTAACTTGAGACAAAAAACTGGAGTACATAGCAATGTTGAGGCTTCTGCTCCTTATTGTAATCCCTTGACCAGCATCTCCTATGATCTGATTTCTGGGATGATCCCTCAAATGCCCAACAATATGTGGTATTCTGCTCCTTGTTCTAGGAGAAGAAAATTTATGATGAATCTTTTGCTCTTTACAGAACTTTGTCATGCTTTCAGACTGAAATTCAGTATCATGGTCACTTCTGATTTTGACCACAGAACTGTCCTTTTTATTCTGAATTTGCCCAACAAAAGTCACAAAAGTGCTAAGGGTTTCAGACTTTTTCTTTAGGAAGAACACCTAAGCAAACCTGTAAAAGTCATCAACTATCACAAGTGAGTAGACTTTCCTACCTAGATTATGAATTGACATAGGACCAAACAAGCTCATATGCTTGAGATACAAACACCTCACAGAATCCTTGACCCAATTGCTTTTAAAAGATGCTTTGGTTTGCTTACCCTTTTGACATGCAGAGCAAATACCCTCCTTTGTGTATCTTAGATTAGGTCCATTTCTCACCAGCCCTTCACTAAAGAGCTTGTTAATTGTCTTATAGTTCAAGTGAGCAAGCCTCTTGTGCTATTGTATACAATATAAGACTTTCTCATTTGCTATCAAACACACTGGTGAATTTGAACTTAAACATAGAAAAGTCTAAACAATATATATGTCCACTCCTAGTGCCTGTTAAGATAACCTCTTGGTCACTTGACCTTTTTATCAGACAGTCATCATTGTGGAAGACAATGACATAGCCATTGTCACATAGTTGACTTATGTTAATCAGATTGTATTACAATCCTTCCGCATAAGCTACCATTGTGATGGAGACTATGCCATTTGAGATCATACCATAACCTTTAGTGACTTCTCTGTCTGAACCTCCAAAGATCTGATGTTTCTAGTTGTCTACCTAAATCACCTAGAGGGGGGTGAATAGGTGAGGTCTGCGTCTTTTCTCAGAATAAAAATTAAAGACTAAGAGCGCAGCAAAACAAACAATCCAAGCACAAATAACACAGAGTTTATAGTGGTTTCCCAATCTTTGGTACATCAACTCTCCACCTCACCGGATTAGCCTTGCGCTAGATCCGGCTACTTCACTATTACCTCGGATTGAAAACCAATCCTACAAAATATCGGAGCAACGCCCCTACAACTCGATCCACAACAAGGACCTACACTCGGAAGATAGAACTTCCTACAAGTCTCGGAGATGAGATCTCCTACAAGAAAAATGATCTGAAATACAAGATCTACAATAACAATATCAAAATATCAGATCTGAAATCGGAGTCCTTCTTCTGAATAACTTGAAAGCGCTATCAGATGATTTCAAAGAAGACGGCCAAAATCCTGTAGATCTGAAACCCTAGATCAATCACGATCGGGATTGGATTTGAACGATGAAGAACGAAACGATCGGATGATCTCTTTCTTTGTCTGAATTGGAAATGTCGAGGAAGATTTGTCGGCAGAAGCTTTGATCAACAGCCTTGACGGGATCGAAGATCGGCGGCGAATTCTTCTCGAAAAACTAGGTCGACGGCGGCAATTCAGAAATCTTGAAAACTTTCCGAAAATGATATGACTAATTAGAGAATCTGTACGTATTAAGAGAATGATTAGACTATTTATAGGCAAACCCTTAACGGTCAGATCATCAAAGTTGGACACGTGGACCAATAGGAATGGAGATTAAGAATTAATCTGGTCTAAGGTGACTTATAAATATTTTCGGAGTTTTCCTTTTTCACGGCCCGAGAGGAAAATAACCACCCGAGAGAAATGCTGAACCTCTCGAGAGGGATAGGAAATCCACTTGAGAGTCTTACTTAGAAAAATTCTGGAGTCGACAACTGCTCTGAAGAAGATTCTCTCGAGAGAGAAAAGATTTACTCGGAAGACTAGACTGCTCTCTCGAGAACTGGACGACTGTCTCAGGTGACTGACTTTTACCCTCTCGAGTGAGCCTCTCGAGACAGAGACTTGACTGACTTCAGCCTCTCGATTACATCTCTTGAGACAGGGACTTAACTTCACCTGAGTAGAATAAATCTACTCAGGATCTCCATTAACTTCTCGAGATGAAGAAGAGTCCACTCGAGAAAAACTGAAGACAAACTCGAGTACTAAAGAAATCACTCGAGTCCTGATACTTAGAGAAATTCTTGAAGTAAAACATCTGACTACTCGAGTTAACTGGGGGAACGTCTCGAGTACAGTAATTCTTCTCGGGATAGGCAATATCTGTCTCTCGAGTAGAAGGAATCTACTCGAGACAACCTCTCGAGATAGCTTCTCGAGAATAAACACTTAGAAAAAATATTTCTTCTTGGAAAATATTCAATAGACCTTTGGCCTTCTTCTATGGTGCTTGATCATAAAGTGTATCCCAATAGAGAGGCTACACATGAGTCAATACCATGAGTCACACAATGAGGGATTACATTGTATGATCCTGTGTTTGGTGACCCACTATAGACTGACATTGATTTACACTTAGCAATTAAATTCTGCAAATACATAGCTAGAACACAACATCAAATATAACTTAATTCATCTTAGTTTAAGGGTGACTTCTTACAAATCTGAGATATTGTGGAGACAATTCCCAACAAGATCAACTTAGGTCCATTCTTCACAGGAGTGTAGTCCTTAAGGTTGTACCTTGTTCCAGTAATATGTCTGAAATATCCACTGTCCAAGTACCATATTGGCATTGTATGGGTGCTTGGACTACCCTGCAAACACAGTTTAGTTTACCTTAGAACTCCAAAAGGGATTGGTTCCTTGGTTCTTATTAGTCTAAAAATGAACATGTCTCCCTACAACACTTCTGATATGAAGACTCACCCTTGACCTGGGAACTCTAGGGTTGTGCCAATAACCTATGCCAAAGTGTCCCACCTTGCCACAACACATACATTCATGAACGTTGTATCTCCTCTTCTAAATAACCCTTGTAGAGTGCAAGCTGTCAACAACTGTCTGTTTAAGAGGGATATTAACAACCTTTTTCTTTTTTCTTTCAGCAACAATTTGACTGAAGGTGAGTCTGTCAGTATATATACTTGACTTACTTTGATTTTCACCAACATAAATCTTTTTTGCAGTAGATATGTTATTGATGGAATTAGAGACTGTCAAGTGAGGATTACTGATTGACTTAACCTTTGTCAAGGTATCAGCTGGAGGAACTTGAGAATAGGCCACTCCCTTATTCTTGAGTGTGGGGGCTGGAGCTCTAAATACAAATAGTCCATAATGAGCCATCTGGATTTTCTCATGTGGGTCCTTAAAGGCACTCAATCTCATGCCCTTCCTTCCACTATTGGATCTTCCATTCAACCAATGACCATATATACTCTCTTAGTCATACTTGTTGGATGGTAACAGAACTTTCTCAAAAGAGATATCAGGCTGAATTTTAGCCTTGCCCTTACTTCTATTCCTTCTTCTAATATTCCTTTCAATGTACCCCATCCCCTTCTTATCAGTTTGGGAGGCGAAGATATCGATGAGTGGTAATACTGAATTAGGTTTATAGTATTTAACAACTAGCATCCTCACTTTGAGGAGCTTATCTTACAACTCTTTAAATAAAGAGTTCTTAATATTTATGGTTGAAACTTGGATAATGGTGAATACTTTAAGTTGGGACATCTCTCTACTCATCTAGTTCAGTTGTGAGGCTGACTCAGTGTGCAAGTAGAATTGGATTGTTGTTCACTGTAAAAATTTCATGATGGAAGCCGAGAAGAGGTCGCAGATACACTCAACCATAACCAAAGACAAGTAAAAATCAGAGGCAACAGAAACACAAGAGTCTTCACTGGAATTAATAACAATCTTTACAAGGTGAGCCATATATTGTGAGACTTGATCGCGCAATGTACTCGATGAAAACAGAAAAAAAATTCAACTCCAGGCAAATAAGAAACCACGCGAACAACAAGCTGTAACTGCACAAGCCGTCAACCCGCAAGCCCTGTCTGCCAAAACCGCCAAAGTCTCTAAACCGCAATTAGCCATGTGGACTGCTTGTTATTTAATGCAGATGAACTTGAACAAAACCCGCTGATAGATCAGGAAAACTATTAGACTTGATCGCAACTCGGAGGAAGTGACTTCAGGCCGCTAAGACCGCAACCTGCTGTATATCACTGATTGTTAACGGTGAACTATTCCACACCAAGCTTCTCACTAGTTGCCTAGCCGCCAGATGCAAGCTGCACAACCTGCACAGATATTCAACTTCACTTATTCGCGCTGATTAGAAAATCTTAACCGCAGGATCAAAATGCGAGCTGAGTTCTCACTGTTCTTGTTCTAATTCTTATTTATGACGAGCCCGAGTCTCCTATTTATAGGCGTAAGGAGGACTGTCGTCATCACCCATAGCGATAGGAAAACTGTCCGTCAATCCATGACTAGCATCACTTATCCACACAAACGCAGACACTAACATCTATCCACCACAAAAAACCATCTATTCACACAGGTGGAAAAAGGAAAAGTTTGCCAAGCTGAGTGAACAATAACACTAGTCTGCATGGATTTGGTAACCTAGCTACGCGTCCTAATCCAATCACGCCATCATCAAACTACGAGACGCAGCCACTAGACCGCACTGTGCAGCAAATCCAAACACGCCAGCAGCGGACTGCCGAACTCAGTCACCAGACCACACGGAGCAGCGGTCTCCGCATCTAGTTCGCGCATATTGCATTCAACAACTAGAACAGAATCCGAGCCTAGTTGAACTTCCGAACTCGCCAAACTCCAGAAGTAGACCACTCAACCAGGAGGTCTCAGCGAAATCCATAAGCAAACTACACAACCAGGCAGTCTCGACAAATTTGGCAACAAACCTAGACTTGTCATAGACTCGTGACCAAGTCCATGACACCAGCAAACTCTGGCTATCAACCCGCCCAAGAAATCTCTCACGAACTGTGTGGTTAGCCTCCATAGACCGTGCTAACTGTCTGCCTTCTTGAGAGCTAGAGATCCTGATAAGCTCTAAGCGGACTGTACATTCTCACAATCCATACCACAACAGCCGCAGTTAGACAAGGATAACTGCCCAGTTACTTCTCCATGGTGCTTTCTAAACCAGACCGCAGCAAGGAAGGGTGGAAGTCGAAAATTGCTAATCGTCATCTCCTAGCTTCCAGTTTACGACGGTCTCTGCGATTTGTGCGGTATGCCATATTAGACCGCCCCTACTCCACTTCACTCTGACTTCAATAATTTCAACATTCACTAGATGGACCATAATAGTGGCCTCTCCCTTGACCTCCAGTACCTCTTCTGTGATTCGTATAGCCAGACACAGGTCGACGAGAATGAAAGGGCGATGATGGGGATGAACTTTTTTCCTTTACTTTGGAGTCTTAACTTGGTTTGTAGGGCATGTTCAATTGGCTATTCAAAAAGTTTAAGTCATTCCTCATGTGCTTTTAAAGACTTAAGAAGCTCTATCATTGATAGGGAGTATATATTATTTGCCTCCTCAATAGCTGTTACAATATATAATTATATTTTAAAGGTATGCCCCTTAACACCTTTGGGACTATCTTCTTTTCTTCAATTATATCACCAAAACTTTGAATTTGATTCACCACATTGGACACTCTACTGAGATAAGTTTGAAAATCTTTAGTAGGTATCATCTTCAGGTTATCAAATTCAGTTTATACGGAATGGAGTTTCATGCCTATATTTTTTTTCCTGAGCCAACATAATCCAATTGTAAGTGATCCCAAGTTTCTTTGGCACTTGAGGCATTCAATATTCGAAGAAATATTGTGCGGCCAACCCCTTATTAAATATACAATAGGGCCTTGACATCCTTTTTGACATTCTTAGTCATTTCCTTTTGAGGAGTTGCTTCTGTTCCATGGACAGTTGATATACCATCCTTTCATCAAAGGAAATGAGCTTAAATTTGATTAAAATTTTTCAACAAATACATGTTTGAAACATAGAAAAGCTGGGATGAGCAATTTAAGTCAATTTGGACTTATTTGGAGATTTTACTTTCAGCAACAAAGTAGGGTGATACCCGACCAAATTGAACAAGCTTTGTCATAAAGATGATAAGATCATGTCCAGACCTAGGGAGGGTTACAAATTAAGAGAGACATTTCTTTGTCTGCATATATAGGTCAAGGGAGACATCTGTCCCCAAGCTGTTTAGAGTCAAATGTTTTTAAATCATAAACCAGTGAAGAAGAAAAACCCTAAAGAAAAGGAGAGAATTGAAAGAAGAGATCACGCATGAAAAATAAAATTTTTGCATGATCTTCGACATTTTGTCTCCAAATTCGTGTACCTTCATCATCCCCTTTCTTATAATTTTTGAAATGAACTCGATCATACACAAACGTTTACCTCTAATATGTGATTTTGGATTATTTATAATTTATTTGCATTGCTTATCCCAATGGTTCAGTAATATTTTTAGTGTACAAATTTTAGTTAGGAGTCTCATACTTTCATAGGTCTAGGCGAACTGATATTTGAGTAGATCACACGTCGATAAAGAGAGTTTCATGAACATATCGAGAAAGAATGACTAAATCTCCCGTCTTAGAATCAAATCGATGTTTTAGGATTTAAAGAACATTAAAGCCATATTTACGGGTTTCTGAATATAGAGTAAAGTTCCTTAGATCACTAAGATTAACTTGTATTCATCTCGACCAAAGAGTTTGGAGTAGCGTGAATACAACCTTGATATTTAGGAGTGTACAACCCCGTGTGTAACGGCCCAAAGCAAAATAAAATAAAGAAATAAGTAAATAAATAAAAGAAAAGAAAATATAAAATGAACATAAAAAAAAAAAAGAAATTCCCGATGATGAAAGGATTGACAATCAGTGTCGATTCAACGTCGCACAATGTATGTTTTTTTAGTTTGATATTTTATATATTTTGCGACGTTTTTTGTTTTGTTTCATTTTATTTTGCTATATGGAACATTATGATGGTGGAATTGAATTTGTACTTCCTGGAGGAAGAACTTTGCATGAGTCGGCTCGTAATTGGTGCTGATTGAATGACATTGATATGGGAATATTATTACAATTGAGGCTATGGCTGCGTTTTGACCAGCTATCTATATTATGTTGACTGGGTGGGAGAATTCCTTAAGCGGTGACTC
Organism: Platanthera zijinensis; assembly: GCA_039513925.1. Lineage (NCBI taxonomy): Eukaryota > Viridiplantae > Streptophyta > Magnoliopsida > Asparagales > Orchidaceae > Platanthera > Platanthera zijinensis. Next base: position 31,953,760 of record CM077086.1, read on the forward strand.
TAGGCTTGGCATAAGCGGTGAATGTTGGCTTTATATTTAGCTAATAACACTCTCCCAATATTTTCATTTCCGCCTCCTAGAGCTCTTGTCGAGTGGAGAAACAAGGGGTACTGCTGCGGCCTAGCTCTCTTCTTGGTCGACAGTCTCTGATTCTGTACTTGAGCCGACTATTTTGGGTTGCAACTCCTCACTGTGAGCCTTTTTCCTCTCTCCCTTCACCTCCTCCTTCCTGTATTTGAAATTTAAGAGTGCAATTTTTTCAAATTGGTTTCAACTAGGGTTTCTGGTAAAGGAACTTTGATGATTCTGCCTTAATTTGATAGCTGTTTGGACTGCTGTTTATGGGCTTTTGAGAGCTATCATAGCTTTCTTTACTTGTGTTGGCCGGCTGGGTTAGATGTTGATGAGTTGGTTGTTTGGTGGGTTGTTTTAAATGTTTCCATGAGCTGTGCTCGCTGTTTTGATGGGGGGTTTTTGCCTTGGATTGGTGACCCTTGTGGGCAGCCTTTGGTGATGCTGTCCGACTGTGGGTGTTGTTTTAACGGTTGTGTTACCTGCTGTTATCTGCTGGTTCTCTGTTGATTTCGGGTGCTGATACCTGCTGTTTTTCCTGCTGTTCTTCTGCTATTTTGCCTCAGATAAATATATTTTAGGAGGATGGCGTCCGGCGATAGACGCGACGAGAATCCGACGAGGCACAAGGGTAAAGGCAAACTTGGGGTGGGTTTTTACTTCTTTACTACTTCAGACTTTTTGTTCCTCTATACTGATGGTGACTTCGACAATGATTACTTTTGTATTTGTTTCATTTTGGAATCACTGATATCTCCAAATTGCTAACGGATGCGAAAATTGGAAATAAGCAATAATTCTGAGGGAAAAATTAGAAATCAAATACACATTGAATAATGCGGATCTTTTGAAAGGTATGAATACAAATGAAATAAAGAGGAATGCAAATGAAATGATAAGGGTTAACCCAGTGTTATGGGGGGGTATGAATACCCATGACAGAATCTTTGAAATTTTATGTAGCCGTGGAAGGCCAGAAGCCGTTGAAGGCTCAGAGGTCGTTGAAGACCCAGATGCATGTAAACATACCCTTATGATTTGAAAAATAACATAAGAATGAAGTAATGTGAATGATATGCTATTGATTCCATATTTTCATGTGTACATGATATGAATATATATAACTGTTTATAGCTACTAATTTTTATTGTTTCCTTGGACAGTACTTGAAGAGGTAGGTTTTCTCACTTAGTCATATTTGTTTTATGACTAAGCCCATCGTCTTTTTCTGAAGGTAGTTGGGGCCACTGTAAGTGCGCAAGAGAAAGCTAGGTTATTAGAGGAAGACCAACTCAGACTCGAGGCAGAACGTCTGAAGGTATGAGTTTTATATTGTGTTTAATTTGTACTCATGCATATATATAAGTATATATAGCTGTTACATCGAAAACTAGGCAAACGGCTAAGAAAAAGAATTTCAGTGAGGTTAGAGTTGAAGACCTCACAATTTGGTATCAGAGCCAGGTTCGCCCAGTATTTCGATGTATATGAGTACAAAACACATAAAGCACATTGATTACATACCTTGATTTTGTTGTTTTGTTTCAAAGGTTCCTACCCATGTCTACTCGAGTCGACGAGTTCGAGACGGTCAGGATGAACAAGAGGTTAATCAAGATGACATGTCAGTCGAAAGTGATAATGGGAATCAACCAAATCAGCCGCAACCTCCAGTGGCTGATCTAGCCTTAGCCATCGCGGAAGCTCTAAAGATGGTGTTACCTACATTGAATGTAGCAAACCCCGTTGTTCCTCTGGTGAATGTCCCTCCGGTGCAGAGCCCTCCTCCAGTACATGTCCCTTTTGTGAATGTCCCATCACTACCTCCTGTTAATGTTCCTGTCGTCCCAAATATCCCAGTGACCCCACCATTATATCGACAAGTGGATATCGATTTAAAACAATTTCTGGACTTGAAACCACCTGCATTTAAAGGAGATTTGTCCCCGTTGGACACCGAAGATTGGCTTTTATGAATGGAAACTATTTTTGAAGTAATGGCATGTCCCGAAAATCGGAAGGTTGGGTTGGCTACGTTTTTATTTGAAGGAAAAGCTAAGTGTTGGTGGGATAGTATTATGAAACGAAAATATGCAGTTCAAGGCCTCACGATAATAACATGGAAGGAATTTGAACATGAGTTCATGTCATGGTTTGTACCACGCTCAGAGAAACAAGTATTGCAGGATCAATTTCTTCGACTGGTACAAGGAAATAAGCCAGTACTTCAGTATAAGGCAGAGTTTTCAAAATTAGCTTATTATGCCTGTCCTATGGTTGAGGTGGAAGAAGATCGGTGCTGATTGTTTCAGCATGGTCTTCGTGACGAAATTCGAACCTTCGTGGTGTCCCATGACATCAAGAATTATGGCAAATTAGTAGAACGAGCTCGAATAGTTGAAATTGATTTAGAAAAATCGCAAAAACGACGTGAAATGTATAAAAGGAAGATGGGCGATTCCCCAAGTAAGGAAACAACGGAATTAATCAATGAACCACAATGGAAAGAAAAGAAGTTCTCGCAAGAGGTGCCTGCAACAAGTAACAGTGTGTTCCAAACAATAACAAAATGTTTAAAATGTGGACGGAATCATCGGGGTGAATGTCTCGCAGGTATTTGCTTTTATTGCCGTCAACCGGGACATAGACGCAATGAATGTCCAAAATTTCTTCAAATGAAAGAGGGTATTGTACGAGCCCCTTCAGCGCCCCCTCAACAGAAGTTGTACCAAATCGGTGCAGAATCATTAGCCTCTACGCCAGCACCAGAAGAAGCAGCTCCAGAAGAACGTTCTATCGAGCCACGAGCTTTTAACTTAGGCAAACCGTGGGAAGGAAAGAAGAAGTAAAATCGAGCCTTGAGTGTTTAATAATATGTTTTATGATAGTATGTGTAAGAATAAAGGTGTATCTCCTATATTTTGGTTACAAACAATGTTGAAAGTATTGTAAATAGTAACTTGGCGATGCTTACTTTTGAATATATCCGTCATTTGTATGATTTTCGTGGACGAAAATTCTTTGAAGGTGAGGTGATTTGTAACGGCCCAAAGCAAAATAAAATAAAGAAATAAGTAAATAAATAAAAGAAAAGAAAATATAAAATGAACATAAAAAAAAAAAAGAAATTCCCGATGATGAAAGGATTGACAATCAGTGTCGATTCAACGTCGCACAATGTATGTTTTTTTAGTTCGATATTTTATATATTTTGCGACATTTTTTGTTTTGTTTCATTTTGGAATCACTGATATCTCCAAATTGCTAACGGATGCGAAAATTGGAAATAAGCAATAATTCTGAGGGAAAAATTAGAAATCAAATACACATTGAATAATGCGGATCTTTTGAAAGGTATGAATACAAATGAAATAAAGAGGAATGCAAATGAAATGATAAGGGTTAACCCAGTGTTATGGGGGGGTATGAATACCCATGAAAGAATCTTTGAAATTTTATGTAGCCGTGGAAGGCCAGAAGCCGTTGAAGGCTCAGAGGTCGTTGAAGACCCAGATGCATGTAAACATACCCTTATGATTTGAAAAATAACAAGAAGATGAAAACGAAGCATAAGAATGAAGTAATGTGAATGATATGCTATTGATTCCATATTTTCATGTGTACATGATATGAATATATATAACTGTTTATAGCTACTAATTTTTATTGTTTCCTTGGACAGTACTTGAAGAGGTAGGTTTTCTCACTTAGTCATATTTGTTTTATGACTAAGCCCATCGTCTTTTTCTGAAGGTAGTTGGGGCCACTGTAAGTGCGCAAGAGAAAGCTAGGTTATTAGAGGAAGACCAACTCAGACTCGAGGTAGAACGTCTGAAGGTATGAGTTTTATATTGTGTTTAATTTGTACTCATGCATATATATAAGTATATATAGCTGTTACATCGAAAACTAGGCAAACGGCTAAGAAAAAGAATTTCAGTGAGGTTAGAGTTGAAGACCTCACACCGTGTTCGTCAAGTGGATCCAACAAGTCAGAGCAGGGCCCTCGATAAAGCCTGACTCGCACCTGCCTAAGCAGACGGGCAAACCGGGAAATTCGGCCCGCATTCGCCTGGCAGGCGAGCGAGCCTGGGCAGCTGGCCTGCATCCAGCTAGAAGGCGAGCGAGCCAGGGCAGTTAGCCTGCATCCGCATTAAAGGCAATCGAGCCACGGATAGCCGACCCTCCTCCAAATAAGGGGTGGGCGAGCCGCATGAACCCGACCCTCACTCGCCTAAGAGGGAGGCAAGTTACGGGAGCCGGGCCGCACCCGTCTAGGTGACTAGCGAGCTATTTCCTGCCCTCCCCCATATGTGGGGTGCAGATAGCGTATATTTAATGTTATTTGGTCTGCTAGTAGCCTCACCAAACATCGGAGTTTTGCTGTTGGCAGACCCACCTTGGGCTACGTATTGTAAAACTAAAAGGCAGAGTTACGCTATTTGTAGGCAAGACTTAGAAATCTATAAATAGATCCACATGGGTACCTCAGAAGGCAAGCTTCTCATTTTCTGGTCTTGTAGCATTTTTTGAGGTGCCCTTAGCTCAACATTGTCTAAGAAGGGGAAGAACTCTAAGATCTTCCGGATTTGTGGCGGGACCTCCAAGTTGCAGCCATAGGTCATTCTCAAATCCTAAGTTTAGGGTCGAGTGAACTCAATCGGAGAAGTAAGTGTGCGGTCACCCCTTTTTAGGGTCTGAACTCCACAGTAGCCAGTTCCCGGTTTCAACATTTTGGAACGGTGAATGTGGAGCATTATGTAACGCCTTCATCCATCTTATAGCATATGATAGAAGGTCCGTCCGGGGCCCGACGCCAAATATCACAAACAGTTAAGGAGGTTAATAGTTGTTTCCACATCCATGTTCAATTAGGAACGTATCCTAACTCAGAGCATTCTAGCGGAAGTATTTTACATTATGAACCCAAACATAATTAGAAATATCCACTAATAAACAGGAATGATATATATCAACATAAAACACATGTTTCAACCGTAGCCTTATTATAACTGTTTCATTTAACAAAAATATGGTTTTATACTTCGACACGCAGGTCAGCCACACATGAAAATAGTAAATAGTTTGCCTTTGGGCCTTCGAGGGTCAGCCAAACTCAGCACAAGGTCTTCAGCCCGCTACTTGCCACTTGGCTCTCTAGCACCTGCATAGAACAGCCCACCAAAACGTGGCAAACAAAGCAACGACCAGCATTTTTGCTGACCCGTTTATAACGATCCCACCCCTTACTCAGGGCGACATTTCTCCATCATTGCAAACAATGCATCATATATATAGTGACATTTATAATGTGCATGAACGCACCATTTACCACAGACATAGGCACTGCGGCCTCACGCCCCGTGCACTCAGGGCACATTCTCGGTGTACCAGACTTCCCGTGTACCACCACCGTTCAGAGGTCCATGACATAACGGTCAACATTGAGCGTTAATAGTCCTTACGGCCCTCAACCTGTGACTTTAGTTGTTACGACATACAACCTAAGACTCTCATTATGTGAACCTCACGACGCCATTTACTTTAGGCATACAAATGAGATGACCATAATGCGGATACAGTTCAACCTTGCCCGTGCTCAATTCATCAATATCACACTCGGGATGATGCGGATCGGTTTCCCCTTATCCGTTCGACGCACTGGCCTTAGCTGGACAATACATGCCCTCAGCTTCCATAGGGCTCTCACGACCGCTATAGTTGGCCTCCACGACTCAACTTCATGTGTTATGCTAGCATAATGGCTTCACACCAATTTAGGTTGGCTCTCACGGCCACCATAGCTGGGTTTGTAAAACTCTCAGCTTTCTCATAGATTGACCCCCCAGGTCTTAAGGAGACAGGCCAAACATCAAATAACTCACTGGGAGCTATCGCCGACGACAGTCACTGTCGCCCGGTGACATCATAAATTCTCATAATTATGATTTCTTCCTCGGGCTTTTTCCTAGAGCAGTACTCCAGTACTTCCTGTTACTCTCATTTCACAGGTAGAACCAACAGACCTCATTTTCACGCATTCATCTACACGTATATATACGAAGTCTTCTCCAGCACGCAAAGCATAAAAACATCACCAATCTAGACTAACCTGTCAGGATGGGCTTCTCACAGCATGCATATTCCGTACTTTACATTTCCGGATCTATATGAAAATTAAGGTGGTGATCATACCGATCGACTCAACGTAATCCACCCTTTTTCACCTTTTGGTGAGGGGTTCCATGCAAGAATGCATATTGAGGACTTCACTTATCCAGGAGAAATTCATTACCCTTGTAGTTTTCCTCGGAGCCATGGCAAAGCTTTCTGCGCGGATGGAAGTGAGCGTCTCACTTTCCCCTTCGCGGATCTAGCCTCATATACTGCTTCTGATGAGAGAATCTCCTTCAGCACCTTCACAAAACTCAGCCAAAAACTTTAGCTCCCGCCCTTTAGTTCTTTCCTAAAGAACTTGTATGAAATGAAGAGAGAGAGTGGGAAGGAAATAATGATTTCCTCTTCCAACATTGCTCTGCATAAGTGGCCTTGGGTTTAACCCCAACCACACGATCAATCCATCAAAACGACGAAATGACCTGGATTTTAGTTGAAAAGGTCAACTTTTTCACTGTCGCGGGCAATAACGATTGTCGCCCGACGATAGTGACTTAACTGCCTTTGACTTGTGTCATCCACCGCTTATCGACCGCTTAACAACCATCTGACACGTGTCCACTGCCACATGATACTGTCGCTGACGACATCCACTGTCGCTGACGACATCCACTGTCGCCACCAGGCGATATCATATTTCGACATATTCGTCGAACGTCGAACCAACACTTTACGCTGACGCCGACCGACGACATCTACTATCGTCCAGCGATATCCACTGTCTCCCAACGACATCCACTGTCTCCCGGTAACAGTTGCCAAACTATTTGTTCACATTTTTGGAGTGTTACAACTCTCCCCTCCTTACAGAAATTTCGTCTAGAAATTTTATTTAGTTCAGGAAAAACAGCAACCAAAATGTTGCAACATACTTTTTATTAATAAAAACATTGTTACAACAACATTATGCAAACAACTCGGGATATTCCTCGTGCATGGTTTGCTCTCGCTCCCATGTCAGCTCTTCACGGCCACAATTGTCCCACCAAACCTTGACCATTCTGATTGTCTTGTTCCTCAGTTTCTTGATCGCCGTATCCTCGATCTGAATGGGCCTAACTTTCGTCGTTAGTCCACTATCGATTGGTACTTGATCATTCGCAATCACTTGCGTTGACTCTTTCACAGCTTTCCGCAACGCCGATATATGAAATACATCGTGCAAGCCACTCAACTTTGCCGAAAGAGTGAGCCGATAGGTCGCTTCTCCAATTCGTTCAACCACTTCAAAAGGACCCAGATACCTCGGATTTAACTTTTTAAAGCGCCGAATCCTGGATACGCCCTTGAATGGTTTAATTTTCTAGTACACTCAATCACCCACCGCAAACCCCCACGTTCCGGTGTTTGACATTGTAGTACTTTGCCTGCCTATCTTGGGCTATTAGTATCCTCTCTCGAATAGTGTATATCATTGAATTAGCATCTTCAACTTCTTTATGCGTATACAATTTAGACACGCATGTTTTCGCCCAAGCTAATGGATTACGACACTTCCTACCGTATAGAGCTTCAAATGGAGCCATCTTTATGCTAGCTTGGTAGCTATTATTGTAGGCGAACTCTTTCATATAAAGATAGTCTTACCACCTCTTTCCGAAATCCAGGGCGCACATTCGGAGCATGTCCTCCATAGTTCTGTTGGTCCTCTCGGTCTGACCATCCGTTTGAGGATGAAAGGTCGTGCCAAACTTTAACTTAGTTCCCAACAACTGATGGATTAGACTCCAATCATTTGACGTAAAGCGCTTGTCTCGGTCACTTACGTTGCTACGGGGCACACTGTGCAATCGTACTATATTATCAACATATAGTTTTGCCAGCTTTTCTACCGTATTGTCTTTCCTATTTGGAATGAAGTGTGACACCTTTGTTAGCCGATCAACCACCACCCAAATGGTGTCATTTCCTTTCTGAAATCTCGACAGCCTATGCACAAAATCCATGGATATGTCGTCAAACTTCCACTCCGGAATAGGCAAAGACTTCAAGAATCATCCTAGCTTCTAGCACTCGCCCTTACTAAGGTGCAAGTTTGACACTCCACCACATAACGTGCAATGTTTTTCTTCATTCCTAGCCACAAGAATAGTTTCTTCATACCTTTGAACATTTTAGTGTTCCTCGGGTGGATTGAGTACTTTGTAAAATGTGCTTCGTACATCAACTTCTCCCGTATGGTACCAACTTTGGGAACGCACAATCGACCATCTTTTCGCTAAAGACTGTCGTCTATAGAGAATTGGGAATTTGACCCATCTGTTAGAAACAAACAAAACAAACCAAAAAAGTTTTAATATATATTTTATTATCAGAAAAAGGTATCTATTACAAAGATATGACCTCCCTTTTATATAATGGAAGAGAGAAAAGAGAATACAAATAAGAGATGTGAGACTAAAAATTTACAGGACTAAGCGGTCTATACAGAAACAACCCACACAAGCTGCGCGGTTAGACGGAGGGGCTAACCGCTCGGCAACCACTAGAGAGGAAGGAGAGATCGCCATGGGAGACCGCAAGGCCGCCCGATCTCCAAGTCGCCAAAGACAAACCGCCAGACCGCGCGGTCTTCAATCCGCCAAGACAGACCGCCAAACCGCCCGGTCACCAACTCCAACACTCCCCCTCAAGCTGGAGCATATATATAGATCATGCCCAACTTGTCGCAAATATGACGAAACGATGCGGAAACTGGCTTGGTGAAGATGTCAGCCAACTCTTTATCAGAAGTGATAAAGGGAGTGCAAATTTGTTCCTTCAAAATCTCTTCACGAATGAAATGACAGTCGACCTCAATGTGCTAGGTTCTTTCATGAAAGATCGGATTTTTTGAGATGTATATTGCAGCCTTATTATCACAGAACATAGGTAGAGGATGGTTGTAGACCTCTCCTAAATCCATCATGAGCGCTCGTAACCACTTTAACTCACAAGTGGTCAATTCCATACTACGATACTCTGCTTCTGCACTGGACCTGGAAACAACAGACTGCTTCTTGCTCTTCCAGCTCACCAAATTTCCCCCAACAAAGGTGCAAAAACTCGAGGTTGATTTGTGATCCCCTTTGTCATCTGCGTAACTCGCATATGAGTATGCTTCAACCCTCAGATGACCATTCTTCTAAAAGAGTATCCCTTTCCCAGGCGCTGCTTTGACATACTCCAAGATCCGCAAGGCGGACTGTAGATGGCACTCCCTAAGCGCTTGCATGAATTGACTCACCTTGCCCACATCATAGGAAATGTCGGGCCTGGTCACTGTGAGATATATGAGCTTCCCAACCAGACGCCTGTACCACGTAATATCCGAAAGAGGAGGCGAATCATCTGTCTAGGTTTTGTCTTCTCCAGTTGCCATGGGGCATCGGGCAGGCTTTCCTCTAGTCAATCTTGCCTCTTTTAGTAGATCAAGAGCATACTTATGTTGGGAGAGGACTAAGGAGTTGGCCTTTTGAGAGATTTTGATCCCCAGAAAGTACTTTGGAGAGCCCATATCTTTCGTGACAAGATGTTGACGAAGATGCCGCTTTGTCAAGACTACCCCTTTCTGGTCATCGCTAGTGAGAAGAATATCATCGACGTACACAGCAAGAACACCAGTCTCGAGGAGGTTTTGCGAATGAATAGCGAGTGATCGGCAGAGCTACGCCTAAAACCAACGGCCTCCACGATGCCGCTAAACTTGTCAAACCAAGCTCGAGGGCTCTGCTTGAGGCCATAGATTGCCTTCTGTAGCCGGCATACTCGTGTATCCCCCTGAGCAACATACCCAGGAGGTTGCTCCATGTAGACGGCCTCCTGAAGATCTCCATAAAGGAAGGCATTCTTGACATCCAGCTGAGAAATAGGCCAATCTCTATTGACAGCTACAGAGAGAAGGACCCGGATAGTGCTGAGACGAGCCACGGGAGAGAAGGTATCAAAGCAATCAACCCCATAGATCTGAGTAAAGCCCTTAGCAATAAGGCGGGCCTTATAACGATCCACAGTGCCGTCTGGGCCAAATTTTACTACAAATACCCAACGACAGCCAACAACATCAGTACCGAAGGGAGGAGGAACAAGAGTCCAGGTACCCCGCTCAGTTAGGGTCACCATTTCCTCATCCATGGCCATCTTCCAATGAGGAATAGCAAGGGCCTCCTAGTAGGAACGGGGTGTGGCAGTGGCAGAGATATCTAGTGCAAAGGCCCTGCGAGAAGAGGTAAGGTGATCATATAAAACAACAGCAGCAAGGGGGTGTAGAGTACACGTCTGCACCCCTTTGCGAAGAGCTACAAGAAGATCCAGGTCTGCGGGTTCCTCAGCATCCGGAGCATCCGTGGAAGAGATAGCTGGCCCGGGAGTAGAGAGCGATGGCAAAGGAGGTTAGGGAGACGGTGGCGGAGAAGAGGGAGAGAGAGGTGGAGGGAGAATAGTGGACGGAGACGGTATAGGGGTTGAGATCGCAGTAGGAGTCAAGGGAATGAAGGGAATAAAAGGAGTATCAGAAGCTGGGGGAAGAGGAGAGGAGTCATGCGAGAAGTAGGAGGCATTCTCGAAGAAAGTGAAGTCAGCAGAGACGAACTGCTTACGAAGAACGGGGTCAAAGCAACAATAGCCTTTCTAAGTGGGGGAGTACCCTCTAAAGACACACTTGGTGGAGCGAGGGGAGAGCTTATCTCGGGTGGCAGATGGGGCATGGACAAAGACAGTGCACCCAAAGATTCGGAGAGGGAGAGGGAAAGGCTCCTTTCCCGGATATAGAATGGAGAATGGGATTTTCCCGTAAAGAACCGTGGAGGGAATGCGATTGATGAGGTAGCATGCAAGGAGAACAGCATAGCCCCAATAGAAGCGAGGAACATGCATCTGGGTCATCACGGTACGAGCGATATCGAGGAGATGACGGTTTTTGCGTTCCACCACCCCTTTTTGTTGGGAGGTATAAACACAGCTAGTCTGATGAATAATGTCATGTTTCACACAGAAAGAGGTTAACGCATGACTCAGATATTCTTTAGCCTTGTCTGAGCAAAAATTTTTAATACAAACACCAAACTAAGTTTTAACTAATTGATAAAAAGAGATCCATACAGCTAAAAGCTTAGAGCGATCTCGTAAGAGATACACCCAAGTACATCTAGAAAAATCATCAATAAAGGTTGCAAAATAAGAACTCCCGACAAGAAGATCCGTACAAAAAGAGGAGAAGGCAGACAAGGCAGAAACTTTGTCGAGGAAGTAGAGGCCGCCGCTCTTAGTCCTAGTAGCAATCATCCGTTGGGATCTCGGATCTTGAAAAGAACAAGAAGTCGGAGTAAATTCCATAGAGCACTGAAGCTGCTTGCATAAAGATGTAACTGACAATAAATTGCATGGAAATTTGTCCACATAGAGAGTGTCAGCTAGGCGAAGAGACAGAGTAACATGAACAACTCACGACCCATGAACCGGGGAGGGAGAACCGTCTGTAGTGAGGACAGGGGGCAACTGATCATGCTGTTCAAGGAGAGAGAAGCACTGAGGATTGTCCGTCATGTGATTAGTCGCACCAGAGTCGATCAACCATTTACCTTGAGTCACCATGTGGGCACTACCTGATGATGTGACCACGGAGGCAGACGGCTTGGAAGAGGAGGCAGAAGAGTCACCCGAGGGGCGAAGATGGGGATGCTTCGTCCAGCAGCGTTCCAGAGTATGGCCGGTGCGGCCATAGTGAGAGCAGAGATAGCGGGAAGGAGCACGTCCGCCATACTGGTGAATGCGGCTACAAGAGCCGCCCCGCTGAGTTTGGTGAGCATAGTTGTCCGGTGGAGAAGGAGCGGGCAGAAGCGGGCGCTGAAGGAGGGAGGTGACTGCAGCGATGCGGGCAGCGGTGGCATCTAAGGTAGGAGATTCTGCCTCACCCATAATTTGCTGCCAGATCATATCATAAGTATCAGGAAGCCGGAGCAAATAACACACAACGAGAATCTCCTGGAAATGCTTGTGTTATTGAGCCAAATCCGCAGAAAAGGGGCGATCCTGAAGAATCTCAGCCTCAAGAGCCTGAACCTGTTGGTAGGTAGCAGAAGGAGATAATGTAGGACGGCCAAAGAGGTCCGCATACAACGTATAGATGCGGGACGTCTGAGCCCCCTTTGAGTACAGAGCAGCAAGATGAAGCCAAGTGGCCTTGACCGTCTCATCATGATGGATGACGGGGAGGCATTCATCAGATAGGCTATTAGCGAGCAAAGTACGCACAAGCGCGTCACTCGCATCCCAGTCCTTAAAGAGAGGTGAAGTGGTAGGAGGAGGGTCGTCAACAAGATGGTGGTGTTTGCGTTGCGAGTGAAGGAGAAAGGTGAAGGAGACACTCCAATCCGGGTAGTTGGAGCCGACCAGCTTGGAAACGGTTCCAAGGTTCCCGGAAGGAGTAGGAGGAATAGGCAGATTTGCCACCGGAGTGGTGGCAGGAGTAGTGGTTGTAGAAGCATCAGAACCAGCCATAGGAGAAAACAACAGGAAACCGCGCGGTTAGGAAACAAGCTGTGTGGTAGGAAGCAAGTCGCGCGAACAGGGAGAAATCGCAGCGGTTAGGAGAAAGAAATCGGCAGCGATCACGATGATAGACACCAGCGGCTAGAGAAGCCACGACCAAGCCGCAGAACCAAGCAGAGGGAAAGAAGTCGAGCGGCTAGAAAATAGCCCACACGAACAGAAGGAGAAGGTCGTACAAACAGCTAGAAGCCCGCTGGGAGCAAACACGGCGAACAAGGCAAACAGTTCACGGCGATAGGTCGCGACGACTAAGCACAGGTCGCAACGGGAAGAATGGGGAAACAAAGAGGCCGCGCACACAAAGGGCAACGATAAGGAGAGAAAGAAGTCGCACGAACAGAGAGAAAGCAGACCGAAGAAACAAGCCGCAGGAATAGGTCGCGCTGACAGAGAGGGCTCACAAAATCAGGAGGACAGAATCGAGTGGCTCTGATACCATGTTATAAACAAACAAAACAAACCGAAAAAACAAACCGGAAAAGGTTTAACAGAAATTTTATTATCCGAGAAAGGTATCTATTACAAAGGTATGACCTCCCTTTTATAGAATGGAGGAGAGAAGAGAGAATACAAATAAGATATGTGGGACTAAAAATTTACAGGACTAAGAGTTATATACAGAAACAACCCGCACAAGCCGCGCGGTTAGATGGAAGGGCTAACCGCTCGGCAACCACCAGAGAGGAAGGAGAGATCGCCATGGGAGACCGCAAGGCCGCCCGGTCTCCAAGTCGCCAGAGACAAACCGCCAGACCACGCGGTCTTCAATCCGCTAAGACAGATCGCCAGACCGCCAGACCGCCCGGTCACCAACTCCAACACCATCCTTCATCTCTGCCATATAACGTTTCATGCTTTTGTCTAGTTCCAAGGCTCGACGAATTCTGTCCGCGAGGTCATATTGTACCTCCGTCTAGTTCAAGCATACTTCTTTGCTCATATTCTTGTCAACACAAGATATACCCAATCCCTCCAACTCACGAATCAGATGCTCATCATGTATCTGTAACCAGTTTGCTCATGTTGGAGTCTTACAACTCCGTGCATCAGCGACGACATTCCCTTTTCTAGGAGTGTAATGAATCTCGAAGGTGTAGTCCGCAAGGAACTTCATCCACCTCCGTTGTCGCATATTGAGATCTTTTTGATTTATAAAATACTTTAGGCTCTGATGGTCCGTAAAGATGTCAATCTCCACACCATATAAATAGTGTTGCCACAACTTAAGAGCGAATATCACGGCTGCCAATTCAAGATTGTGAACCAGATAATTCCTCTCATGAACTTTAGGTTGGCGAGAGCCATAAGCAATCACATGACCAAATTACAAAAGAACGCAGCCTAAGCCGCTCCTCGATGCATCACTATAAATCTCAAAGCCTTCTGAACCACATGGCGAACACAATATAGTTGTCGTGATCAGCCGACTCTTCAACTCATCAAAAGCTTTCTCGCACTCTGACGTCCACACAAACTTTTTATTATTTAATGTCAATGTCGTGAGAGGTAAAGCAATCTTCGAAAAGCCCTCTATGAAGAGCCTATAATAGCCAGCAAGTCCTAGGAAACTCCTGACTTCCGCTACTGAAGTAAGTACAGGCCACTGTCGTATCACAGCTACCTTGATCGGGTCCACTGCAATCCCCTCTCCACTTACGACGTGACCCAGAAAAATCACTGAAGATAACCAAAACTCGCCCTTTGAGAATTTGGCATAAAGACGAATCTTTCTTAACGTATGCAAAACCATTCTCAAATGTTTCGCATGCTCTTCTTCAGACTGAGAGTATACCAGTATGACGTCGATGAAGATGATCACAAACATGTCCAAATACTCTCGAATAGTCCTATGCATCAGATCCATAAAGACTTATGACGCATTCATGAGTCCAAAAGGCATCACTATAAACTCATAATCTCCATAGCATGTTCCAAACGCAGTCTTGGGGATATCACTCTCCCGGATCCGCAACTGCTAATAGCCAGACTATAAATCCAACTTTGAATAAACAGTTGATCCAACCAACTGATCAAACAGATCATCGATTCGAGGAATCAGATATTTGTTCTTTTCTGTCAGCTTATTTAGCTCACGATAATCAATGCATAGCCGCAAGCTCCCGTCCTTCTTTTTTACAAATAGCACTGGTGCACTCCACGGTGACATACTCGGACGTATAAAGCCTTGCTCTAGCAGCTCTTGTAACTGAACCTTCAGTTCTGCCAATTCCTTTGGTGCCACTTAGTGCAGTGAGCGTGACACAAGTTTTGCACCTGACACTAGCTCAATAGAAAAATCAATCTCACGCTGCGGTGGAAGCCCAAGTAGATCCTTCGAAAAGAAATCTGCGAACTCAGATACTACAGGAACTTCACCGATACTGGGCTTCGGCTCAACAACCTCCAATAGCATGAAAAACATTTCCGCGCCTTTTTGAACTGCTTTGACTACTTGAATGGCTGATATCAACATCTTACCCACTCCTCGCATACCCGTGAATTTCGTCACACGTTCAGTATTATGCCTCAGTATCACTTACTTAGAGTTGTAATCGATGTAGATACGCTGCTCTGAGAGCCAGTCCATACAAATATAACATCGAACTCTAAAATCGGGAGTATAGACGCTTCTAAACCAAAGTCATTGTTTTCTATCCGCACCTCAACTCTGCAGGCTCTATCCATGCACATCAAGCACCCATTTGGTAGCAATACATTCACTCCATCTTTTGGTATAACCGAAGTCACTTCAATACGCTTTATGAAGTCCTCAGATAGAAAGTGTACAACCCCATATTCGCTGGGTAGGACCCAGAAGACTAAGACTTCAGGGGTTGGGGTTGGGCTAGTCCCGGGTTAGCCCAAGGGCAGACTGGCAGAGTTCTCGCCTTTAGGGAGCTCCCGCCAACCAGTAGGCGAGATCTTTCGCGCCAGGACTCGGGTCTTCATGTCGGCTGTAGGCTTCGGGACAGTAGAGCTCCCGCCTGGAAGGAACTCTCCCTGGGGGCGAGCGAAAGGGCATCGAGTGAGCTCCACTCACTCAACGCCAAGTTCGGCAGAAGAGGGCATTGAGTGAGCTCCACTCACTCAACGCCGTGGTTAGCAGAAGAGGGCGTTGAGTGAGCTCCACTCACTCAACGTCGTGGTTAGCAGTAAGGGCGTTGAGTGAGCTTCACTCACTCAGCGCCACGTCCAGCGACAGTGGCATCACGAATACCGGGAGCGAGAACCCTCTCGGCGGGAGATCTCGCCAAGATAAGCCAAGCTGGGGCTCAGCGAGAGCCTTCTCGCCCGGGATTCTCTCCAATCAGGTCCAGGTGGTGGGGCCCAGCCCCCAGGAAAAGATTATTTTAATATTATTATCCCCGGGTAAAATTACCTGTATGCCCCCAGGATAACAGCGGGATCGGGCTATTGGCAGACCCTCCAGGGGTATTTCAGTATTTTCAGGTCAGGGGAAGACTATAAAAAGACCCATAGGGGCTCTTTGGAAGGCAGGGCTTTTCATTATTCTCTAACTCTAGTGCTTTCTGAAGAGCTCCCAGCCCAGCATTTGGCTTTGGAGGGGAAGCTCTCAGAGATCTTCCGGGTGTGAGGTGGGACCTCCCAGCTGAGGCTTTGGGTCAGTCTTTTGACCTTAGCAGCCAGTCAAGGGTCGAGATTTGAGAGAAGTAGGCGTCGGCTGCACTTTGGTTTGTGAACATTCGTTGGGGTCAATTTTGGCTTCAACAGTTCTGGTGCGGTGAGCGTGGAAGTAGTCGGCGCAAGAAAATCTTGAGTTAAGTCCCATGGCAGGAGGTGAAGGTGAAGGATCTGGCGCAGGAGGATCCCCCACCCGGGTGGATGAGGCGACGAGGAAGATGTTTGAGGACTTCAGGCGAGAAGTCATGCAGACGATCGGCTTGGCCTTCTCGGCAAGGAACGAGTGGGAGACGCCGCAGGTTCCTGTGGAGGTGGTTCCGCTGTTAGGCGAGAACGCCCCAGGGCAGCGCCCCGGAAAGGAAGTCTCGGTGGAGGCAGGCGAGAGGGACGTAGCCGCGCGGGAGCTTTTCCCAGGCCAGCGTCCCGAGAAAGAGGTTCCGGCGGATCTGGGCGAGAAGGAGGCGACAGTGCGGGAACTCTTCCCCGGGCATGGTCTCGCGGACCGGTCCAGCCAGCAGAGGTCGCGAGACGTGCCTTCTCGCCAGGAGGGAGGCGAGACCCCATTTAGCAAGCTCATCGTCTCGGCTCCAGTGTCGGAGGGGTTCCGGGAGCCAGATATGACCTACTACACTGGGAAGGATGACCCGGTTCAGCATGTGCAGTGGTTCGAAGATGTTGTGTCGATCAGGCAAATGTCTGATGCTTTTAAGTGTAGGCTTTTTGCCATCACTTTGAAAGAGAAGGCCAGGGATTGGTTCCACCAATTGCCGGCAAGCTCCATCTACAGTTTTGAAGATCTGCGTAGGGGTTTCTTGTTGAGGTTCTCAACTTCAAAGAAGCGGAAGAAGGAGGCTGAATGCCTGTTTGTAGTGAGGCAAGGGGCGGAGGACACGTTGGGTCACTATGTTGACTGGTTCCAAGAGGAGATTCTCCTGGTCCAGGAGGTCCCAGGGTATGCGCTGATGCTTGCCTTCACCCTGTGGCTGAGGTTAGGATTTTTTAGCATGGAGTTGAAGAGAGTGCCCCCTCTCTCTTTTGAGGAGCTCATGGAGAGGGCGGCTAAGGAGATAGACTTTGAGAGGGCAAACCCGGCGTTTGCAAGAAAGTTGGCCAGGTTGGCCGAGGACGATGTGAAGGAGCCGGCGGCAGGAAGGCAGAGGGAGTTGAGAGAGTAGAGGGAGCAAAGAGAGGATAGGAGAAGGGAAGAACCCCGGGGGCAGGGACAGCAGTATGGGGGGGCCAGGGAGCCAAACAACTGATTGGGTTGGAGGCCACAGGAAGGTCTCCCCCAGGGCCAAGGAGGTCCTCAAGAAAGAGACATTTACCGGGAATCGAGAAGGTTGGAGCAAGGAGGATGGAGGCAGGGACCGAGGGGTCACTTCCCACCACCACAAGAATCCATGGAGGTGGGAAGAGGAAGAGGAAGAGGAATTCGGGGAGCCGGGAGAAGGGGAGGAGGAGTAGGAAGATGGGGCAGGGTGGCGTTGCCCTATTGTGACTTCCATCAGGAGGAGGGCCACGCAACGGCCACCTGCCCGGAGTTTCTGGAGATGAGGGAGGCCAGAGGTGCTGGGAGGCAAGATCTGCCTGCAAGGATCGTGGAGGTGCAGCGAGAAGAGGTTGAGGACAGATGTGAAGACAGGGTCGACGTGGGGACCCGAGGGGGGATCAGAGTGATCCATGGGGGAGTAGGGATCGAGGCAACCCGCAAGGGGAGCCTGCAAACCATGTTCCGCAGAGGGGTCGCCTCGACCTCCTTAGCTCCCCCCCCCCCAGAAGAAAAGATCATCTTCTCATCCGCAGATATGCCAGACTATGAGGATCCGTTCTACGACGCGTTAGTGATCCAGACAGTGGTGGAGAACTTCATCGTCTCCCGGATACTGGTGGACAGCAGGAGCTCGGTGAACGTGATTTTCAAGAAGGCCTTTGACGAGATGGGGGTGGAAGGGAAAAGGGTCCTAGCTTCCGATGGACCGCTTTTCGGCTTCTCTGGGGAGAGAAAGGAAGAAGAAGGGGGAGTAGGCCTGTATGTAAGGCTTGGGGGCGTCTCACAGAACTGCAGGTTCGTGATCGTGGACGCCCCAAGTAGTTACAATGCCATCTTTGGACGTCCCCTCATCAGCGCCTTTCGCTGCGTACCCTCCTCGTTCCATCAATGCCTCAAGTTCAATAATGGAGGGGTGCAGGTTAGGATCAGGGGGGATCCAAAGGTGGCAAGGCAGTGCTACGTGACGGCGGTCAACACCGTGTCGTGGATGGTGGAAGCAGAAGAGCTGGAGAAGGAGATGGCTGGGCAGGAAGGAGGTGTTGGAGAGGGGGAGATAAGCCTGGAGGAGGCGATGGAGGTTGTCGAAAAGCAAGTGAAAGAGGTGCAGGAGGCGAGCCCGCAGGAAGCGGAGGAGTTGGTGGTAGAGGAGATGGAGGTAGAGGAAATTGGCCTGGAAGAAGCAAGAGGGGCGGCAGGAGAAGGAGAGCAGAGGCAAGGTGAGAGCTTGGAGAAGGCGATGGAGGTTGGTGAGCTTGGAGGAGAAGAGCTTGAGCCAGAGGAGGCAAGGGCAGGTTGGGAACGGACGGGATTGGAGCCGGCCGAAGAGGTGATAGAGATGGAGGTGCACACCAGGGCGGGGCAAGTACAAAGGGTGCGAGTCAGCGGAGGCTTAAGCCTCGAGGATCAGGAGCAAATGCGAGCCTGCATCCAAAGCAACGTCGACATCTTCGCTTGGAGCGCGGCAGACATGCCGGGCATTGACGCGGACGTGGCTTGCCATCGCCTGAACTTGGACCCCAGGACTCGCCCCATATGCCAGAAGATGAGGGTCATCGCCACCAAGCTGGAGGAGCCGATCCGGGAAGAGGTCAAGAAGCTCTTGGAGGCGGGCTTCATCTCGGAGATCCAGTATCCAGGCTGGTTCTCCAATGTGGTGATGGTGAAAAAGGGGGGAGGAAAATGGCGCATGTGTATTGACTTTTCCTTGTTAAATAAATCATGTCCTAAGGATTGCTACCCCCTGCCTCGGATCGACGCGCTGGTTGACTCAGCCGTCGGTTTTTCTCTTATGAGTTTTTTAGATGCTTTTTCAGGTTACCATCAGATTCGGATGCACCCTCCCGATGTCAAGGATGTTTCCTTCATCACAAGAGAGGGATGCTTCAGCTACAAGATGATGCCCTTCGGGTTGAAGAACGCAGGGGCAACGTACCAACGCATGATGGATCGAGTCTTTCGGGATCAAAGAGGGAGGAATCTAGAGGTCTACGTCGACGATCTGATGGTAAAAAGCAAATGCCTGGAGTCCCACCTACAGGACTTGGAAGAAACGTTTGCCACCCTACGGAGATTCAAGATGAGGTTGAATCCCTTGAAGTGTGTCTTCGGGGCCAGTCGCGGGAAATTTCTTGGACACCTCCTGACCCCGGCAGGGGTAGAACCTAACCCAGACAAGGTAAAGGCCGTCTTGGACTTGGAATCACCTCGCAATGCCAAGGAGGTCCAGCGCTTAACCGGAAAGCTGGCCTGGCTAAGCAGGTTCCTCTCTCGGTCCGGAGATAGGTGTTCCTCCTTTTTTAAGGTGCTCCGTGGTAATCAAGTGTTTGAATGGACGATCGAATGCGAAGAGGCTTTCCAGGACTGAAGAGGCAACTCTCTCGGGCTCCGCTACTCCAAAGCCCCAAGGAGGGAGAAGACCTGACCTTGTATCTCAGTGTGGGGGTAGAAGCAGTGAGCTCCGTCTTGGTTAGAGAAGAGGGGAAGAAGCAGCTGCCAGTTTATTATGTAAGCCGAATCTTAAAAAAGGCGGAGCTCCGCTACCCCATCCTGGAGAAACTGGCTTATGCCTTGGTCGTTTCGGCAAGGAAGCTCCGTCCATATTTCCAAGCGCATTCGATTAAGGTTGTGACCGATCATCCTCTTCGCAAGGTCTTCGAGGGGGTGGAGCATTCGGGAAGGTTGGCAAAGTGGTCCATCGAGCTTAGCGAGTTCGACATTTCTTTTGTCCCAAGGCTCTCCATCAAAGCCCAGGCCGTGGCAGACTTTTTGGCGGATTATGTCACCGAGGCCGAGGAAGAAGAGCCGAGGTCGCAGGAAGCATGGAGAATGATCGTCGATGGGGCTTCAGGAAGGCACTCCCTGGGAGGAGGTGTGGTGTTGGTAAGCCCTCAAGGGGTTACCATAGAACAGGCAGTGGCCTTCCACTTCCCTGTGACCAATAATCAGGCAGAATATGAGGCCGTGATAGCTGGTCTTCGGTTGGCCAAGGAGCTGGAAATTCGGGATGTGGAGGCCTTCATCGACTCGATGGTAGTTGCGTCACAAATCTGTGGGGAGTTTGAGGCTCGGGAGCCCACCCTCGCGAGATATCTATCCAAGGTAAGAACTATCATCGGAGGTTTCCGTTCTTTTTCTATTCAACATGTTCCCAGGGAGGAAAGCATGGCAGCTGACCGGTTGGCAAAGCTCGGGCCTCGGGGAGGAGGAACCCTAACTAAACTTTTCCGACCGGCGATTGAGGAAGGTGAGCTAATGGAGGTGGGTCGACGATCCTCATGGGTGGACCCATTGGCGGCATTCCTCACCTCAGGCGAGCTACCTGAGGGGATCATGGACGCGAAGAGCTTTAGGCGAAAGGCAGCCCACTACATGATGATGGATGGGGGCTTACACCGAAAGATGTTGTCAGGGCTCCTCGCGAGATGTGTGACCGAGGAGGAGGTCCCAAGGATCCTAGAAGAGGTGCATTCGGGAGAATGTGGCAGCCACTCGGGGGGCAGAACATTGGAGGCAAGGGTGATAAGACAAGGGTATTTCTGGCAGACCTTGAGAAAAGATACGGTTGAGTTTGCAAAGAGATGTCGAAAATGTCAAGTGCACGCTCCCCTCCAGCTCCTACCCGCCCAAAGGCTCCGAGGCGTCATAGCGTCGTGGCCCTTCGCTATTTGGGGGATGGATCTAGTCGGGCCCTTTCCTCCGGCTAGCGGGCAAAGGAGGTTCCTCCTCGTCATGATCGATTACTTCTCGAAGTGGCTGGAGGTCAAAGCTCTAGCCAAAGTTACCTCTCAGGTCATCAGGAACTTCATTTGGGGGGAAATCATCTGCAGGCACGGGTTACCCCAAGCAGTAGTGACGGACAACGGTCCTCAGTTTGCCAGCGAAGAACTCATCAGTTTCTGCGCCCAATCGGCGATTGACCTCAGGTTTGCCTCTGTCCATCACCCTCGAAGCAATGGTCAGGTAGAAGCGGCAAACAAGATTATTGTCAACTTGCTCAAAAAGAAGGTGGAGAACCTGAAGGGTAACTGGGTGGAGCAACTCCCTTCCGTCCTGTGGGCCCTGCGAACAACTCCGAACACGGCCACAGGGGAGACCCCCTTCAAGCTCTCTCATGGGTGCGAGGCAGTCCTCCCGGTGGAGTTCGAGGTTCGGTCTCTGCGGGTCGCGGCCGCAGGTGAAGGAAGCGAAGCCTGGAGGCTGGAGAACGAGGAAGGGTTGCGCCTCTCGCTGGACATGGCGGAAGAGCTGCGAGACATCGCCGTCATCAGGCAAGAAGAGATAAAGCGGCGGATGGCCAAGTACTTCGATAGGCACATTCGGGTCAAGCAATTCGCCGAAGGGGACCTCGTGCTGAAGAAGGTCGACGCAGCAGGCAGATTGGCCCCTGTTGGCAAGCTCAACCCTAGCTGGGAAGGGCCATACATAATAGAGAAGGCTCTGGTTAATGGAGGTTACTACCTCCAGGATGTGGAAGGAAAGACCTTGAGCCACACTTGGAGCAGTGATGACCTAAAGCGCTTCTACCCGTGAAGGGAAGGAAGGATTGTAACGTTGTAAATAACTATTGCCATTTCAATAAGTTCATTTCAGAATATTGATTCTCTAAGTATGCAATCGCAATGCCTTTTGTTTTAACCGGCAATGTCTTCTCATCTTCATGATAGAATAGGTCCGGTTGACAGAATCTTCATCAGCACCCCGAGCTCGGCTCGGCCCCAGGTAGACCCGCTGCGCAGGCTCTCATCTAGCTAGCAGGTCTGAAGGATCGCCTGTGGGGGAGAGGTTTGGAATCTTCATCAGCACCCCGAGCTCGGCTCGGCCCCAGGTAGACCCGCTGCGCAGGCTCTCATCTAGCTGGCAGGTCCGAGGGCTCGCATGTGGGGGAGAGGTTTGGAAAGATTCATCGACACCCCGAGCTCGGCTCGGCCCCAGGTAGACCCGCTGCGCAGGCTCTCATCTAGCTGGCAGGTCCGAAGGCTCGCCTGTGGGGGAGAGGTTTGGAAAGATTCATCAATACCCGAGCTCGGCTCGGCCCCAGGTAGACCCGCTGCGCAGGCTCTCATCTAGCTGGCAGGTCCGAAGGCTCGCCTGTGGGGGAGAGGTTTGGGAAGATCCATCAGCACCCCGAGCTCGGCTCGGCCCCAGGTAGACCCGCTGCGCAGGCTCTCATCTAGCTGGCAGGTCCGAAGGCTCGCCTGTGGGGGAGAGGTTTGGAAAGATTCATCAATACCCCGAGCTCGGCCCGGCCCCAGGTAGACCCACTGCGCAGGCTATCATCTAGCTGGCAGGTCCGAAGGCTCGTCTGTGGGGGAGAGGTTTGGAAAGATTCATCGACACCCCGAGCTCGGCTCGGCCCCAGGTAGACCTGCTGCGCAGGCTCTCATCTAGCTGGCGGGTCCGAAGGCTCGCCTGTGGGGGAGAGGTTTGGAAATCTTCATCAATACCCCGAGCTCGGCTCAGCCCCAGGTAGACCCACTGCGCAGGCTATCATCTAACTAGCAGGTCCGAAGGCTCGCCTGTGGGGGAGAGGTTCGGAATCTTCATCAGCACCCCGAGCTCAGCTCGGCCCCAGGTAGACCCGCTACGTAGGCTCTCATCTAGCTGGCAAGTCCGAAGGCTCGCCTGTGGGGGAGAGGTTTGGAAAGATTCATCGACACCCCGAGCTCGGCTCGGCCCCAGGTAGACCCGCTGTGCAGGCTCTCATCTAGCTGGCAGGTCCGAAGGCTCGCCTGTGGGGGAGAGGTTCGGAATCTTCATCAGCACCCCGAGCTCGGCTCGGCCCCAGGTAGACCTGCTGCGCAGGCTCTCATCTAGCTGGCAGGTCCGAAGGCTCGCCTGTGGGGGAGAGGTTTGGAAAGATTCATCAACACCCCGAGCTCGGCTCGGCCTCAGGTAGACTCGCTGCGCATGCTCTCGTCTAGCTGGCGGGTCCGAAGGCTCGCCTATGGGGGAGAGGTCTGGTTAGCTTCATCTAGTTGGTTGAAAGATACACGGGCAAGACTCTGGCCCGGACCGGAGGCAAGGCCCCAAAGGTCTCGGCCCTAAAAGGGGTCTCGGCCCAAAAGGGTCTCGGCTGAAAGAAGCCTCGACTCGAAGGCCTCGGCTAGGGGGTTCTCGCAAAAGAAGGCTCCCTGGCAGACCTAGGCAAGATAACTCAATCAATGGCGCAAGGCTCCCGCCCGGTCGATCCCCAAGGAAGGTTAACTTAAAGAGACTAAAGGTCTCGGCGGAAGCCCGCGCGGAAGCCACTCGGCTGACTAATCTACTCGTTCGAACACACACCGGCAATAAAAATAAAACTTTGTATTATACTCAACGATTACAGGGGTTTAGAGCTTCTCGCTCGTTACAAAAGAATATCAAAAATAAAAAGGCGCTTCACGGGGATGCGCTGTAATCCCCGCTAGTGCTCTCGCCAGAGTCCTCGTCAGAGCTCGCTTCAGACGTCTCGCCGGCCTCGGTGGAAGACTTCGGGACATCTGAGGGAGGAGAGTCCGGCGCGCACGGGGGCTTCGGCACTGGGTCGAACAGCCAGGGGAGGAGTTGGCGAGCGTTGATGGTTGCGCCATCCTCCCGAAGCAGCTTCGCGTCTCGCAACGTCTCGATGGTCAGCTTGATGGTGGCCTGAGCATTCGCCTGCAGCAGCTTGTTGATGTCGTACACCGAGAACTGGCGGCTCTCCAGTCTTTCGTCAAGCGTCGAAGGTGGGCCTTTCGCCGCTTCTGCACGCTGGAGTTGGTCCCTCAGCAGGACGTTCGCGTATCGAGCATCAGCCAACTCCGCACGAAGCGTCGCGGCTTGGGCGGAATCCTGTGAAGAAGAAATCAGCTCAGTAAATATCGCGCAAACGAGACTTCGAGAAGCGAGAGCGGGGGCCGAGGAGATCTCGCTTACCTCGACGGCGGGATGCAGAGACAACGCTTCTAGGGCTTTCGCCAACTCCTGGTGAGCACTCGCAAGCTCTGCCTCCGAAGCACGTGTTCGGGCCACCGCCTCTTCTCTCGCCTTGTACATGTCGGCGAAGTTCTTGTCGATGCTGATGCTTCGACGCGCGCACATATGCGCAAGCTCGAACCCGCGTAGTAGGGCCCGGATAGAATCGAAAGCCAGGAGCCGGGTGGGCATCTGGTCGAAGATACTGGCGTCCTCTCGGCTGTAGAGGCCATAGCCAAGCGCGAAGGCTTCGCCAGTAACCTCCTCCTGCTCCACCCAACTGGGAAGGAGCGTTGAAACCTTGACCAGGTTGGCTTCGGGATCCCATTAGAGCAGGGGCTTCCCCTCGGCGTCAAGATGCTTCACACCGAAGCCGTAATTTCTGTGCCCTTTCGGCACTTCCTTGGGCGGGGTCCGGTCGAAGGTCTCGACGACCGCTCCCTCTCCTTCCGCCGCGTTAGCGGCCGGTGGGTTCTCGGCAGCGGCCTCGGTACGCCTCCTGGCGGCAGCGCCCATCTCGCTGGCCATCCGGAGCAGTTCTTCGAAGGACTCGCCCGGGGCGGGAGGCCGGGCAGGCGAGACGGCCAAGCCCTTACCCTTATCCGCAGCGGATGGCTTCGGCCTCTTCAGCGGTCGCGGGGCGGGAGCGGGGCCTTTCCGTTTCTTTGCTCCGGTCGACAAGGTTAGAGCAGGCTCATCTCGGCAGGCGGTAGCGCTAGCCTCCACGAGAGCGAGAGAACCTCTCGCGGCCAGGCCCTCGGCACCTCGGGCTTCAGCAAAGGGTTGGCGCAGGGGGACCTCCCGCTCTCCTGCAAAGTTAAAATACTTCAGCACAAGAAGATCCTTGACAAGGGATTGAATCTGGGGCGAGACCGTACCTTCGCCCGGGTGGACGGGTGGAAGGGAGTCGACGTCTCGCCTGAGGAAGAGAACGTCGAACTCCTTGGTTCCAAAGAATTCTAGGATTGTGCTCTCGCGCGATCCCAGGGTAGGAGGTTTGTAGGAGGCATTCTCATATTGTACAGGCTGAAGCGGGACGTTGCCGAAGTCCCCGCTGACATAGACGAACTTCTCGCCCCAGTGATGATGCTTGTTGGCGAGACCGGTGGTCTTGAGCAGCTGCCCGGAGAAGAAGACCACCCCTCCCTTGGCGCAGAAGTTGAACAGCTTCCGGAAGATTGCCAAACTGAACTCGATCCTCTCGGATCGCATGTAGCATATGAATGCTATAAGGATCGCGACTGAGTTCGGGTTCAGTTGGGCGGGAACCACCCCATAGTAGCGGAGAGCAAGCCGAACCTCCGGCCAAAGGGGAAGGCGGAAGCCCACCTCGAAATGCTCGAGGGGGATGGCGAGCTCTCCCGCCTCCAGAGTATTCACCTTATCGTGATTACCCGGGTTCCGCGCCGAGAAGCCAGCGGGAATGTAGCGGCTGATGATCAGGTTATATTCATCTAAGGTGAGCGTGCAGGAAGGGAAGAGGTGTTTTCGGAAGGCTTCCGCGCAGTGGGCGCGACCCTCGTTCTCGCCAGGCATAGTGGGTTTGCGAGTGAGAGCGAGAGCTGAAGAAAGGTGAAAGCGGAAGCAAGAACGCGAGAGCAAGAAAAGGGGGTTGAGATTCCGGATCGGAGAAATAAATGCGGTTGGTAGGCATCCCTATTTATAGGGAACCATGATCATGGCGGCTCCGTCCGATAGAGAGAGAAAATGACGGCGGAGCGCAGCTGTCACGATCTGAACCGGTGATGCCTCGGTTTTCCCCCTAAGAATGACAGCAGTCGACGATCGCCTCTCATAGGCGCGAGCCTCTTGGTTTTGGCGCAAGCTTCTTAGCTTTGGCGCAAGCGACCTAAGTCTAGCATGTTCTTAAAATTCACAGCGCAATGAAGAGAGAGATAAGTAATAGCGTGCTCTCGCGGCCGAGAGCTAGATAAAGTTAACAGTAGCAGTTGTTACATTCGTTAAGGGTACATGGAGGAAGGGAAGGCTAAAGAGGAAGAAGGGGCGAGACCTAGAAGAACTAATACGGCTCCCAGCGCCATCGCCCTCGTTCTCGCCGCCTGGTTCGCGGAGGGGCCAGCGGGTTGAAGTAAGAGGACAGCGTGGTGCACCCCAGGTTGATCCGCCTAGCGTGATCCCGGATCTGCGCGATGCATCTCCCTGGCGAAGACTGGGCGGAAGGTCCTCCCGGCCGATCAGCCTCTCCCAAGAAGAAATCCCGTTCCAGGGCCTCCAGCCTTTGTTCCACGGACTCGCGAAACGCTCTTGCCGCGGCAGCATGGGCGCGGTCTCGCCGTATGAGCTTGGCCAAAATGGCCGAGATCTTTTTCCTCCGCTCCTTCGCATTCCCGGCGCCGTTCAAGGTTTCCTCTATCTCGCCAGACGAAGGAGGAAGGGAATCGTCTTCCTCTTCTTCTTCTTCTTCTTCTTCTTCTTCTCTTTCTTCTTCTCCCTCCTCGTTAGCTCCCGGCTGAGAGCTGGGGTCCCCTGCGAAAAGTGCGCTCAAGGTCATGATTAAGGCTTAATGATCAGCCAACAAAAATGTCTCGCATACCTGTAGTCTGGCGAGAGCCATTGACTGGCAACAGATGAGAAGGCCCGACCCCTCCGTCGGTTCCATAAAGAAGGTGGAGAGGCTTACCCCGCCCTGGGCGAAAGGGTTTATGCACAGGGGTCCCGGCCGGGCCGGAAGCATGGAGAGGGTTGTCCTCTCCCGAGGGACGATCGGCATCCTTAGGGGTAGTGGAGGGCTGAAGGGCCACCCCTCCCGCCGGCAGGGCGGGATTTTCCGCAGAAGGAATCGCCGCACCGGTTCTCGCTTCATCTTCCCGGGTGGCGAAACCCGGGAGGGCGGAAGCTGGCTCTGCGAGAAGGCAGTTCAGAAAGGGAAAGGGGTGATTGAACTAGCGAGAAGTAGCAGAAAGCGTACCTATCACCTGGGTCCCGGCCGGAGGAATTTCCTCCGAGACCCTCGTCCGATCCTCGGGAGGGGGAGCTGACAAATCGGGGGGAATCGGGGAAGACCCGACGTCGTCGTTAGGAAGGTATTCCTGCGAGAGGCCACGTTAGCTGTCGGGCCTGTAGCATAAGCATCTTGGTAAGCTTGGCCGGAAGGCATACCTTCTGCTGGGAGGGGGCCTCCGCGGGATTGGGAGTAGGAGAAGGTGGGTCCCTGTTCTCGCAAGCAAGGTCTCGCCGGACCACTTTCGCTTTTCGTTTTCCCTTTTTCTTTTTCGGCTCCGAAGGACCGGCGTTTGGAGATTTCCTCGATAGCCAGGGCGCCACCGCAGCGCAGTTAGCCAAGGCTCGCGCTTGAGCCGCGGCCAACCGATCCTGAAGGTCCTGCGGAAGTGGCTTGCCGGCGCGCTTAGCATACATCTTGGTATCGCACAGAAAGCCCCAGGCGAGAGCTCAGTAAAGAAGCAGTAGATCGGAGGCAAGACTTGTGGTCACCCGACGGCGTGTATTTATAGCCATAGTAGGGCCCTCCAAAAGATTCTCTTGGCTATCAGGCACGTGTTCAGCGAATATTTTGGGTTGGAATTGTCTTGTCGAGCGCAGAGCTAGCTCGAAAAGAGCGGGGATTGTGTACAACCCCATATTCGCTGGGTAGGACCCAGAAGACTAAGACTTCAGGGGTTGGGGTTGGGCTAGTCCCGGGTTAGCCCAAGGGCAGACTGGCAGAGTTCTCGCCTTTAGGGAGCTCCCGCCAACCAGTAGGCGAGATCGTTCGCGCCAGGACTCGGGTCTTCAGGTCGGCCGTAGGCTTCGGGACAGTAGAGCTCCCGCCTGGAAGGAACTCTCCCTGGGGGCGAGCGAAAGGGCGTCGAGTGAGCTCCACTCACTCAACGCCGAGTTCGGCAGAAGAGGGCGTTGAGTGAGCTCCACTCACTCAACGGCGTGGTTAGCAGAAGAGGGCGTTGAGTGAGCTCCACTCACTCAACGCCGTGGTTAGCAGTAAGGGCGTTGAGTGAGCTTCACTCACTCAGCGCCACGTCCAGCGACAGTGGCATCACGAATACCGGGAGCGAGAACCCTCTCGGCGGGAGATCTCGCCAAGATAAGCCAAGCTGGGGCTCAGCAAGAGCCTTCTCGCCCGGGGTTCTCGCCAAGCAGGTCCAGGTGGTGGGGCCCAGCCCCTAGGAAAAGATTATTTTAATATTATTATCCCCGGGTAAAATTACTTGTATGCCCCCAGGATAACATCGGGATCGGGCTATTGGCAGACCCTTCAGGGGTATTTCAGTATTTTCAGGTCAGGGGAAGACTATAAAAAGACCCATAGGGGCTCTTTGGAAGGCAGGGCTTTTCATTATTCTCTAACTCTAGTGCTTTCTGAAGAGCTCCCAGCCCAGCATTTGGCTTTGGAGGGGAAGCTCTCAGAGATCTTCCGGGTGTGAGGTGGGACCTCCCAGCTGAGGCTTTGGGTCAGTCTTTTGACCTTAGCAGCCAGTCAAGGGTCGAGATTTGAGAGAAGTAGGCGTCGGCTGCACTTTGGTTTGTGAACATTCGTTGGGGTCAATTTTGGCTTCAACAGAAAGGAATGAGAAGCTCCTATATCGAACAGTGTTTTCGCCGGATAGCCCGATATCAGGACAAAGCCTAATACAAATAATTTATAAACAGACAACGTACAAGGTACTGAGTATGGAAAGTATTAAAAATTGAATCTTAATTCATACCTGTAACAACATCGCTTTGTTTTATGGCCTCCTGTAGGCCAAGATTATATACTCGGGGTTGCGTCTGGGATGCAGTTGATTCCATCACTGCCTTTCCCTTTTCTGCATAAGACGCACCCTCCTTCTTTTCCACCTTTGGAGGGCCACTCCTACAATCACGAGCCAAATGACCCACCTTTCCACATGTATAACATGTGTGAGGGTCTCTACCAGTAGTTGCTCCTGAAGTAAAGGTAGAAGGAGCCGGTGCAGAAGTTTTGGCTTCTTGTTCCACCATTTGTACCCAGCCTTTGAAAAACTAGGTGTCTTGAAATATGGCTTCTTCACCGCCCAATCACTTTTACGCTGCACGCGTTTAATGTCCAACTCGAGGGAACGAGCCGAATTGACCAAGGTAAGGAAACCTTGTGTCAACGGTCCTGAAAGAAGCAACAACAAATAATCTCGCAGCCCTTCATGGAACTAAGACGTCTTTCGCTCCTCATCAGCAAGCGTTAAGTCTGCATATCGTCCTAACCTCGTAAACTCTTGTAAATAGTCGTCCACCGACATTTCACCTTGAGTTAACCTTTGGAATTGGCGTTCCATTGCAATCCGCTATGCAGATGGAATGTATCTTGCCAAGAAACACCTTGAGAACTCTTTCATCGAGATCTCGTACAATGTCCGACCAGTAAACTGGTGCAACTCTAATTCTTGCCACTAAAGTCTCGCCTCGCCTTCAAGTAAGAAGGTCGCTATCGAGATCTTCTGCCACTCCACCGTTTCTGTTGCTGCCAGTATTTGCTTCACTCTCGAAAGCCAATCCTCGCCTTGTGTAGGGGTTCCAATACCCACGAACATCGGCGAATTGAAACTCATTACGTGTTTCAACTGCCCTTCTATCGCCCGCCTTGTGGTTATTGGCTCAACGACCACTTGTCTCACTGCCATTTGTTCACCCACGCCAACCAGTTTCTGTACCACATCAGGATTAGGAGGTTCCCTCTGACCTCCTGGTTGCGTATTCAGTATTGCGGCGATAGCTTCAACAGTTAACCGTATCGTTTCAGCAGACGGGAAAGGTGTTTGCACCTCATTTGGTGCATTGCTCTCCGCTGAGCGTTGGGGTTCTTGACAGGAAAGGTGTTTGCCAAAAGCAATCATAGGAACATACAAGTTCCTCAAACATGTGTATTTTCATTCCTAAGTGGACATTCATGAGTTCATTTTTGTTATAATGGTAGCGCACAAACACGTGCTCACGACCCCTTAAAAGAATTCGACCACCAATTCGAAAAGGAAGACCGTGAACGAAATCTGATACCAATTTTGTAACGCCCTCATCCGTCTTATAGCATATGACAGAAGGTCCGGTCGGGGCCCGATGCCATATAACACAAAAAGTTAAGGAGGTTACTAGTTGTTTCCAAATCCAAGTTCAATTAAGAACGTATCCTAACTCAGAGCATTCTAGCGAAAGTATTTACTTTATGAACCTGAACATGAAGAAATTCCCACTAATAAACAAAAATGATATATATCAACATATAACACAGGTTTCGGCCGTAGCCTTATTATAACTGTTTCATTTAACAAAAAAGTTGGTTTAATACTTCGGCACGCTGGCCGACCACACATGAGAACAGTAAATAGTTCGTCTTTGGGCTTTTGAGGGCCAGCCAAATGCAGCACAAGGGCTTCAGCCCGCTACTTCCCAATTGGCTCTCCAGCACATGCATATAACAGCCCACAAAAACTTGGAAAACAAAGCAACAGTCAGTATTTTTGCTGACCCATTTATAATGATCTCACCCCTTACTCGCGGTGGCATTTCTCCATCCCTACAAATAATGCATCATATATATAGTGGCATTTACAATGTGCATGCAAGCACCATTTACCACAGACGTAGTGTAACATCCCATTTCCGGCTATACCCCTAGGAGTCGTTTGGTCGTGACAGAACCCTAGGAAGCCCAAAAATTGAAATAAATCGATCCAGATTTCGGGTCACGGGTTGGTCACGCCCGTGACTGACCCGTCACGCCCGTGACTTTGGGCGTGACAACTTCGACGATCGTCGATCTCCGTGAGACGATCGTCGAACTTGCTGCCCGGGCATGTCACGCCCGTGACCAAGGTGTCACGCCCGTGACTTAGGGCGTGACTCCTTCGACGATCGTCGATCTCCGTGAGACGATCGTCAAACTTGCAGCCCGGGCATGTCACGCCCGTGACCAAGGTGTCACGCCCGTGACCTAGGGCGTGACTCCTTCGACGATCGTCGATCTCCGTAAGGAGATCGTCGAAATTGAAACTCGGGCCTGTCACGCCCGTGACCTAGGTGTCACGCCCGTGACCTAGGGCGTGACCACCCTTCGACGACCGTCGATCTCAATTCGACGATCGTCGACCCAGAATTAACCACCCGGGCCTGTCACGACCGTGACCTATGTGTCACGCCCGTGACCACCCTTCGATGATCGTCGATCTCAGTTCGACGATCTTCAATCCCAGAATTGGCTATCTGGGCCTGTCACGCCCGTGACCTATGTGTCACGCCCGTGACCAAGGCCGAAACGTCAGCCAGACTGGAAATTTTGGTAACCGACATTGTAATCAATTCTGATTATGGGAAGTTACACCCGGAGTATTTATGGGCCGTTTCCTTCTTTAATTATTTAAATAAATAAGGAAATGTTGATCCAATAGGAAATCACCACCTGGCGAACACTCTTTGTTTTCCAGCATTTCAACTGCCCTGCATCATAACCGAAACGTTAGGGGAGAACATTCATGACCATTAAGGATTTACCCTTTCATCTCCCCACTTGCTGACTTATAAAAGCCCACTTGGAGCAGGAGGAGAACTTTACACGCTCAATCAAACGGATCAGATCTTTGTTCTTGCTGTAGGAGGAGTTAGGCTACGCCACCACTGCGCCATGGCACCCCGTCGTTCATGTCGCCTCCAAACCGCGAACAAGGTCCTCCTCTGCTTCTTCTTTCATGGGTAGATCTTAGGATTCCTAAAAAGGAAGTTCGCGCTCAACGGAGCCGGACCCATCTCTCGTTTTCATGGAAAAACCATGAAAAACGTATTCTTGAGTTCGCCGGAAACCGCCATCTCCGGCGGCCCAATCACCGCCGATCGATAGCCGTCGCCTCAACGGAGGTGGTGGTGGTGGTGGTTGGCCAGGGAGGTGACCGAACTGCCGGCGACGGAGCGCGAAAGAGCTACAGGAAATATGAGTTTCTGTGTCTGGTTTTCGGGTTCTGTAGAAGATGAACAGTAAAAACTGTTTATAATATATAAATTATGTAAATAATTTTATAAGGAAAATATATTTGGATGGGCACATTTTGA
This sequence comes from Platanthera zijinensis, assembly GCA_039513925.1. Classification (NCBI taxonomy): domain Eukaryota; kingdom Viridiplantae; phylum Streptophyta; class Magnoliopsida; order Asparagales; family Orchidaceae; genus Platanthera; species Platanthera zijinensis. Next base: position 31,986,413 of record CM077086.1, read on the forward strand.
TGCTGCAAAACGAGGCATTTAGAGGCCGTTTTAGGAAAAGTGACCAGAAACAAAAGTCGTAGCCCGTCGAGTCTAGATTAATATAAAATTCGTTTCAACTCGTCTGGGTAAGCGGTTCGGCCGCAGCACCCGTTTTAGTGGGGGCTGTACCTAGAGTTGGGCAGAAATTTAAATGGATGCCCACTCTTCGAACCTTGACCAAATGACCTGAAATTTGGGCAGGGGGTTAACCTTAGTTATACTTAACGGCAGACCAAAAATGGGAATTTTTGGAGATACTTTGCCTAAAGTTTTTGTTTTAATTTAATAAACTTAGAGGAATTTATTTAAGTGGTCAAATGACCTCCAAACCCTCCCAAATCTTGGCGAGTGGTCCCTGGCTATTGAACCTAGATCTGTACAAAATTTCAACTCAATTGGTCGAGTTTTGAATAAGGAAGTATCAAGTCCTAGATAGGTCTTGGTGAGGGATACTTTGGGGAAAAAGTACGATTGGAAATGGAGTGGACAAATCTCCTCAAAAGAGGCTGATGTTGTGGCCACTGATTTGTTGAGTCTATGTCTATCCTCTTGGGTAATATAGTGTGGATTAGGGTGGATTTTACTCTATGAGATTGGCTCAAATCCAGTGGGCGGGAGTTTGGGATTTGTGAAGGACATAGGAGCAAAAGCTCTTGTATGCCCTTGAAATTTGGTGGAGAGGGGGATGATATGATGAAAACCCTCTGGTTGAAATAGTGAAGGAATTGGAGGTAATTAGGTACCTCGAAAGTTGAGATTTTGGATTAGGATAAAATTGTAATTTAGTTATTTTAAGCACTAAATCTAATCCAAAAATTATGAAACTTGGGAGGAGGGAGTTTTAGGATGTTTTCGACTTATGGTAATTTCCCTGGAATTTTATGATTAATAAATATTATACTTCATGTGTTAAATGATTATTAGCCCGATTTGTTGTTTCAATTATTTGGAAGTTTTAAATTAATTATAATTAGTTAAAATTCTGGATTTAGATCTTGACTAGTAGAACATTGATCCCTGAATGTTTATAGAATTTTATGTTGAGAAATTTTAGAGGTTCATTCACAATGTTTTAATATGGGATTTTAAACATAAAAATAAATTAGGGCTTGTACAATTGCTGGAAAATTATGATAAATGGAACTTAAGGTTTTTAGGCCCTTTTATATCACTGGGAATTATTTGGGAATTTTTAGAGTTACTGTTATAGCACTTTATTCACAAAGCATGTTAGCTTGTAATTTAGTGTTTGATTTATTATGATTTAATTACCAGTAAGAAAATTATGGGATTCTGTCAAAGTTATTTTCATGATGAAACTAGTACCCTGTATTTTATTTGAATTATTTGGAGGACAAATTAAGGTAGTTTATTCATTAAGCTTGAAATAACTGAAATAATGATTAAATAAGTTTAGGCCCTTGAAATTCATTGTAAAACTATCAAACTTTGGAAACTTGATATTTAGGCCTACTATTGTTTACCTTAATTTTTTGATAGCTGGAATCAACTAGAATGTTATACCTCATGTTCAAAATGATTATATTAGACCCTTAAGAATAAATAAATAAGTTATCGGATTTATTAGGAAAATTCCAATATTTTGGATTTAGGCAAATCTTGTTAGGATAGACCTCCGATAAATAAATTGTGGCATTTGGATGAAAAAGCAAATTACGTGTAATCTGGAATGTCGTGTAGCCTAGGTGAGTCCCTAGGAGGTTTGGTTTAGCACTGATGGTAGTTGGAAGATTAGGTTTTACGCGAGTATGGCGGAAGACCGTCTTTCCGTGTGGAGAGGATGAAGAGTCAAGCTACCCTAGGTTTAGTTTAATGCAACTCTTAAAGGGAAAAAGGTAAGGTGAGAAACCAATTAAAGTAAGTGCCTTGTGAAAGGGAACTTCGGGCCGTAATGCCTCCGTCTTGGTTCCTAGTGCCCCTTGAGAGCCCTTCACGGGGAATACCGGGGAGCTTCGGCTCGGTCGGTTTGGAGACGGACGTTTTTGTCCAGGGAGCTTCGGCTCGGTCGGTTTGGAGGCGGACGTTTTGGTCCGGGGAGCTTCGGCTCGGTCGGTTTGGAGACGGACGTTTTGGTCCGGGGGCTTCGGCTCGGTTTTTGTGTGTTTACGATTAAACTTGCATGTGCATAAAATAGGGAAAAGTTAAGGTGGTGGGTTTTCTATATCGGGCAGTTCGATTGCACCGACACCGATATCGTTGACTCGGCGAGGTGATTAGCACTTCGCCAACAGAAGTCTGGTGCGCCAGCCGGCAAGAGTATGCAGGCGTCCGCTTAGTGCACCAAGCGTTGAGGCATATGATAAGTCAGACCAGTGGTGCTTTTACTGGTTTTTAGGTGGGCGAGGCCCAACCCACCGCTTCCGTCCGCCACTACGGAGGTATCCTGGGAGGTAACGGCTCCGAAAGGGGGAACTAAAGGTCTGTGTGCACAGAGTCGGGTGTGTGAGTTGCACTTGCATGTTTCATCATACCCACATGCATGTCATAGCATAATCGATTCATTTAACCCTGACACCTAAAGTATAAGTGGTATGGGACGCTTATACATTAGGACCTGCCAAACGACCCCTTGGTCTATAGGCTTGTGTGGGCAAGTTTATAAATCAAAGGTTAATTTCAATATATATATACATGCTGTTGGTTGATAACCGTCACCCCAACGTATAAGTGGTATGGGACACTCTATACGATGGGAGCCTTGCAGAAGATCCCTTGGCTTATGCGCTTTCGCACATAAGTTGAGGTTACTTTTCTTACTTTCTGTTTTCTGTCATATTATTATAGAATTGCTAGATTAGTTCCGCTGCCATCTGTTTCATGATTAATCTCTACCTTCATGACCTTCCTTTTCTTCCACCCCGCTCGGTACCTAGGAGCCATGGGGGAAGGGGTAGGGGATAATAGGGCTTAGTCTTTATGACTAACAGTTTTCGAACCGCATCATATAGGGGATCGTGGAGCCCAGCATGGAGGAGCAGCCCCAGAGATCGGTGCGCCTGGAGATGGGGCAGTCTAGCTCCGGAGTTCATACAGCCGGGACCGTGAGTCTCGACCCTGAGTAGTTTCTAGTGTTTGCTTCCGCATTGAGTGATATTGTAGTGAGGACATGATGTAACGGGCATAAGCCCGCATTTATAGTACTCTGATTATTGTTATTCTGCGGACACTCCCTTCGTGGAGTTTTTATTTATATGTGATTTATTATTATGGACTGCATTGCTCTTACTTCAATTATTGTGCATATTTCTGTGATCGAGTTGGCCGGCAGAATCGGCGCCTTGTGGTGATGACCCTTCAGGACGTGAAGGTGTCACCGCAAAGCGGCGATTCTAGGCCTAAGACCCCGGTAGTTTTTAAAAAAAAAGGAGGGGTCTTACAAGTGGTATCAGAGGAAACATCGATCAGAAGAAAGTAGCAGTCCACAAACCCTGGGTCACCCCCGCGCGAGTTTAGTTTGGGGATAAACTAAGCAGCGGAAGCAGTGGTGTGCCCATATGGTGATCACATATAAATTGTCCACTTCTTCAACAAATGAAATTCTTCTTTGTAGCTTGAGGCAAACCCTGCCCCCAGCAGGGAGATCCTCCGGCTGTAAAGACCTCATCTTATAATTCTTTAGTCAATAAGTTAGACTCAACCTAATCGGACACATGACTAACCATGACGACTTATAGCATGCCCTAGTTCGAAATAGACCCTGGGTATGAACTTGTTTAAGGTAAGGAGATACCCAAACAGAATAAAATGAGGAGTTTAACATGAGAATGACAACCTGATAGATAAACTCAGGTGACCCTACGACCCTTATCAAGAATTACTCAAATCAGTAGACTGCTTTAAGGAGAATTGAGATCAATAATATTTTAGCAGAATGGTAGAAGACAAGTAGTCTTAACCCTCGTACCGGTAATAAGATTACTCGGAGACAACCACCAAGACAAACACCGAGGGCCGGATAGGAATTCAAGTTCGGAAGATACCCATTTGGGATTAGGAACATTTTGACTGGGATAAGGTTGTCATAAATATGACTCAGAGAGTTTTATGTATGAAGTATATCAACAAGTTTCAGGTTGGAACCCTAAGTCGAGGATTGATGCCCTAGGGATTGTGCACCCAACTGGGACGGAGATAACATGGTAATATCAAAGATGCTTAGCCCAAGGTAGGTAGGGGCTTATCTTTTGTTTATTAGGGGCTAAACTTTTGTTTATTGGGCAAATTAGTATTGGCTTGGGTTCCCTCGGACCTAGTTTAGGGAATGTGGCACTTCCGAAGACGGGCCCCAGGTTATGTCCATGGAGCTAGTTCGGTCCTTCAGAGATATGCAGATATCCCTAGTGTTCGAGGATGATCCAGAGCTATATAGGGAGTATCTGGCATCGATGGTGGCCATAGATGATATTCGGGACCGCATCCGGGACGAACAAAGGACATATGCATGGGCAGAGCCGATATTCCGAGCCTTGGAGGAGGGTTCGACGGGAGATTATTCCCTGAGAGATGGTCTGCTACATTTCAGAGGCAGAGTATATATACCCGCAGGAGGCCAGATCTGAGAGGATATTATGACGGAGGCGCATTGCAGCCGGTACTCTGTGCACCCGGGGATCACAAAGATGACCGCTGATCTGAAGAAGATGATGTTTTGGCCGGGCATGAAGAAGGACATTACGTACTTCATGACCTATTGCGAGGCATGTCAGTTGGTGAAGGCGGAGTGCAGGAACCCCGCAGGATTGTTGCAGCCACTCCCGGTGCCGGAGTGGAAGTTCGACGATATGGCTATGGATTTTATACATGGTCTTCCCCGGTCTCGGATGGGGAACGACTCGATCTGGGTGATTGTTGATCGGTTGACGAAGGTGGCCCGCTTTATACCGATCAGGAAGGATGACTCAGTGGGAGTGCTGGTACGGAAGTTCGTGGAGCAGTATATTCGATATCATGGCGTGCCCCGGACGATAGTGTCGGACCGCGATGGACGGTTTACATCCAGGGAGTGGCAGTCAGTGCAGGCATATTTAGGCACCTGGTTGACTTTTAGCACGGCCTTCCACCCTCAGACGGACGGGCAGACAGAGCGCACCAACCAGACCTTGGAGGATTTACTACGACTGTGTATACTGGACCGAGAAGAGCCGTGGGAGAAGATGTTACCGTTGGTTGAGTTCTCCTATAACAATAGCTACCAGTCCAGCATCAGGGTGGCGCCTTATGAAGCCTTGTATGGAAGAAAATGTAGGACCCCGCTTTCTTGGGTTCAAGACGAGGATCCGAAGGTGTTGGGATCGGATTTTGTTGAAGACACCGAGGCTCAAGTGAGACTGATCAGAGATAGGATGTTGGAGGCGCAGAGCAGACAGGCTAAATACTATGACGCCCGGCACCGTCAGGTGGAGTTTCGGGTAGGAGATCGAGTGTTCTTGAAGATCCGGCCCATGCACGGAGTCTCACGGGTGCGCGGTTGGAGGAAGAAGCTCAGCCCAAGGTATATGGGCCCTTACCGGATCCTGGAGCGGATCGGACCCCTAGCCTACAGGCTAGAGTTGCCGCCAGAGCTGGCAGCTCTACACGATGTATTCCACCTTTCTTTGCTGAGAAGGGCTCTACTACGCCCGGAGCAGCGGATTTTGACCACCGAAGGGCCGGTAGCTTCAGACCGATCTGTTCACTTGGAGCCGGTTCGGATCAACGACAAAGGAGTACGGATCTTGCGCCGCAAAAAGATCCCCTTAGTCAAGGTTCTGTGGAGAAACCACGGTCAGGAGGAGCACACCTGGGAACCGCAGGATCTGATGAGGCAAAGATACCCGGAGTTGTTCAGTCAGGTACATCTCACCACCTCTCGGTATACTATAGATTGCCTTCTTGTTTTGGACAGTTAAGACTAGATAAGGAAAATTCAGGACCTAGGTATGCACACTCAATCAGAAAGGTAGGGGCTAATCTTTTGTTTATTGGGGAGATTGTCTTTGTTTATCAAACGAATAGTCTCCTGAACCCAATAGAAAGATCGTATGGGATGTTACAAGTTTAATTTATTCTGATAGAAATCCCCGCAGGCTCAACCTCAATTTCGGGGACGAAATTTTTGTTTTGTTTATTGGGATTTGTAACATCCCATTTCCGGCTAGACCCCTAGGAGTCATTTGGTCGTGACAGAACCCTAAGAAGCCCAAAAATTGAAATAAATCGATCGAGATTTCGGGTCACGGGTTGGTCACGCCCATGACTGACCCGTCACGCCCGTGACTTTGGGCGTGACTACTTCGACGATCGTCGATCTCCGTGAGACGATCGTCGAACTTGCTGCCCGGGCATGTCACGCCCGTGACCAAGGTGTCACGCCCGTGACTTAGGGCGTGACTCCTTCGATGATCGTCGATCTCCGTGAGACGATCGTCGAACTTGCATCCCGGGCATGTCACGCCCGTGACCAAGGTATCACGCCCGTGACCTAGGGCGTGACTCCTTCGACGATCGTCGATCTCCGTAAGGAGATCGTCGAAATTGAAACTCGGGCCTGTCACGCCTGTGACCTAGGTGTCATGCCCGTGACCTAGGGCGTGACCACCCTTCGACGACCATCGATCTCAGTTCGACGATCGTCGACCCAGAATTAACCACCCGGGCCTGTCACGCCCGTGACCTATGTGTCACGCCCGTGACCACCCTTCGACGATCGTTGATCTCAGTTCGACGATCATCGAACCCAGAATTGGCTATCCGGGCCTGTCACGCCCGTGACCTATGTGTCACGCCCGTGACCAAGGCCGAAACGTCAGCCAGACTGGAAATTTTGGTAACCGACATTGTAATCAATTCTGATTATGGGAAGTTACACCCGGAGTATTTATGGGCCATTTCCTTCTTTAATTATTTAAATAAATAAGGAAATATTGATCCAATAGGAAATCACCACCTGACGAACACTCTTCGTTTTCCAGCGTTTCAACTGCCCTGCATCATAACCGAAACGTTAGGGGAGAACACTCATGATCATTAAGGATTTACCCTTTCATCTCCCCACTTGCTGACTTATAAAAGCCCACTTGGAGCAGAAGGAGAAGTTTACACGCTCAATCAAACGGATCAGATCTTTGTTCTTGCTGTAGGAGGAGTTCAGCTACGCCACCACTGCGCCATGACACCCCGTCGTTCATCTCGCCTCCAAACTGCGAACAAGGTTCTCCTCTGCTTCTTCTTTCATGGGTAGATCTTAGGATTCCTAGAAAGGAAGTTCGCGCTCAACGGAGCCGGACCCATCTCTCGTTTTCATGGAAAAACCATGAAAAACGTATTCTTGAGTTCGCCGGAAACCGCCATCTCCGGCGGCCCAACCACCGCCGATCGATAGCCGTCGCCTCAACGGAGGTGGTGGTGGTGGTGGTGGTGGTTTGCCAGGGAGGTGACCGAACTGCCGGCGACGGAGCGCGAATGAGCTACAGGAAATATGAGTTTCTGTGTCTGGTTTTCGGGTTCTGTAGAAGATGAACAGTAAAAACTGTTTATAATATATAAATTATGTAAATAATTTTATAAGGAAAATATATTTGGATGGGCACATTTTGATGCTGCAAAACGAGGCATTTAGAGGCCGTTTTAGGAAAAGTGACCAGACACAAAAGTCGTAGCCCTTCGAGTCTAGATTAATATAAAATTGGTTTCAACTCGTCTGGGTAAGCGGTTCGGCCGCAGCACCCGTTTTAGTGGGGGCTGTACCTAGAGTTGGGCAGAAATTTAAATGGATGCCCACTCTTCGAACCTTGACCAAATGACCTGAAATTTGGGCAGGGGGTTAACCTTAGTTATACTTAACGGCAGACCAAAAATGGGAATTTTTGGAGATACTTTGCCTAATGTTTTTGTTTTAATTTAATAAACTTAGAGGAATTTATTTAAGTGGTCAAATGACCTCCAAACCCTCCCAAATCTTGGAGAGTGGTCCCTGGCTATTGAACCTAGATCTGTACAAAATTTCAACTCAATTGGTCAAGTTTTGAATAAGGAAGTATCAAGTCCTAGATAGGTCTTGGTGAGGGATACTTTGGGGGAAAAGTACGATTGGAAATGGAGTGGACAAATCTCCTCAAAAGAGGCTGATGTTGTGGCCACTGATTTGTTGAGTCTATGTCTATCCTCTTGGGTAATATAGTGTGGATTAGGGTGGATTTTACCCTATGAGATTGGCTCAAATCCAGTGGGCGGGAGTTTGGGATTTGTGAAGGACATAGGAGCAAAAGCTCTTGTATGCCCTTGAAATTTGGTGGAGAGGGGGATGATATGATGAAAACCCTCTGGTTGAAATAGTGAAGGAATTGGAGGTAATTAGGTACCTCGAAAGTTGAGATTTTGGATTAGGATAAAATTGTAATTTAGTTATTTTAAGCACTAAATCTAATCCAAAAATTATGAAACTCGGGAGGAGGGAGTTTTAGGATGTTTTAGACTTATGGTAATTTCCCTGGAATTTTATGATTAATAAATATTATACTTCATGTGTTAAATGATTATTAGCCCGATTTGTTGTTTCAATTATTTGGAATTTTTAAATTAATTATAATTAGTTAAAATTCTGGATTTAGATCTTGACTAGTAGAACATTGATCCCTGAATGTTTATAGAATTTTATGTTGAGAAATTTTAGAGGTTCATTCACAATGTTTTAATATGGGATTTTGAACATAAAAATAAATTAGGGCTTGTACAATTGCTGGAAAATTATGATAATTGGAACTTAAGGTTTTTAGGCCTTTTTATATCACTGGGAATTTTTTGGGAATTTTTAGAGTTACTGTTATAGCACTTCATTCACAAAGCATGTTAGCTTGTAATTTAGTGTTTGATTTATTATGATTTAATTACCAGTAAGAAAATTATGGGATTCTGTCAAAGTTATTTTCATGATGAAACCAGCACCCTGTATTTTATTTGAATTATTTGGAGGACAAATTAAGGTAGTTTATTCATTAAGCTTGAAATAACTGAAATAATGATTAAATAAGTTTAGGCCCTTGAAATTCATTGTAAAACTATCAAACTTTGGAAACTTGATATTTAGGCCTACTATTGTTTACCTTAATTTTTTGATAGCTGGAATCAACTAGAATGTTATACCTCATGTTCAAAATGATTATATTAGACCCTTAAGAATAAATAAATAAGTTATCGGATTTATTAGGAAAATTCCAATATTTTGGATTTAGGCAAATCTTGTTAGGATAGACCTCCGATAAATAAATTGTGGCATTTGAATGAAAAAGCAAATTACGTATAATCTGGAATGTCGTGTAACCTAGGTGAGTCCCTAGGAGGTTTGGTTTAGCAATGATGGTAGTTGGAAGATTAGGTGTTACGCGGGTATGGCGGAAGACCGTCTTTCCGTGTGGAGAGGGTGAAGAGTCAAGCTACCCGAGGTTTAGTTTAATGTAACTCTTAAAGGGAAAAAAGGTAAGGTGAGAAACCAATTAAAGTAAGTGCCTTGTGAAAGGGAATTCGGGCCGTAATGCCGCCGTCTTGGTTCCTAGTGCCCCTTGAGAGCCCTTCACGGGGAATACCGGGGAGCTTCGGCTCGGTCGGTTTGGAAGCAGATGTTTTGGTCCGGGGAGCTTCGGCTCGGTCGGTTTGGAGACGGACGTTTTGGTCCGGGGAGCTTCGGCTCGGTCGGTTTGGAGACGGACGTTTTGGTCCGGGGGCTTCGGCTCGGTTTTTGTGTGTTTACGATTAAACTTGCATGTGCATAAAATAGGGAAAAGTTAAGGTGGTGGGTTTTCGATATTGGGGAGTTCGATTGCACCGACACCGATATCGTTGACTCGGCGAGGTGATTAGCACTTCGCCAACAGAAGTCTGGTGCGCCAGCCGGCAAGAGTATGCAGGCGTCCGCTTAGTGCACCAAGCGTTGAGGCGTACGATAGGTCAGACCAGTGGTGCTTTTACTGGTTTTGAGGTGGGCGAGGCCCAACCCACCGCTTCCGTCCGCCACTACGGAGGTATCCTGGGAGGTAACGGCTCCGAAAGGGGGAACTAAAGGTCTGTGTGCACAGAGTCGGGTGTGTGAGTTGCACTTGCATGTTTCATCATACCCACATACATTTCATAGCATAATCGATTCATTTAACCCTAAAACCTAAAGTATAAGTGGTACGGGACGCTTATACATTAGGACCTGCTAAACGACCCCTTGGTCTATAGGCTTGTGTGGGCAAGTTTATAAATCAAAGGTTAATTTCAATATATATATACATGTTGTTGGTTGATAACCGTCACCCCAACGTATAAGTGGTATGGGACACTCTATATGATGGGAGCCTTGTAGAAGATCCCTTGGCTTATGCGCTTTCGCACATAAGTTGAGGTTACTTTTTTTACTTTCTGTTTTCTGTCATATTATTATAGAATTGCTAGATTAGTTCCGCTGCCATCTGTTTCATGATTAATCTCTACCTTCATGACCTTCCCTTTCTTCCACCCCGCTCGGTACCTAGGAGCTATGGGGGAAGGGGTAGGGGATGATAGGGCTTAGTCTTTATGACTAACGGTTTTCGAACCGCATCATATAGGGGATCGTGGAGCCCAGCATGGAGGAGCAGCCCCAGAGATCGGTGCACCTGGAGATGGGGCAGTCTAGCTCCGGAGTTCATACAGCCAGGACCGTGAATCTCGACCCTGAGTAGTTTCTAGTGTTTGCTTCCGCATTGAGTGATATTGTAGTGAGGACATGATGTAACGGGCATAATCTCGCATTTATAGTACTCTGATTATTGTTATTCTGCGGACACTCCCTTCGTGGAGTTTTTATTTATATGTGATTTATTATTGTGGACTGCATTGCTCTTACTTCAATTATTGTGCATATTTCTGTGATCGAGTTGGCCGGCAGAATCGGCGCCTTGTGGTGATGACCCTTCAGGACGTGAAGGTGTCACCGTAAAGCGTCGATTCTGGGCCTAAGACCCCGGTAGTTTTAAAAAAAAAAGGGGTCTTACACGTAGGCACTGTGGCCTCACGCCTCGTGTACTCAGGGCACATTCTCGGTGTACCGGACTTCCCATGTACCACCACGGTTCAGAGGTCCATGACATAACGGTCAACATTTAGCATTTATAATCTTTACGGCCCTCGGCCTGAGACTTTAGTCGTTACAACATACAACCTAAGACTCTCATTATGTGAACCTCACAACGCAATTTACTTTAGGCATACGAATGAGATGACCATAATGTGGATACTGTTCATCCTTGCCGGTGCTCAATTCATCAACATCACACTCGAGATGACGCAGGTCGGCTTCCCCTTGTCCGTACGGCGCATTGGCCTTAGCTGGACAATACATGCCCTCAGCTTCCATAGGGCTCTCACGACCGCTATAGTTGGCCTCCACGGCTCAACTTCATGTGATATGCTAGCCTCACGTCTTCACACCAATTCAGGCTGGCTCTCACGGCCACCATAGTTGGGTTTATACAACTCTCACCTTTCTCATACATTGACCCCCAGGTCTCAAGGAGACAGGCCAAACATCAAATATCTCACTGGGAGCTATCGCCGGCGACAGTCACTGTCGCCCGGCGACATCACCAATTCTAAGAATTGTGATTTCTTCTTCGGGCTTTTTCCCGGAGTTGCACTCCAGTACTTCCTGTTTCTCTCATTTCACAAGTAGAGCCCACAGACCCCATTTTTCAAGCGTTCATCTACATGTATATACACGGAGTCTTCTTCGACACGTAAAGCATAAAAACATCACCAATTCAGACCAACCTGTCCAAATGGGTTTCTCACAGCATGCATATTCCGTACTTTGCATTTCCGGATCTATATGCAAATTAAGGTTGTGATCATACTGATCGACCCAACGAAATCCACCCTTTTTCACCTTTTGGTGAGGGGTTCCATGCAAGAATGCATATTGAGGACTTCACTTGTCTGGGAAAAATTCGTTACCCTTGTAGTTTTCCTCGAAGCCATGGCGAAGCTCTCTGCGCAGATGGAAGTGAGCGTCTCACTTTCCCCTTCACGGATCTAGCCTCAAATACTGCTTCCGATGAGGGAATCTCCTTCAGCACCTTCACAAAACTCAGCCAAAACCTTTAGCTCCAGCCCTTTAGTTCTTTCCTCAAGAACTTGGATGAAATGAAGAGAGAGAGAGTGAGAAGGAAATAATGATTTCCTCTTCCAACACTCATCTGCATAAGTGGCCTCGGTTTTAACCCCGACCACACGATCAATCCATCAAAACGACGCAATGACTTGGATTTGAGTTAAAAAGGTCAACTTTTTCACTGTCACCGACGACAACGATTGTCGCACTACGATAGCGATTTAACCTCCTTTGACTCGTGTCATCCACCGCTTGTCGACCGTTTCACAGCCATCTGACACGTGTCCACTACCACGTGATACTATCGCCGACGACATCCACTATCGCCACCAGGTGATATCGTATTTTGAATTATTCGTCGAACATCGAACGTCGAACGTCGAACCAACACTTAACGCTGTCGCCGACCGGCGACATACACTATCGCCCGGCGACAGTGGCCAAACTTTTTGCTCACATTTTTGGGGTGTTACACGTGACCAGCATAGAAAATCCTTTGTGAGTTCAATGACTGGAAGTGAAGGACAAGGAGCTGATCCGACTGACTCGTTGCCTCCCCCCTTGCCACCCTCGGAATGTTCGAGGACTTCAAGAAGGAAGTCAGGGATCTAGTATTATTTGCACTCGTGGCTCGCGATGAGTGCTTGTCGCTCTCTATCCCAGTAGTCATTGCCCGGTATCTGGGCGAGAATGCCATCGTCAGGCGACCTGGGAAGGACGTTGTGGCGGAAGGAAGCGAGCAATATCTCCCAAGGCGAACATTATTCCCTAGTTCAGCAAGTGCGGGTAATGTCGGCGAGATGGTTGCATTTGCCCTAGTCCTTGAGGGGTTCCGCGAGCCGGAGATGTCCTACTTCACCGGAAGGGATGATCTGGTCCATTATATCCAGTGGTTCGAGAATGTTGTCTCGATTCGGCAGATGTAGGACGCTTTCAATTGCCGGCTCTTTGCCATAACCCTCAAGGAGAAGGCAAGAGATTGGTTCAATCATCTTCCTGCCAGCTCTATATATTGCTTTGAGGACCTGTGTCGGGGGTTCCTGCTGAGGTTTACAACTTCAAAAAAGAGGAAGAAGCAATCAGAGTCCATGTTTCTCATCGAATAGGGGGTGGAAGAGACATTGGGAAGTTATGTTGATTTGTTCCAGGAGGAGGTTCTCCAAGTTCAGGAGATGCCTAGACATACCCTCATGGTAGCCCTCACTCTAGGGCTGCGACAAGAATTCTTCAGAGTGGAGTTAAAGAGGGTGCCTCCACTGTCCTTCAAAGAGTTGATGGAAAGGGCAGCAAAAGAAGTCGAGGGAGAAGTGGAAAATCTGGAATTTGTTAGGAAATTAGTCGAGTGGGCAGTAGAGGAGGTGTGAGAGCCAGGAGGTGGCAAGAGTCAGGAGGAAAGAGGATAGAGCCCAGGAAGCGAGAGAAATAATAATAGAAGCCGATATGGGCCCTCAAAGAGTGGAATAACTAGCTAGGTTGGATACAGTATGAGTGGCACGACCACGACCAAAGAAGAGGTTTCTACAAAGGGGAAAACCACCAATGGGGCAAGACCGTTTCAACCCCCAGGTTGGAGGCAAGGCCAAAGACCTCCTCTCCCCGAGTAGCACTAGGCTATGGCGATAGCTCTGGGGAGGATGAGGAGAGGCATTCATAGGATAAGGAAGGAAGGCAGGGCAGATATGCCCTACTGCGATTTCCACCAGGAGGACGGCCATACAAAGGCTACTTGCCCGGAGTTTTTTGAGATGAGGAGTGCAAGGGAGCAGGCCCCGTAGTAGCAGAAACCCCGTCAGGAGGTGCAAATAGAAGAAGTTTTGTCAGGAGCGGATGACGTGGATAGGTGCAAGGATCAGGACAACGTAGGAGGTCGAGGAGGGATCAGAGTGATCCATGGGGGTGGGAGTCGAGGCCGCCCGTAAGGAGAGTGTCCACACCATGTACTATCGGAACGTTGCCTCGATGTCCCAAGTCCCGCACCCAGATGAGAAGATCACCTTCTACCGGAAGGATATGATTGATAATGAGGATCCATTCTGCGATGCGTTGGTAATCCAAGCCTCCACCAAAAATTTCACTGTCTCCCGGATCCTCATCGACAACGGAAGCTCCATCAACATCGTTTTCAAAAAGGCATTTGACGCAAGGTAAGGCCAGGAGGGCACTGGCCTTAGATGGACCTTTGTTCGGATTCTCCGGAGAGAGGAAGGAGGTGGAAAGGGGAGTGTGGCTTCATATCACCTTGGGAGCAGTCCAGGAACTACATGTTCGTCATCGTGGACGCTCCTAGTAGCTATAATATGATTTTCGGGCTGCCCCTCATCATCTCCTTCCACTGCGTACCCTCATCTTTTCACCAATACCTCAAGTTCAATATCGATGGAATCAAGGTTCGGGTCCGGGGAGACCCCAAGATGGCGAGGGAATGTTGTGTCACTGTGGTCAACACCATCTCATGATAAGAGGGAACTAAGGAGATGGAGAGATAAATGGAGGAGTTGTCTAGGAAGGAGGCCATGGGAGGTGCAGAGGAGATGGAGATGGAGGAGGTAGAGATCCGCGCCTATGTAGGGGCAGTGAAGGAATTTCAGGAAGAACATGCCAGGGTGATGGCAGAGGAGGAAGTCGAGGATGAGGAGACCCTCGTCCCAGGAGAGGGGCAGTAGGCGGGTAGGAAGAGCAGTCCCGGCTGGAGGTGGTGAAAGAAGTGGTGGAGCTAGAAGTCTTCACCTACGGGGGAAGGGTGGAGAAGGTGCTTGTCAGTGGGGGGTTGAGCCTGGAGGATCAGGAAAGGATGTTAGAATGCATCCAGAAAAACATGGATATTTTCGCATGGAGCATGACAGACATGTTAGGGATTGATGCAGATGTGGATTCCCATAACCTCAACCTTGATCTCGGTGCTCGCCTCATCCGGCAGAAGAAGTGGTCCACTGCCGACAAGCTGGCCCAGCCCATCCGAGAAGAGGTGGGTAAGCTTCTTAAGGCAGGATTTGTATCCGAGATTCAGTACCAAGGTTGGGTCTCCAATGCGGTGATGGTTAAGAAGGGGGACTAGCGCTAAAGAATGTGTATCGATTTTTCACTTTTGAATAAAGCATGTCCTAAGGATTGTTATCCCCTGCCTCGAATCGACGCGCTGGTTGACTTAGTCGTTGGTTTTTCTCTAATGAGTTTTCTAGATGCCTTTTCAGGATACCACCAGATCAGGATGCACCCGCCAAACATTAAATATGTTTCCTTCATTACAAGAGACGGGTGTTACTATTACAAAATGATGCCCATTAGGCTGAAAAATGCAGGAGCAACGTATCAGAGAATGATGGACCGGGTCTTCTGAGAGCATACGGGAAAGAATTTGGAGGTGTACGTGGATGACCTCATGGTGAAGATTCGGGATGCCAAATGTCATCTCCAAGATTGGAGGAGACCTTCAACACCCTGCAAAAGTATAAGATGAGGTTGAACTCCCTAAAGTGTGTTTTCAGGGCAAGCAGGGGAAAGTTCCTGGGTCACCTCCTTACCCCTGCGGGGGTGGAACCCAACCCTGGTAAGGTGAGGGCGATCATGGAGTTGAGGTCACCGCGAAATGCAAAATAAGTCCAGCGCCTGACAGGGAAGCTTGCAGGGTTGAGCAGGTTCCTCTCTCGGGCAGGAGAAAAATGTTCGCCTTTCTTCAAAGTGTTGAGGGGGACAGAAATTTGAATGGTCTGAGGAATACGAGAAGGCTTTTCAAGCCCTGAAGATACAGCTCACTCATGCTCCTCTTCTCCATGGACCAAATGAGGGGGAAGATTTATCCATATACCTTGGTGTCAGGGCTGAGGGCGTGAGCTCTATCCTGGTCCGGTAGGAGGGAAAGAAGCAGCTGCCAATCTATTATATGTGCAGGGTCCTGAGGAAGACAGAGCTTTGATACCAGATTCTTGAGAAGTTGGCTTTCACTTTTGTCATCTCAGCTCGGAGGCTCATGCCGTACTTCCAGGCGCATTCAATCTGGGTGGTGACTGTCCACCCCTTCACAACATCTTTGAAGGGGTGGAACATTCAGGGAGGCTGGAAAAATGGTTGGTAGAGCTAAGCGAGTTATACATATCTTTTGTCCCTCGCATCTCGATAAAGTCCCAGGCAATGACCGACTTCTTGGCTGACTATGTGGTTGAGGTGGCAGAGACAGAGCTTAGTTGTCTGGTTCCCTGGAAGGTGATGGTGGATGGCGCCTCGGAAAGACATTCTTTGGGAGTAGGGTTAATCCTGGAGAGTCATCAAGGAATGAGGATGGAGCAGACAGTGGTCATTCACTTTCCTATTACCAACAATGAAGCGGAGTATGAGGCAATAATAACAGGGTTAAGTCTTGCAAGGTAGCTGAGGGTGCATGACGTGGACGCGATAATAGACTCCCTCGACTTGTCCTCTCAAATCAACGACGAGTTCGAAGCAAGGGAGCCTACTCTCCAATTATACCTGACAAAGGTGAAGGGTATCATCGACATGATCCAAAAATTTTCCATCTGACATGTGATGCGGGAAGAAAATGTAAAGGCAGATCGATTGTCCAAGTTTGGACCCCGTACGGGAGGAACCATGTCTGACCTATTCTGCCCTTCTATTGAAGAGGGGACCTGATGAAGGTGAACCAACGCTCCTCATGGATGTACCCTTTTGTAGCTTTCTTATCTACGGGGGAGTTCCCGGAAGACCTGGACAAGAAGCGCTTTAATTATAAGTTGATGTACTACCTAATACGCAATGGGAATCTATATAGAAAGACCCTCTCGGGATTTCTAGCACGTTACGTAGCTTAGGAGGAGGTCCCAAGAAATTTGGAGGAAGACCATTCCGGTGAGTGCGGGAGCCACTCAGGAAGTAGGACTCTGGAAGGAAGAATATGGAGGCAATGGTATTTTTGGCCAACCCTAGGCCGGGATGCGACCGAATTTGCAAAGGAATATCAGAAAAGCCAGTTGTTTGCTCCTCTCCAAATACTGCCAGCTAAGAGGATCAGAAGCATCACTGCGCCTTGGCCCTTCGCTATTTGGGGAATGGATCTTGTGGGGCCCTTACCCCAGGCCAGCGGGCAGAGAATTTTCCTACTGGTATTATTTCTCTAAGTGGATGGAGGTCAAGGCGCTGGCCAAGGTGACCTCTCAGGTGCTTTGCAACTTTGTATGGGGGGAGATCATTTGTCGGTATGGGTTGCCTCAGGTCATTATCACGGATAATAAGCCACAATTTGCTAGTGCATAGTTCATCAGTTTTTGTGGCCAACTCTGGATAGAACTAAGGTTTGCGTCGGTCCATCACCCTCGGAGTAACGGGCAAGTAGAGGCGCAAACAAGATCATCGTAAACTTGTTAAAAAGAAGGTGGAGAATTTGAAGGGGAGATGGGTGAGGCAACTCCCCTTTGTCCTATGGGCCCTAAGAACCACACACAACATGACCACGGGGGAGACCCCCTTCAAGCTCTCCCACGACTGCGAGGCGGTACTCCTAATAGAATTCGAGGTTCGGACGTCGCGAATAGTGGAGGTAGGGGAAGGTAATGAGGAATGGAGGATCAATAACAAGTTACGACTCTCCCTAGATATGGTGGAGGAGCTGCGCGACTTGTCAGTAATCCGACAGGAAGAAGTCAAGTGACGGATGGTCAAGTACTTCAACAAGCATGTCAGGATCAAATAATTCGTAAAGAGATACTGGGACTTAAAAAAGTTCGACGTTGTCGGAAAGTCAACAGTCATTGGCAAGTTGATTTCTAATTAGGAGGGTCCCTATGTAATTAAAGAGGCCTTGAAGTCGGGAGGATACCACCTCCAGAATGTGGAGGGGGAACCCATCATTCATGTCTGGAGCGGCGATGACTTAAAACGCTTCTATCCATGAAAGAGAGTAATAAATCATTATTTTTTCGCACTCTTATCTGTCATTAATGGTTCATTTGCTCGACATAAGGAATAAGAGTCTGATTGGCCAAAAGGAAAGTCTAGTTGATGCTCAACACCCGCCGTTAGACTCCTACTTGCTAATTGGGTCGGTGGAACCACTCGGTGGCTTGCCAAGAGGAAAGTCTGGTTAATGCTCAACACCCGCCGTTAGGCTCCTACTAGATGATTGGGTCGGTGGAAGCGCCCGATGGTTGGACAATAGGAAAGTCCGGTTGATGCTCAAAAACCATCGTCAGGATCCTACTAAAGAATTGGGTCGGTGGAAGCGCCCAGTGGTTGGCCAAGAGGAAAGTTCGGTTGATGCTCAACACCCGCCATCAGACTCCTACTAGCTAATTGGGCTGATGGAAGTGTCTGGTGGTTGGCCAAGAGAAAAGTGTGGTTGATGCTCAACACCCACCGTCAGGATCCTACTAGCTGATTGGGTTGGTGGAAGCGCCTGGTGGTTGGCCAAGAGGAAAGTCAGGTTGATGCTCAATACTCACCGTCAGGCTCCTACTAATTGATTGGGTCGATGTAAGCGCCCAGTGGTTAGCCAAGAGGAAAGTCCAGGTGATGCTCAAAACCCGCCGTCAGGCTCCTACTAGCTTATTGGTTTGGTGGAAACACACGGTGGTTGACAAAGAGGAAAGTCAGGTTGATGTTCAACACCCGCCATCAGGCTCCTACTAGATGATTGGGTCGGTGGAATCGCCCGGTGGTTGTCTAGGAGTAAAGTCTGATTGATGCTCAACACCTACTGTCAGGCTCCTACTAGCCGATTGGGTCGGTGGAAGTGCCTTGTGGTTGGACAAGAGGAAAGTACTGTTCATGCTCAACACCCGCCATCAGGCTCCCACTAACTGATTGGGTCGGTGGAAGCGCCCGGTGGTTGGCCAAGAGGAAAGTCTGGTTGATCCTCAACACCCGGCATTAGGCTCCTACTATCTGATTGGGTTGGTAGAGGCGTCCGCTGGATGGCCAAGAAGAAAGTATAGTTAATGATCAACACCCATCGTCAGACTCCTACTAGCTGGGCCTCACCCGTCAGATGCCCGTTCGGGTAGTACCCCCGATACTCGCAAGGCAACCAAAGTTACGAGCTCTCGCGGGGAGAGAGCGCAGTAAAGGTTCGGATCCTAGGCCTCCAGGAGAGTCAACCATGATATCCAAGGAAAACAACAAAGGGGGCCTCAATTGTGCGGGGTGCTCACGAGTCCTTCAAACAGCGTCTCGACCGAATGAGGCATGGCTCGCGCGAGCTGAATGCCCATGGTGCAGGACGGAAGGCGCCTAGACATAGATCTCGCGGGCACCACGGTAGAAGCTCTATGAGTGAAGGGGGCGGATCGCCACTCATGGCCCGGTTGGCAAAGGTCTCGTCACTCTTTACTCTAAGTCCTTAAGAATCGCGCAAGCACACTGTCGAGGCATGTACTCAGACGCGGCGAGCGAGAAGACCTAACCAGGTCGCGAATAAAGTAAAAGAGTTAGATTGGTTAGTAGCAATAAAAATAGTGAGGCCAACCAACATCCATTCAAGAAAGGAGCATGCACATTAAGAAACAAAAAGTATGGGCTCAGCCAGCGTATCCAATATTACAAAATAATAATAAAAAATAAATGTGCATGTTTGACAAAAAGAAACCGATGCAGCTCGCACCCTTCAGGACGAGCCCTCGGGCGACGATCTGTCCCTTTGGGAGTGATAGGAGTCGTCGCCCGGCTTCGGGACCGGGATAAACAGCTGTGGGACCACGTCGCACGTTGTTAGCCTCGTGCCCTCGCTCGTCACCAGACCTGCCGCTGCATCATCTAGAAGGTGTATTTCGCTCCCTTGGTCGAGTTCGTCTGCTGTTGAAGCCAAATTTGACCTTTGTGGAGTTCGGGGTCCTAAAAGAGGGGTGACCGCGCACCTACTACCCTCAAGCGAACGATCTAGGCACAAGACTAGGAACACAAGGGACAGACCCAAGGTCTCAGCGTGGAGGTCCCACCACATACCCGGAAGACTAACAAACTCTTCCCATCCCAAGCCAAAGACTGAGCAAAGACACCTTCAGAGGGCGCTCTTGGCTGACCGGAACATCTAAGGAGGATCTCAAGACCAACTCTCTCCTATCCAGATGTGTCTCCTTGGGTCTATACAAAATGCTGCTCACCCATCCTACTAATGGCGCAATCTTGCCGAGCAATTCTTCTTTACGCAGCTCCAACTGGGTTGCAAACAGTGCGACTCCGCTGTCCTAAAAGGCTATGAGCAGAACCTCAAGGGCTTCCCGGCAACTATACCTCGGGCTCCCACGGGGCGAGCGGTTCACGAGCACACCACTCGCCCAAGACAGAAGAAGTAAACTACACTTACAGAGAGCATAACAGATATTATAAATAATTACAAGAATATGAATTCCATACTTCGGCACGCAGGCCGGCAATATAAGCAAAAATAGGCCTTCGAGGGCCGGCACAAGCTTGGGCTTAAGCCGGCTACTCGCCGCTTGGTACTGCAATACCTGTACGCCAACATCTCGAATGGCAACAACAAGCCAAACATAGGTCGACTAAAAGCGACATAAAAACATCGCACCCACCCCTTTTTTGGGGGCTGCGGCGCGCATTCCCTGCAAATGGATAATATACTACTTCCTCGGAGTCTTCTCCGGGAACCCCAGAACATCACCAATCCGGCTCACACGTTCGGATGGGCTTCACACAGCATGCCTAAACCCGTACTCACGCTTCTGGGTGCTAATGCAGTTAATTGCAGGAATATACACGTCAACCCGTCGGAGTGCATCCTTCCCCCACTCGTCGGTGGAGAGGAGCTTCTATGCAAGTATGGTAATTGAGGGCTTCACCTGCCCAAGAAGAAACTTCGTTACCCTTTACGCGTGTTTTGACAAAGCCGAAACCGCGCATATCGCCCGAGGCTCGACGTCTAGCGTCCGCAGTGGTTGTCCATGCACGGATCAGGCCTCCGCTATAATGTTGAAGGCTCCAAGTGATTTTTTTCCTCCATGGTCGAGCCTCTCCATGGCCGATTGTGCTCCAAGTGGTGTGGGAGAAGGTTTCCCGGCCTCCACGACTTCAAGCGGCTGCGGGAGAGAAGCCCCCGGCCTCACCTTGCTCTAGAGGTGGCGGGGAAAGTGTTCCTGGCCTCACTTGATCCAGAGGCGGAGGCCTGTACAGAAAAAGGAGGGGAGGGAGACGGCTCGGGCTGTGCTGCTTGCTGGCGGTGGCCTGGACAGAGGATGGAGGGGAGGGAGGCGGCTCGGGCTGCTGCTCCAGACGGTCGGGCTAGGGTTCCAACCCCTTCCCGATTTCTCTCCTGCCCCCCCCCCTCCTTTTCTCTTTTTCTTTTTTCTTTTTCCCCCACCCGATCTGCTCTCTCTGCTGATTTTCTTTTTTTTCTCTTAATGTTGTTTCCCTGTACCCGATGCCCCGTCCTCCTTTCTTTTTTGTTAAATCTGATATATATGTATATATAATATAATATATATAATATATATAATATAATATATGTAATATAATATATATATATATTAAAAGTCTATGCACATCTAACCTTCGCACGCATGCACGAGCACCCACATGTCTTCGAACGGGGCTGCACCACATTGTCGCTCATAGCATGTCCCGAGCCTGCCACTTGGGGAGGATCTCGCTCGGCCGTATACGGGGTTGTACATCTGCAATAACTCGTCATGCTCGTGCTTGGTATACCTCGCGAGCTTACCGCTGCTGTTTGGGGGGGAGCTACGGATTCCAGTTTTTGCACCTTAGCCTTCATCACCTCATTCTCCTTCTCTAAGGCGGCGATTCAGGAGTTGAGGCGCTTGGCCGTCGCCATATCCTGAGGCAGCGAAAATGTTTAGCGTGAGAAGATACCATAAAAAAGTTGTTTAAGAGTTTCGTGACTCACCACCCCTCCCAAGTAATCGTCAAAGAGGGCATCGGAGGAGTCAACCCTCTTCTTGTGGTGCTCCACCTCCTCGAGTGCGAGATGGTGGGATTGCTCCTTGTCAGTGGAGTTTTTCAGATGCTCGACGGTGTTCCTTTCCACCTGCATGCAGCGGCGTCCCACCATGTGAGCCAGCTCAAGAGTGCGAAGCTAGGCCCGAGCACTCTCGTGCACGAGTACTCACGTGGAATCCTTGTCGAAGATCGATGAGTCCTCCCGCGAGTAGAGACCAAAGGAGAAGGTGAAGGCCTCCCCGCCGAATGTTTCCTCCAACAGCCAGGTCGGATAGAGAGTCGAGATCGAGTCCCGGTTCGCCCCCTTATCCCACAGCAGGAGAGGCTTGCGGAGCTCGTCGAGGTTCTTCTCTCCATAGCAAAAGTTTCGATGCCCCCTCATCACGGACTTGTCAGCGAGCTCCTGTTCTTGCTCCTTGGAGGTGTCGGCCGCCTTGCCAGGGGTTTTACTGGTGGGAGCTCTATAAGTGGCGGCCTTATCAGGGTGATGGCCCGCCAGTGCTTTCCACTTATCTCGGGATGCGGGAGGTTCGCCGCCTCGGGTATTCGATTTCTTGGATGCGGTCTATGGGAGAGACTGCTCGCGAGTGACCCAATTTTGAGGCGCGAGGGGAGCCGGGACCTCGCAATCGCAACAGCAGCCACTTCGGTGAGCGCGAGCTCATCGGGAGCGACCCGAGCGTTCTCATATGGTTGATGCAGGGGGAGGTCTCGCTCACCTACAACAGTCTAGGGTCAGAACTTAAAGTGAAATGAGGGGAGGCGAGTGCGAGTAGCCTTACCTTCTCTGGGAGGAACGGGGGCCAGGGTGTCAATGTTCCTTTGAAGGCACGTGACCTACAAATTCTTCCCCAGGAAGAACCCGAAGAGGTCGGCTTCGTGACCCCACAAGACAAGAGGGTGGTAGCTTGGCTCGCTGAGCTGTACAGATGAGAAGGGGACGTTGCCGAAATCCCCCTTCAAAAAAATGAATTTTGTTAGCCAATTATGTCTCTTGTTCACCATCTCCCGCTCCTTCACATGGTTGCTAGAGAAGTAGTTGGTGTCATCCCTGTTCTCCCGGAAGGAGAACAGCTTGTGGAAGACCGCGATGCTAAATTCAATCCGCTCCTCTCGCTTGAAGCAAGCGAACACAACCACCACGACGTCGTAGTTCGGAGTCAGCTGGCACAAGACAACCCTGGAGTACTTTAGCACCTATCAAACCTCGGGCTACAGGGGAAGCTGCAGGCCCGCATCAAAGTGGGTGATAGGGATCGCGAGCTCAGCATCAGAGAGATCATTGATCTTCTCAAGCTCTCCCGGACGCCTCGCCTCAAACCCGGGTGAGATGAAATTGACGACCACCGAGAGATGCTCGTTCTCGGTGAAGTTGGCGGAGTGGAAGGTGTAGTCTGAGAAATTCTACGCACACTTGCCTCGCCCCTCGGCATCACCACCATCTCCTCCCATCTCGCGAGCTGGTAAGCTGGAGGGGGACTGGAGTTCTTGTGAATAGTGGCGAGCTGAGAATCAGAATATAGGAAATGAAGGATGCTGATGAAGAGTTAATGCGGTAGGTAGATTAATGGAAAATATGGCTATTTATAGAAGCAAAAAGGACGTGAAAACGTCTTTTTGGCGGGAGGTGTGCAGATGGAAAAAAAATTGTTCGACGCTTTGAAACTCAAGCCCGCCCTAAATTCCTACCATCTGCTCGCCACGATCCTAATGAAAGCTAAGCGGTAGAGAGATAAGAAGCGAGTGAGAGAAACAATTATATATACATATAACAAAGGCCCATTAGCTGGCGAGTACAATCCTGAATATTAAAGGGGAGGAGGAAGCCCTCTAGAAGAGGAAAGAAAAGAAAACAATTTCACAACTAAGTCACACGGGCTGAGGCCCAGAAGGCAAGCATGGCCCAGGTCCGCGGGCTGGCAGCAAGAGGGCAGGGGGCTAAATACTGGATCCATTTCTACCAACCTCGACCTCGCGTCCTGGAACGGGGTGGTAGGCGAGGGTAGTAATACTCGCGAATAGCCATGAGTTCTTGTTGGGCCACGCCGACCTGTTCAGTAGCCCGCCGCAGTCATTCCTCAACCCGTGCGAGGTGTATGTACTCCTGGTGAGGTCATCCCGTCGCCGTCTTCTTGGCGCCTTCGGCCCTCCAAAGACCCAAAGCACGCCTCCTCGTTTGCCTTATCCTCTTCCACCCTGTCGTAAACCTCTCGTAGCATCAGGGAGTGTTTCCGGAATAACTCAGTCACTCATTTCTTCATTCCCTCAGTATTCTGAGGGTCACCCAGGTAGTCCGCGATATGGTCCGGGGAATGGGGAGGCTAGTACTCCTCGCTCATGGCGATGTCGGATGATGAGATCCCGTGAAAACATGAAAAAGAGGACTTTTTCCCCTGATTTAGTGATAGGTATATATATTAGGCGATAGGATATATCAGATGTTGCTACTTATGTTATGTGCAGGATATATATGTTTGCCTACATCTTATATATTACTCGTATGATATATACTTCCTATATCGCCAGAAATTTTGTTGGTAGGAGGACTTTCTACCAAGACCCTCTTCGACACAGGAGCAACACACTCCTTTGTGTCCCACAAATTTATCGCAACAAAAGAGAACGTTATCCGTACAGTCGGATTAGATATACAAATCCGTTTACTGGATGGATCAGATATGACGTCTACAGAAAGTGCTTGTTCCAGTCTGTGCTAGGAGAAGTAGACTTTGAAGTCTACGCGACCATCCTGGAAATAACTGGATTCGATATTATACTGGGAATGGACTGACTAGCCGAGCACAAGGTGCAAATAGATTATTCAACGCAAGAGGTCCGCCTGCAGAACAAAAACGGCCAGAACGTAAAGTTGACAGGTGTACCCCTCGGTCTCGTGTATTATTTTGACTTCTGCGTATATTGTAAGGTCAGTCCGGCAAAAGAATGAGGTGTACCTAATCTACTTCAAAGTGGAAGACAAAACTCAAGTACTCGCCAAAGTCCCGGTGGTACACAACTTCCCGGACATTTTTCCAGAGTCCCTCCCAGGATTGTCGCCCAAGCGAGAGGTCGACTTTCAGATTGAGCTCGTGACTGGAGGACTGGCTGAGTTAAAGATTCAACTATATGAGCTAATAGATTCTAGATTCGTCTATCCTAGTTCCTCACCCTGGGGAGCCCATGTGTTATTCGTAAAGAAGAAAGACAGAACATTACGTCTGTACATAGACTACAGGGAGATAAATAAGCTTACTATACGAAACACATACCCCCTTCCTAGGATCGACGAGCTGTTCGATCAGTTACAGGGTGCGTCCGTGTTTTCCAAGATGGACTTGAGATCAGGCAACTATCTGCTTCGAATCCGCGAGGAAGATATTCACAAGACTTCCTTCAGCTCCCGATATGATCTCTATGAGTTTCTGGTGATACCTTTTGGACTCACCAATGCACCCTCCGCCTTTATGGCCCTGATGAATAGAGTCTTTGAGCCCTTCTTAGATCACTTCGTGATCGTCTTCATTGATGATATTTTGATCTACTCAAAGACCAAGGCAGACCATGCTAGGCACCTGCCGATGGTGCTACTAAAACTCTGAGAACACTCCATCTTCGCCAAATTCAGTAAGTACGAGTTTTGGATGGGAGAAGTTGGATTCTTGGGCCACACTATAAACCAGAAAGGGGTAGCAGTGGATCAAACCAAGATCCAGGCAATGCAAAATTGGCCACTGCTCAGAACAGCGGCAGATATCCGAAGTTTTCTTGGTCTTGCCGGATATTATAGGAAGTTCGTAGAAGGCTTCTCCAAAATTGCTTTACCCCTAACTGCCCTCACTAAAAAGGATGTTACATTTCGATGGACACCGGAATATGAGACCGCATTCGTCGAATTGAAGAAGCAGTTGACCTCTGTGCCTATCCTTACGATCCCCATAAGAACCGAGGGATTTTAGATCTACACTGATGCCTCCCTGAAAGGATTCGGAGCGGTCCTGATGCATCATGGCAAGGTGGTGGCCTACACATCTCATTAATTGAAGCTGCATGAATTAAATTATGCGGCTCACGATCTAGAACTGGGCGATGCCGTCTTCGCCCTTAAAATCTGGAGGCATTACTTGTACGAAGTAAGATGTGAGATCTTCTCCGACCACAAGAGCCACAAATACATATTCACTCAAAAAGAGCTAAATCTTCGGCAACGCCGATGGTTATAATTCCTGTGTGACTATGATTTCACGCTCCAATATCACCCCAGAAAAGCTAATAGAGTCGCTGACGCTTTAAGCCGCAAACCTTCGATAGCTGGGAGTTGGATGGAGCAAATCCCTAAGGAGCTGTTCCAGACTTTAGTAGACTTGGAAATTACCCTGGTTGCCCGAAGAGATCCAGAAGAATACAAGTCTCAACTGTATTGGATGGAGATCCAATGCAACATCCGAGATCGGATACAAGAAGCTCAGAAGATCGACCAAGAGGTGGTTCCGATCATTCGATCTCTACAAGATGGAGCATAGGAGGATTATAATCTGCACGACGAAATTCTACAATTCAAGAATCGCATTTTTATTCCCTCTATCAGGGGAATCCGCAAGGAAATCCTGCAAAAGCCCACCAGTCGAGATACTCCATTCATCCGGGTATGGTCAAAATGTACGTGGACCTGAGCAGGACCATTTATTGGTCTAGGATGAAAAGGAACGTTACCAACTTCGTGCCCCAATGCCAGACTTGTCAAAGGGTTTAAGCAGAATGTCACAGCCCAGGAGGTCTGATACAGCCCTTGCCTATACCTGAATGGAAGTTCGAGGACATTTCCATAGACTTTGTCCACGGCCTACCTCGATCCCGTGCTAGAAAAGACTCCATATAGGTTGTTGTAGATTGACTCACCAAGGTGGCCCGAGTCATTCCAAATCGACAGGGAGAATGTGTTGATATTCTGGCCAGGATTTTCATAGAGCAAGTTGTCCGTTTCCACGGAGTACCGAAGTCCATTGTGTCGGATCATGATGGGTGATTCACATCTAAGGAATGGAGATGAGTACATGCATACTTGGGGACCAAGTTGGCCTTTAGCACCGCCTTCCACCTGCAGACAGATGGACAGACAGAAAGGACAAACCGGATGATGGTGGATCTACTTTGGCTTTGCATAGTGGAATATAATGAGCCTTGGGAATAGATGTTACCTCTAGTTGAGTTTTCATATAATAATAGCTACCAGGCTAGCATCAAGATGACTCCATACGAAGCATTATACGGAAGGCATTGCCGAACCCCATTGACATGGGCTCGGGAAGAGGATCCGAAAGCCTTAGGAGTAGCTTATATTGACAATACTATGACAGCAATACAGCTAATCCAGGAATGGATGCAGAAGGCACAGAGCAGACAAACCAAGTATTATGATGCGCGACACCGACTGATGGAATTCGGCGTGGGGGAGGTGGTGTTCCTAAAAATCAAACCCATGCATGGTGTCTCCCGGCTGAGAAAGCAGAAGAAGGTA
Organism: Platanthera zijinensis; assembly: GCA_039513925.1. NCBI lineage: Eukaryota > Viridiplantae > Streptophyta > Magnoliopsida > Asparagales > Orchidaceae > Platanthera > Platanthera zijinensis. The sequence continues at coordinate 32,013,976 of CM077086.1, forward strand.
GACCCCCGCTACATGGGCCCCTATCAGGTGGCAGAACACGTTGGCCCTGTTGCCAATCGATTAGCCGAGCCTCCAAAACTGGGAAACCTTCATGATGTATTTCATGTCTCCTCCTTGAGACTAGTCCTCCGGCAACCAGAACAGTATCTACCCACACCACCAGTACAACTGCGGTTAGACAGACCCGTCAAACTCGAACCAATCAGGATCGTAGATCATAAAGTGAAGAATTTATGTAACAAGACCATCCCAATGGTCAAGATATTATGGTCAAATCACAGACAAGATGAGTACACTTGGGAACAAGAGACCCTCATCCGCGAAAAGCACCCAGAGCTCTTTCCCCAGGTATGCTACTCTTTTCCCCCTACTTTAAGCAAATTTTCGAGGATGAAAATCTTTTTATTTTTATTGGATTGTAACATCCCAACTTTTAATAAGCCATCAGAACCCTAGTTGGCCCAATAAAAATAACCCAAACCCCTACTCGTAACCCGGTGGAAAGTCACCATAGGCAGGAAATAGGGCTAGAGAACTCTGATTCGAGTTCTGTCAGTTTCTGAGGCCTCGTATAGTCGATAGGAGCGTGTTGGAACTCGTACCGTTGGACCCCGGGGTCATATGATGGATATGACCATTCCTCATAAAATGTCGCGAAAACAAGATTTGGAATATCGGTCTAGAGAACTCCGATTTGGGTTCTGTCAGCTCCTACAGCCTCGTATAGACAATACGAGCACGATGGAATTCGTCGTATTGCAGTCCAAGGTCTAACGATGAATATAGACATTTTGACCGATTTAGTGCGCCGCGACACAGATTTTTGGATATTTAGCAAACGAACACCGATTTGACCCCGGTCAGTGGCATTGGACTTGTATGACCAATACAAAGTTAACCGAGTGTGCCCTGGTCAAGTTTTGATATGAGAAGTCAACCTATGGTCAAATCAAGCATACTAGTGCACCGAAAAGCGTGCACGCACAAATTATGATGCAACACCCCGACTTTGACCCAACTCCCATTATCTTGGACCCACTCTAACCTTTACTAACATGAGGGACGATCCTAGGGTTGACTTTGGTCAACCCCCCCTAAAAAGCCAAGGTAGGCCCATCTTCCTCCTCCCCCTCTTCTTTTCTCTTAAAGGACCAAGGCCCAAAAGCCCACCAAACCCTCTCCCCATTAAGTTGCTACCACCTAGGAACTCTAGGATGGTGCCACATGGCTGGATCAGGTGGAGGAGAAGGGAAGAACCCCTCCTTTATATGGGATAATCCCACACTGTCGGTGGTATGGGGGAGAGACCTTCCCCGGCCTATAAAAGGCCTTGCTCGATCCTCTTCCCTCCATACCAACCCAAATCGGGCCAGGGCCCCCTCTAACGGAGCTGCCCTCACAAGAAACCACCACCCTCAAGCTCGACCACCGCCACCTTTAATGTTAGAGCAGGCTAGTCCTTCCCAAGCTCCTCCTCTGGTAGAAACTTCTCCCCTCCCCCCTTCCCTTCCTCTTTGACGTCCTACATGGACCCTCCGGCGGTCGGAGCGCTGCTGGCACCACCCGACACTTTCTCCAGGTCGGGTGGCGTCTATAGGGAGGCTGGTCCCTTCCCCGCACCAGGGGTGGCGCTGGAGAAGGCTTGACCCACCGGGAAGACTTTTCCAGTGGGGTGAAATCCGGGGTGCCGCCGGAAAATGCCGCTCTGGCAGCACCCGAAAAGGCAGAGCAGTTGCTCTGTTTTACCTCCGGCGGCAGCCGACGGTGGATGGTCACCAGACCACTACTGGAGAAGAGCTCTACCCCCGATGCGCGAACCGGGGGTGGTTCCGGGGTTGGGTTCAACCCTAGTGAGGTGGGGTGGCGCGGTGAAGCTGGGAGCAAATGCACCGCCACCCCGCTCTCGGGTTGGCCGAACCAGGCGGTGGCCAGCGGCAGCAGGACTCCGGGCCACCTCCTAGGGGGTTGCCGGCCCCCGGCAAACCGGTCGGGGGCAGCGCTAGTGCCCGGCGATGACTAGCCGGCGGTGGCAGCAGATATTGCTGACTGCCGCCGGCGAGGAGCAGTTGTCGTTCGATCCATGATAGGGATCAGACGCCCGAGATCTTCTTAAATCCCGCCCCCCGCCTCAACATCAGTGCCCCCCATAGAGAATCTGTGGCTGATCCGCTGTGGGGACAGAAGGTTCGCTTCTCAGGTGCAGCTTGATCTCAGTCGTGGTATCAAGCTTATATGACTAGCTGCAGACCATATCACTTAATAGAACCTGGAGAAAATTCTAGAAAAAAACTTGAGCCTCTGGGGGAAAAGTTGTCAACATGAAAAATGTCCCCCATGATGAGAACTATCCCCACAAAAATTGGGCAAATATTTGGAGTTGATTTGGTATTTTTAAAGGCTCAAATAAAATTTAATTGGCCGAATTAAAGGCCCAAAACTCTTCAAAAAATTATGAAAATTTTTCTAGACTCATTTGAGACCTCTTTAAAGGCTGTATCAAAATTTGAGAAATTAGGGATCAAAATAACTTTCCTTAATTTCTTGCAGCCTAGAGCCGCGCTCAGAAATTATTACGCTCATTTTTGAAAATTGTAGTGCGCGACTATTCGCTCTAATTTAAATAATAAATTCAAATTGTCGTATCGACGAGAGTGGACGTGGCAAGTGACCAAGCTCCGTGTGTTCCAAGACTTCGTGAAACCGTCGAGCGCCACGACTCTCGGGTGATATAGGCACGCTCGGAAGGTGAGAGTGTGAGTAGTGATTCGCAAATTAATCTCGATAAATAATGAGGGTGTAACCCCCGATAATCCCCTGATCCGATTAAGCCAAGATTAATAAAGCGCAACTAAATCATAATCGGATCTTAATAAATGAGTGTAACCCAAGGAAGCCTTATTAAAAACTGAGATGGAATTGAATGTGTCTCCTCTGAACGGAGATGGAACTGAAGCCTCCTAAATGTAGTGATTAAACTACTAACCATTTTCTTTATGATTACTCCAGTCTCGCACTGGTCTAGTTTCTTTCAATTCAGTACTACTCCAGTCATGTACTGGTCAAGTTCAATTCAGTCATTTCAATTCAGTATTACTCTAGTCTTGCACTGGTCGAGTTCCTTTCAATTCAGTATTTCAATTCAGTACGACTCCAGTCCTGTACTGGTCAAGTTCAATTCAGTAATTTCAATTCAGTACTACTCTAGTCTCGTACTGTTCAAGTTTAATTCAGTACTACTCCAGTCTCATACTGGTCAAGTTCAATTCAGTACTTTCAATTCAATACTACTCCAGTCCCGTACTGGTCAAGTTCAATTCAGTACTACTCCAGTCCTGTACTGGTCAAGTTTAATTCAGTACTTTCAATTCAGTACTACTCCAGTCTCGTGCTGGTCAAGTTCATTTTAGTTCAGTACTATTATTTCAGTACTACTCCAGTTTCGTACTGATCACATTTCATTCAGCACTTAATTTATGCAACCTTAATTACCGCATTTTCATTATTGTAATTTATTATTATAATCACGGGTCCTGCTTTGACAAGCAGTTAATTGTTAAGGTTGAGCCTTAGTTGGGGATAACCGGAGTTGAGGTGTTCCTCCGGGCTTAGTCTCAAATAAATCGCTCTCACGATTCTTGTTGAAAGTAGAGCTGAACGTCGCTGCCTGAAGGTTAACGTATAGTAGGGCAGGCCGCAGCAGACCAGATACGTATTGACTGTTTGATTTCTTGTAAATTACTTGCGATAAATTGTGGCAGGTCAGTCCCTTTCGCAGACCGTTCGTACCGGTGTGGAGAGGTTGACGACTCAAGGCGACAGGAAGATGGGTTCCACGGGTGACCGACCGTCATGTTTTATTCCCCGTCGGATTTTTCCCCCACTGGTCGGCCAAAATATTGAATCATCGGATGTCGCTCACATACAGGAGTACACGGGGTTGTATGTTGGGGCCTGTGGCTATGTAATACTACCACCACCAGAAGTGGCAGGACTAACCACTATCACTGACCGCCACATCGGTGAGGCCCGCAGAGCTCGCTACCCTGCTGGAACAGAAGCGGTCCATACTATGTCGGCATAGGGTGTTATGCGCAGCTGTGAATGTCTGCGGTATATTATGTGTGGCTGTGAATGCATGTGGCATGTTATACGCGAATGTGAATGCCTGCGTTAGAGTACCAGTTGTAGTTGCCTGTTGTGCTGATGTGCGATTGGAGCCTTAATTATAATTGTTAAACATTTCTTCGGATATTCCAGTTATACTACGATGCGCTTCGTTGCTCCTTGCTCTATATATGAAATGTTGTACTAACTCTCCCTTGCTTTTGCTATCTACTTTTGTTGGGTGTGTGTGTGCTCATCCCCAAGATGTGGATCCGGGGAGGAGATTTGTTTCTACTTAGCTCTGTGACTAACAGTTATATAAATAATCATTCACAGGAAATGGAGCACTGTAGTGACCCAATGCTGTAGGAGAATGCGCCAGCGGTCAGGACTACCCGAGCAAATGCACCCCCGACGTATTCGGAGTTCCGAGGCGTGAGTACTTACGAGCTAAATAAGGAGAGAGGGATGAGTTATATGTAGTACTTGAATAGCCTACGTGCTTGTATAAATACTTAAGCTTCGACCTTTTACTCAAGTAATATATATAATGTTATATATATTTGATACTGGTTTCCTGTTAATGTTTCCGCAAATCTCTGATGTGTTGTGAATGTTGTGATTCTAGCCGATCAAGGTAGCCACCTAGTGCTTAGATAGGGTGGGACATTACCCCAAGGAGCACTGGGTGGACGTCTTGGGCAAGTAAGATTCCCTCCAGCCCGACTAGGGTAAAGGTTAGGGGAAGGGGTCTTACAGAGTATCATCGGCAGGAGAGTATCGGTGGACGATGCCAACGTGAGAGTAAGCGCATCACATGCATTCAACTCTCTGAGCCTTTGAGCCTAACAAACATCATCAGGAAGCAGACATGCAAGTACCAAAAGAAGAACGAGTAATCATCAAAGAGTTTGTATTATCTACATAAGGATTACAAGCTACAAAAGTTCTAAGTATTTATAACTCTATGTACGCGAGCTCGAAGAAGATCGCCAGACTAATACGAATCATCATCTCCAGTATCAGGTCGATACTCGTCATCTCCAATATCGAAATCTTCCTCATTCTCGCCTTCATTCTCTCCCTTCGCATCATCAGCATCCTCGCCGTCACTATCACCACTGCTCTCTCCGCTACTGTTGTCACTACTGCTAGAGTCAGAAGTCGAGGAGAGGATGCGATCTGGCGAGCTGGATACCTTAACGAGCAATCTGTGGGATGAGGTCCTGGACGGTCAGGTGCTTGGCATTTGCACTGAGAAAGCAGCTGATCCTCGTCCTGGCGAGGATGATTTCCCTTATTGCTTGTGCTATCCCACAACGGACAGCCGACATCTCGTACCCATGGAAAAGGATTCTCTTGCCCATCTCATGCGTTGGCGGCGCCCATTGTAACTCAACCGGGCGAGTATCGGAAGGGCCCGCGCGATCTGTGATGGCGATCTAGCGTGTTTCTAACTCGGCGACCCGGATTTGATAAGCTTCAAGCTCGGCTCTAGTTTTGGCAAGTTCCTGCTCAAGCTCAGAAAACTTCTTCGCAGTCTCAATCTCGGTCGCCTGCGAGTATCAACAAATCAGTTAGCAAGATGAGCCAGGTCAAAACCAACTGAGCCACTCCGAGGAGGCGACCTACCTCATACTCCTTCAAAAGCGAACAGATGCAGCCTTGAGCTCCAGCAACTTCTTTGAGACGACCCTCAATGCCTCCAGTGTCTCGAGGAGCTTCCTCGCCGTGAAGTGCCCAAGCTGGGCAGATCGCAATATCGAGTGAGAAGTCTGATGGGCCAGCTCCTCTGAGCTTTGCTTCAGCATGGACTCAGCATTCACTCTCCCATACAAAGCATGAAGGACATTGAATGCCTCCCCCATATCCTTCCAGCCTTTCCGACAAAGACACTAACGGGTGACCAAAGATGTCATTTCCTCCTCACCCGAGGTTAAATTTTGGGTGGAAGTGGGGTGCCCGGGCATCGGCTGGAGACTCTTGCTCGTCGAATAACTGGGGAGAAACTCTTGCCCGCTTGCTCGCGTGGTCCGGGGACTTAGCCTTCCCCTTCCCTCTGACGAGCTTCTTCCACGGTGCGACATCCCCATCGCCAGCATGCATTTCTCCCTTGTCGATCTCCTCAAACTCGGCTGATGGGAGGTTCGAGGACCCTTCGCGTGATGACGCAACTTCTTTTGCCGGAGGAAGCGATTTCTGCGGAATCTCGCGAGCTTCTGCAAGAATCGAAGATAAGTTTAGCGTGATATTTGATGACGAACAAATTTAGCTAGTATGGAAGGATCTCACTTTTTTTACCTTCACAGGGGGTGACTTCATCAAGCACGTTGACATTGATGCATACCCCTAATATGGTGACAGGTATGAGAATGTTTAAATATATTTATTTACTGCTTTAGACTTTCAAGACTGTTGATATATGTCGCCTGTATTTTAGGCTTTGTGCTAGTTTCCGGTTACCCCACTAGGGTATTGTTTAATACGCTCATTTTTTGCGGAAAGCTTTATCTGGAGAATTGGAGCTGAGTCATTCTCGGCAGACGCTGAGCTGAAGGTGTGCATGCCCAATGAGTCTTCCATGACTACCGGGGCGAAGGGGCGCATTTATTGGAGACTAGGCGGAGTTGACTTCATGTTGGTAGCAACGGTTCTACCGCTGGTTGAGTTCGATGTGATATTGAGAATGGACGGCTTGCAGAGAAG
>CM077086.1:32706285-32736819 GCA_039513925.1 Platanthera zijinensis
GCAGGCGGGCGAAGCCCGCCTGTTGCGGCCGAAGGCCGCCCGAGAGCATCGAGCACGGGCGTAGCCCGTGCGAAGATGCTCGTATATATATATAGAGATTGCGGAGGGCTGAGATAAAGATTATATTATTTATAATTTATATATGTATATATATTGCTGCACTTTAGATTATATTATTTATATAAAGATTATATTATTTATAATTTATATATATGTATATTATTTATAATTTAAATATGAGATCGCAGGCGTGGCCATCGCGCCGGAGGCATGAGATCGTGGAGGGCGGGCGAAGCCCGAGGGGGGGGGCGAAGCCCGCCGTCGCCGGCCGGGTACATGCTACCATAACTGAACTCCGATATAATGCACTACATATAAGAAAATTATGCGGGATATACATGGCGTCCGACAACTTGCTCGGGCCCAAGAATTTCGAGCACCGACGTAGCCCGTGTGCAGGCGGGCGAAGCCCGCCTGTTGCGGCCGAAGGCCGCCCGATCGAGAGCATCGAGCACGGGCGTAGCCCGTGCGAAAATGCTCGTATATATATATATATATATATATATATATATATATATATATATATATATATATATATATCACCTGTCATCAGCCATATATATATATATATATATATATCACCTGTCATCAGCCATACACGAGAAAGTCAAGGTTTGATGTTTTTAGTCAAAGTTTTAAATAGCTAGATATATAATATATATATCACCTGCTACCTGTCATGCACAAGAAAGTATTTTAGATATATATATATATATCAATCTAAAATACTTTCTTGTGCATGGCAGGTAGCAGGTGATATATATATATATATATATATATATATATATATATATATATATATATATTTACGAGCATCTTCGCACGGGCTACGCCCGTGCTCGATGCTCTCGGGCGGCCTTCGGCCGCTCAGCCCGCCTGAGCGCACGGGCTTCGCCCGTGCTTGATGCTCCGGGCGGCCTTCGGCCGCATAGAAGCGGACCCAGCTTCCACACAATTCATCGGCTCAGCGCCGCAACCGCCACTCGCATAATTATTTTAAAAAATCAGAGTAGTCGTGCATATATATGATTAAGGCTTCATTGTCTAAGTCCGGCTTAATTATATATATGGAACTATATATAATTGTTAAGCCTGAAGTACGCATATATATGCCTGAATTATATCTAATTACACAGTTAGGCCTAACAATTATACATATCTAATTATATATTTGCAGCGGCGAAGCAATTCTATATACGCCATTGAAGTAATGAGAAATAGAGATGTGCAAACAATCGGGAACTTGAAAAACTTGTACAGAATATAATAAGAAATAAAACCAAAATGCTGACAGAGGAAGTAGAAAGTAAATCTGGAAGATGAAGATGACGGAGCAAGATCTGGAAGCGGAAATGGAGGGGAAGTGGCAGCGGCAGCGGCAACTGATTCGAGTTTGTCTTTGAGTTGCCGCGACAAAATCTGGAAGAGGCGGGGAATTTTCAGCGGCAGTGGCGGCGGCGGGGAAGTGGAAGCGGCTTCGATATAGGGATCGAGTTGCAGCGACAGCGGATTCAAGTTCGTCTTTGAGTTGCAGCGAAAACATCTGGAAGAGGGGGGGAATTTTCAGCGGCACTCTCTCTCTCTTTCTCTCTCTTTCTCTCTTTCTCTCTCTCACCGCTTATATGTATAAATATATACTATACTATATATTAAATTATAAGATAGTTATATCATCTCAGCACCGCCTCCCTCCAGCCACTCTCTCTCTCTCTCTCCCTCCTTTCCTCTCTCTAGTTTTAGGAGGCCTAGTTATATTCCCTCATCCCTCTCTCTAACTCCTGAAGATGCCTTTCTCTCTCCTCATCTAGTGGATGAGAGTAAATCAAGCTTTGGATCCAAGGGTGGAGGTTCATTCTATGGTAAGAGCATCAATATGCATATTCTCTTAATATAGTAGAGATATATATATATATATATATATAGGGGAGATCTCAAATGCAGGCAGGCTTATATGCGGGCGTACGGGCAAGGCGTTTTGGGGGTCAAGGAGGCTCCAAATCGAAAAGTGATCAACATGAAAGTTGTAGATCTCGGTGATCCGAACAACTTTCATGTTGATCACTTTTTGATTTGGAGCCATCTTGGACCTCGATTTGAGCCCCGAAATCTGGGGCGGCGGACGCTTTACTGTAGCAGTTCCGCCGCCCCAGATTTCGGGGCCCAAATCGAGGTCCAAGATGGCTCCAAATCAAAAAGTGATCAACATGAAAGTTGTTCGGATCGCCGAGATCTACAACTTTCATGTTGATCACTTTTCGATTTGAAGCCTCCTTGACCCTTGCCCGTACGCCCGCACTAGAGTAACCCCTATATATATATATAGGGAATAACATATATAAGCTCAAGCTTTTTTAAGCCTAAAAAAGCTTGAGCTAGTTCTCCCATAATACATGTCGGAATTGGACATATAATATATGCATTTTATAGCCAAGAACGAGATCTAAAACTTTCATGTTGAACATTTGTCCAAAATTTGCATGGTTTAGCCGGAATTTGCCCCGAAAGCTTGCTGGCTCGAAATGAATATAATAATAATAAATTTTAAAATTCGAGCCAGCAACCTTTCGGGGCAAATTCCGGCTAAACCATGCAAATTTTGGAAAAATATTCAACATGAAAGTTGTAGATCTCGTTCTTGGCTACAAAATGCATATATTATTTGCCTAATTCCGACATGTATTATGGAAGAACCAACTCAAGCATTTTTAAGCTTAAAAAAGCTTGAGCTTATATATTCCAAACCCATATATATATATTTTAGATATATATATATATCTAAAATACTTTCTTGTGCATGGCAGGTAGCAGGTGATATATATATATGGAAAAAGAGAGCATACACTCGCGCTATAACAGGAATTTTTAGCGCGAATCCGGAATATTTGGATATATATATATATATAGGGCTTGGAGAGTATACACTCGCGCTATAATAGAATTTATAGCGCGAATCCGGAATATTTGAATTTTGGGGGTCTAAACGGCTTCATTTGAAAAAGTGATCAACATGAAAGTTGTAGATCTCATCGAGATCTACAACTTTCATGTTGATCACTTTTTCAAATGAAGCCGTTTAGGCCCCCAAAATCCACCCCAAAAAATGCCATTTCCGCAACACACGTCCGTACAAGCTGCGGAAGTGGTATTTTTCGGGGTAGATTTTGGGGGCCTAAACGGCTTCATTTGTAAAAGTGATCAACATGAAAGTTGTAGATCTCGATGAGATCTACAACTTTCATGTTGATCACTTTTTCAAATGAAGCCGTTTAGGCCCCCAAAATCCAAATATTCCGGATTCGCGCTAAAAATTCCTGTTATAGCGCGAGTGTATGCTCTCTTTTTCCATATATATATATCACCTGCTACCTGCCATGCACAAGAAAGTATTTTAGATATATATATATATCTAAAATACTTTCTTGTGCATGGCAGGTAGCAGGTGATATATATATATATTGGAAATATGTATATCCGTGCAACGCGGATATTACATTTTTTCACGCGATTTTGGTGGCAGCCGTTGGATCGAGATCCAACGGCTGGATTGAATCGCAGATCGGTAAAAATTAGTAAGTGACAGGACCGGATCAAACAGGATCGCGTGCGAGCGTGAGAAACCTAGCTCGCGCGAGCGGAATTTGTTAGTCAAAGTTCACATCACTATATAAACAGAAATTCTGAATGGTTACTGGCGGTGTGGGACTAAAGTCTCGCACCGCTTGCAAAGCTGTTGCGGGCGAGCCAGCTCCGTCTCTCGCGCGAGTTCGACACTGCTTTGGGCCAGGGTGCTGTCTTGGCTTCAATGATCGGGCTCGATGCTTCTTTTTACAAATCCGTGCTTAATCCTAGCTGTTGGATTAAATCCAAATTAATCCAACGGCTCGGACGAGCTGCGCGTACATCCAGCGCGCCGACAAATCTAGGGCGGCCGGTAGCCGGCGAGCCCGTAGCCGCCGACCACCGCCACTGTAAAAAATTGCACCGCAGTCAAAATTTTTTACAGGGCGGCGGCCGGCGTCTGCGGGCTCGTCGGCCGCCCCGGATTGGCCGGCGTGCACGTAGGCGAACCCGGGGCGGCCCGTGCCCGGCGAGCCCGCAGCCGCCGGTCGCCGCCTTGTATTCTCGGCGATGCAAATGCTTTTACAAAGTGGCGGCCGGAGGCTGCGGGCTCGCCGGCCGCCGCCCGCCCTGGATTTGCCGGCAAGCTCGTCGGCGAATCCGGGGCGGCCATTGGCCGGCGAGCCCGTCGCCACCCTCTATTCTTCCCTGTCCGCACGCCGGCATTAAGTCTCGCTCGCACAGTATACACCCTCATATATAGATAAATACATACATACATATATACATACTTTATATATATATATATATACACTAGCATCTTCGAACGGGCTTCAACCGTTCTCGATGCGTCGCTGCGGGCTTCGCCCGTAACCAAGCGGGCTTCGCCCACCCCTGGCGGGCTTCGCCCTTCGCCCGCCCCCGACGGGCTTCGCCCTTCGCCCGCTCCCGACATTTTTTATTTTTTTTAATTTAAAACTATTTAAAATTGTATTACATTATATTTTTTAATAATTATATTAATTATTCGTAAAAACAAACAAAATAAAAAAATTAAATAAAAATTACCATTCCACCCCGTTCCGCTTTCGCGAGGAAAATTGCATCCCTCCGCCACTGCCGGCGGAGCCGCCGACGACCTGCCTGACGCCCACTGCCGGTTTCACCGGACCCCGGCGAACCCGCCAGGGGTTGTCCGGTGGCGAGGCGGCAGGGACACTGCCGACGGTGGCCCTGCTCGTGAGCCCTAGTCTGGGTCTCACGGGCAGGGCCACCGCCGGCGGTGGCCCAGACCGCTCGCCGCCGGACAACCCCTGGCGGGTTTGCCGGAGTCCGGGGCCGCCGGCGGCCCCTTGTAGCAAGTTTCTTTTTTTTTGCAGAGGAAATGGTGTCGGGATTTTTCGGGGAGGGAAGGAGAAGTTTGGGTTTTTTTATATACAGTCCACAGCTAAGAGATCCAAAGGCCAAATTTTAATATTTTTGATCCAACGATCCAGATCTTATCTTTGATGTGCTTATTAAAAAGAAATATGATGGACTGCCAATAGCATGCCCACAAAAATCCTAAAAAACTAAGTCATCAAATATCGCTTGTTTGCCGTCATGCATGGCTCATAGTGGCCATTTGAAGGAGGCCGGGCATGAATAATGAAAAAGACAATGATAAGAATACAATTGGAAGAAGTGAAGGGCATTAAATATTTCAAAATAATGGATCAACAAAATATTTTGCAAGGGGGATACGCTAGCTCATGGTTGGGATATAAATATTTCTTTGAACTTGAGGCCTACTAATATTCAGCCAATTTATCAATATATAATCTCTAGCTTGCCGATAGCATAGCAATGGAGTTCTCGCGGAGAATAATGGTTGGGATGCTCCTCCTCCTTGTCCTTCTCCCAAGCACCGGTGAGTATTTCATTTCATACCCTCTCTCTCTCCATCTCTTTCCCTCTCTCTTTCTATATTAATGATGTGATGGTAATATTAATCTCCCTTCTTTTGAAGTGACGGGGATGTATCTGACATACCTTACCAGATTTATACCCATGGATTGCAACCCCGCGGAATGCCAAAATTCATGTTTATATCAATTCAAAGGTCCAGGTTGTTCCTTGGCTAGTTTTCGCTGCGCAACAACTAAATATTGCGACTGTGTATTTTGGGGCGGCAGTATTGGCAATTTGTTTAACCCCTGGAACTGCCTAAAACAAGCCACTGGTGCTATATTTGATGCGTATGATAGAGGATTGTAGGATGGATTGAAAAACACTTTCCTACAGCATGCCAAGAAGAAGTTTCTCAATTAATTGTGTGGAGTCTCACAGTATGCATGTGTCGTGTGTGTGTCGTTTTCTCAAATTGTGTAATTCTGTTTTAAATTCAGGTAATAAGTTGATATGCGTCAATTGATCACCCTCTCCTCTTGGGGGTGACTAGTTTCATCTCTATTGATCCACAACACACAATGGATTTCTTCTATGTATTTTTTTGGTGTCTTGAGCTAATTAATTGTGCTTACTTTGATGTTACATATATATATATATATATATATATATTCAAAGAAGCTATGTGGCTATCTCTCTGTGGTTTCCGTGTTGAGCAAAATAGTATATCTTGCATGTGTAATTTGGTTCAATTATAAAAAGAGTTTCAATTAAAAGACTCAAATTATTCAATCTCCCACTCTCGAGCAACACAAATTTTAAATGGACGGAGATACCGGCCCTGCATGTGATGGGGTGTGCTGAGAATATAGATTGTGGCATATCGGAAACTAACAATACCCTTTCATAACTATTAATTTCAACCAATTATAAACCATATCCGCAATATGAACTATAAAACCAGTCAGAGAAAATCAGGCTGATTAACTTCTAACCAAGCGGTTATAAACCATATCCGCAATATGAACTATAAAACCAGTCAGAGAAAACCAGGCTGATTAACTTCTAACCGATCGGTTATTAACCATAAGCCTTGTAACATAAGAACGTAATTCTTGCGGATAGGCTGGCTTTAGCCGAATATTCTAACCGCTGGATATAACCGCTGACCGCCGAATAGACTTCTGTCAACTTCTCTTAGTTGTCGACTATTGGGTCCCTGAAGAAAAAGAATGCACTGCTCTCTTGTCTGGGATACAGTCTGAGTTGATCAATTGGGCAGATGCACCGGAGTGTATTGCTTGCCGCAAAAGATCAACTAGGTTGTGGGTTCCCTGCAGGCACCGCTTGATAGTATCAAGGAGTATTCGAGGGTCACAAACTAGGATGATCTGTGGGACTTGCGTGTGAAGACGTTGCTTTCCGCGCAGAATCATCCAAGTTGTAACGATATCTCATATGACGGATAGTAGAGCTGACAACCACCCTGACCCTCCAAAATGCAAAGGTGGAGTCAGATACCAGTCGGAATCCATAATCCAGTAGCCCACCGCATGAAATCTGCAAGCTCTCACTACATGGTGCGAAATCTCCCCTCAACACATGGTGTTATGCTAATGACAACGATTCCATGGGGGTCCAAGCTGGACCCGGCGATGTCTCCTGATCCAGTGATCTTTAATTTTGAGTTATAGATAAAGAGGAAAAAGTGTTAGTACAGGATGAAATGAATGATTTAAACGTTCAGAAAAGGAAGTTAAAAACAGAAAAAACAAACTGGCAAGGCCAGCAAATTGAACAGCAAGGTTGTCTCCATCGTTGGCGTTGATGTGTTCGTTGCCAAGATTGAGAATGAAATCCTTGCTGGTTTTATTCACTTTCTTCCCAAGTTGTGGAGAGTATCCTCCCCTTCTTTGCCCTTGAAACTTATGTCTCGCCTTCTGGATCATGTCCCGGAAATTCCCTTGTTTCAACATTTTTTCCATCAATTGGCGAAGAGCTATACAATCTTCCACTAGATGCCCTCTTTCTTTGTGGAATTCGCAGTATTAGTCATTGTGCCTGAACCTCTGATTTGCAGACTGAACAGGTTTCTTGCAACTAGGACTGCTCTTCATGACGCGATTTGAGTTACTTACTTCAATGTGAATATACTTGTTGGCGAGACCAAGCATCTCTTGGAATGTTTATGGTTCTTGGCAGTTGGCCTCGAACCTGAGTTGTCCTTCTTTCAAGCCAACCATCAAAGCTACTTTGTAAAAATCGGGATCCATGCCTTTGAATTCCAAGATCTCCTTTTGAAAACGGTTGACAAAGTGGGCTAGGGTCTCGTTCTCTTGTTGTTTGATCTGGAATAATTCTGATGAATTTCTTTTTCTCTTTGTAGATGTGGAGGGTTTGAACGATTCTCTCCTGGTAAGTTGAGGCTGCAAAGGGACTACCTGAGGTTATTTATTCTTATTTTATTCTAGCTCAAGTTGAGGGTTTGAACGATTCTCTCCTGGTAAGTTGAGGTTGCAAAGCTACTTTGAAATCCTTGCTCAAGTTTCTATTTTATTCTTATTTTTATTTATAATTCTGTCTAGCGCATGTCCTTATTTTTAAAATTTTAATTAGCATATTTTTTAGTTTTTTTATCCTAATTTATTTTAAAAGTTTATAAAGCAGATCATCCGTGTCTGAAATAATTTTCGTGTATTTTATTTTTGCAAAGAAGATTTTATTTTATTTTATCCGTATCTGTTTCAAAAAAAATGTATACACGTGTGAGATGTGAGTAATGTAGTTCATTTAGTCATAATACTGATGCATGTTATATGGGAACTGCTGGGTATTATTCGTGGCTCGCAAAACACAGCAAATATTTAGATCCCCAAAATTGTGCGGCAAATCATTATAACTTTATGTCCCCATGTCAAATAGTTCATCCACCTTATGACTCGACTTCTTGGTTGTCGAACAGCAATGTTAGTAAGTGTTAATTTTGTTATAGTACGAACCACGTTTTAAAGGATTGTGTCGCTTACAAAAGACAGTGGGAGAAAAATTATGAATCGGGCATTCAAACCTTGTCTACTACCGCAGTACCACCACATTTACGCGGGAACTATTACGAATAAGCCACTCATAATTGTGGGCCCGTATATTGATATTGATGTGTCACCTCCTCATACACATTCGTTGCCTAATTTTGATGCACCCACGAAGGAACCTGAACAAATATTTTTTGAATTAGATATTAATAATGTTCTTTCATCTTCTTTGCAAAACGTTTCTATACCTATTTTTATCGATCCTGTCAAAGATATTGTGCAGGGTGATGACTCAGAACTTGAGGTTGCACTAAATTGGGATGAAGATATTGTTCTCTCTGATGGGGGGAATAATTATTTGGAGCACGATGACGCGCCAATGTGGGATAAAGATGATATCCTTTCTAATGAGTGATTTGTACTTCTTCATTGAATGAGAAGGTCCAACTCACCACCGAGGCCTTTGAGTTCTCGGCTCCCCCTTGCTACGATGCTTACAATACCGACTTTGATCAAGCTTCAGAATCTGCTGGGAGTGAAACCGAGATCACTCTCATGATTAGAGATCATTTATGTCTTTCCTCTATTTTATTTTCTAACCCCCTTCCATTATCTGAGTTTGTGCATGTTAATTTGTCACGGGTACTCCAGGAGGGTATGGAGCATTTTGCTCACGTCAATGAGGAAAGCATCTCCTTATGTGAGGAGGTTTATTCCTCCTCCATAGGGGAAGCATCATTCGTTCTTTTCTCTCCTTGCAACCTTCCTATTCACGATGATACCTTATTGGGCAAAGATATATATTTTGGTGAGGTGATACATGTGAGGTGCAAGTATTATTATTTAAGTAACGGGGTAGTTGCCTTATCGTCGTATCAGTACCCGCTACCGACACGGATATTAGAAGAATTATCTGTTCATTTTTTTTCATCGTCCAGTAATTTAGAATTTTAAATTTTTGAATAAGTAGTGCTGGGAAGACAAGAAACTTAGTAGTTATCTTTTGTTTACTACATATTGTGTTTTAATTTTTCTATATGATTTTTAGTCCTACAATAAATTAGGTGCTTTTTGGGAGACAACCCAATGTTCTAGACTTTTTATAAAAAGATTTTTTTTTAATATTATTTGTAGCCTTATGACTGTTTGCAGTTCTTTAATTAGTTAAAAAATAATAATAAAATAACAACAAATATTTAGATTAATATTAATTTTAAACATGGATGTGGGCAGTTAGTCATTTAAATTAACGGGTATTAAAAAAAGAATGCAAAATGGATGAGAATTTTTTTTTTTATACAAACACACGCAGGTCGGGCTCATGTAGAAGAAGAAACAAAATAGGGGAGGGCAGTTTAATGGTAGAGTAGGAATCGGACAGCAGTATGTATGTTGCAACAAATCTTACTTTTTCAAAAAAATGTCATCATAACTTATATTTTATTGTTTGTGCCTATTGAGTCTCTCATAGATTGTCGGAACCTGAACCAGAGTGTCTTAGGTTGTGTTGGTCGGTTCTCCAAAAGGGAAGTGTTGAATAGATTACTCGACCGGTTCAACTGAACCGCTGCCCTGTCTAAACCTCCCTACTAATACCCGATCCCTAACATTACCCTACCCCGACAAAAAATCGCGAGCAACGACACCACCTGAGCATTCCTAGTGTTTTGGCTGATCTTTTGGGTGAAATTTAAAAACTAAAGTCTAAAATCTCGAAGCTAGTTCATCTCATCCCTGCTAAATCCTGATTCCCAGCAATTCGCATTAGGGCCAGACCGATGGCGAACGACGAACTGATATTTTGGCTTCTTTGATCGAATGATCGAATGGAGACGGGGCTTAATTTTATTTCTATTAATGTTTTCTTTTGTGTCCTAAATAAAGCCCATATGTTTTACTGAGATTGTTTATGTTCAAAATATATTTTGAGATTTAAAGCATCCCACTATAATTTGGAGATCAAGTGACAAGAAATTTGATAGAGCCTGTATATTTCAATAGTTGATTATGAATTCTTAAATGCCTAAACACATAGCAAATTGATTACATCAGAAACTATCATTTAAACAAAAAAAAAATATTAAAAAAACGTTTGTCTAAAGTTTCTGAGATGCATAAATTGGGGCTTCGTTCCATAAGAAATAGGGTAGCACAAAAACAATCTGCATATTTTATCATTAGTTGTTCATATAGATGATTTCAAGTTTTACATTGACGAGATTTATAGAGCTACATTATCCTACTTATACAACACACCGAGTCTAAATTTTCAGAAAAATCCTGCGCAAGTTTGAGTGGAATTTTCAAAAAAATACGAGGAAGACGAGGCGAAATAAGGGAGCGAGTAGTATTATCTTACATCCAGTTTCTCATTTTAGTAGTTATGATTGCACTTTGAGTTGGCTAGTTTGTTGTTTATGTTCCAAACTCTTAGGGTGTGATGATATATTTTGTGACTGTGAGCTTCACTTTTATTATGATTTTTATGCTGCACTATTTGGATACTTGTCTAATAACTACTCTGCAAATGATTTTCATGTGTTGATATCTATGTCATAATGTTCCTTTGAATGTTATTATGTGCTGATGTGGTTGATCCTAGGACATTTACAGTAAATTAGATTTAATGTTTTGGAATACTATTAGGATTGATACATGACAATGTTCTTATGATGATCATTCTGAGCTTGTATTGCATTGGGTTGCTTTTGATGATACACATGGAATCAAAAAAATTATATTTTGTGTTCTAATCTCTGTACATGTCGAAAATATAAGTTATGTAGGTTATATCAAGGGACTAGGGTTTATGAAGTTCACCTCTTAAATGAGTAAATTGGTTACATCATCGAGAAAGTAATGGACAACTATGCAGACACTCCAATTTTCAGTGGAGTACTTAAATTTTAAGTCTCTTTTTGTCTTTATTTTTATGTTTTAATTGTTAAGAATATGTTAAAAAGAATTTTCATGGGTAATGAAGTCTCTTTGCTAGGAACTAACAAAAGACAAAAGGGTGGAGGTGGGGGTGGTATAACTCATACAACTTGGGTGATGAGTGAACTTTTATAACAATAATTGCTGATCTCAATTCTCGAATAATTAACGAATAAGTTAATCAAGACTATTTGATGATTATTGTTTGATAGGATAATCAATCTTAAGAGTTCATATCTTTTATTTGAAGTGAGTAAGATGGGTAAAACTCTTTTAAATATTTTTATTTCACAATATTGTTTAAAAGAATTTTCTTCCTAAAAATAAATTTTTATTGACTTTTAAAAATAATGATGGAAGGGCGAGCAAGAACCTAGTCGGAGATGTAAGTTGAAGCATTGAGATGGCTAGTTAATTTGTAAGAATTATTAGAGCATTCATTTGATCCTTTTTTGTCTTACTACCTTATCCTTTGAGCTTGAACCTTGAATGACCATGTATAATTTCCCTATATTTTTAATAGTTATTTCTTAGTTAGTTCTTCAACTATGAGTGATTGTTAAAAAAAAATGTGTGAGTTGTAGTGATATGTGACTTAAGTATGGATACATCTACTTGGAATGATCTCTATTATGATCGTATAAAAAAGGGAGAGAGAAAATGTGTCATAGTGATATGCGGCATATGTATGTATATTCATATTTGAAATGATCTCAACTATTATTTTAAAAAATAGAAAAAAAATGTAAAAATGTCATAGTGATAGCCTAAGTGTATGTACGGCTAGTTGGAATGATCACAACTATTGACTAAAAAGATGACAATTAAAAAATAAAACTCATAGTTTGGAGAGTTATTAAGAATATTAACTAGGAAAATACATTCCACTATCACAAGTTATTTCTAACCAAGCCAAAGTCATTTTCACTGCAAGTGCTCATGATTTCTTTTCAAATTAAACTACTAACTCTGGTAATGGTTAAGTCAAAGAATAGGTCTATTCTCATTCTTTCTTAGTTATTGAGGAAGTTCGATGACAAAAGTCTATGAGTAAATGATTTTAAAGAATAGCACACACTGTACTAGAAATTTTATTTGAGTTTTATCTCTCATCAAGCTAATAAATTTTTGAATATTTTGAACTTTTATTAATTGACAAATTATCAGTTTGTTAAATCAAAACTCTTGGTAAACTTTCTTTAATTATTTTTGAAAATAAGGATCATGAGAGTTTTATATTTTTGATGACTATCATCTCACTCAATTCTAAAATTAACATTATCTTTGTTAGGGACTAACAAAGGTTTAAGCGTAGAGGTGTGAACAAAAAGTTATCTAGCTCATTTTTCAGACTTATTATTTGTCATAAATGAAGAAAATAAGTTTAAATAAAGTAGAAATGCGAGTAAATTCATATTTTTTTTATTTGTGACTAATTCAGTCTTTTTTCAATGTTTTATTGCTAGAAACGCCAAACAAATCAACTTGGAGAAAGAAATCTGTCCAAATACCATGACCTAAAAAATGGTTGCAAGCTCAAGAAAAATGCTACAACACAATCTGGACGAATTTTAAATTCTGAATTTCAAAATTAACGTCGGGTTCAAATATAGACGGATGCTTCTTTCCAAAGGGGGGATGGCGTTTTAAGAGGAAAAAATCTCTACAGAATCGATCATTCTTGGGAGGAAAAATTCGGATTTGGAGAGGGCCTCATCTAGGGTTTTTCAAAAACCCTCCATTGGAGAGGGCGGCAAGAGCAAGGAAGAAGGCAGATCTTCGGGCTGATCGAACGAGCAACGTCGTAAAGAGAATCTTGCAGCGATTAAGCATTAAACCATCATGTATTGTAAGATCTCTCCAAACGTTGTGTGTGTTTCTTCCATCGCTATGAACTTTTAATATTGTATTGTGAGAGTACTTTGTCTTGTGTGATAAATATTTTCTAGTTTTCTCTTTGTGAATGTTTGATGAATGTTCTTTATTGAATTTATGATCTTTATTGTGGAACTTTTGGCCAAGGTTTCATCTTTTTACTGCGCTCCATATTTCGAGAGATGAGTTGTGTAAGTGCGTCATAAATTCGATATAGCATTTGAAGGGAAAAAAGAGATTTCCTCTTGATGTTAATAACATAGATTTGCATTCTTTTTGTGGTTTTTTATTTCACCTGAGTTAGAGATGACAAACGACATAAGGGATTAGGGAGTTCCGATATCGAGAGATACAGATTTCTATTTTAAAATCTTTGCAAGACATTTCACCACGCATTTTTCACAAAGTCGCATTCATAGATTCATCGCACTTGACATAGGAAATCACAATAGAATATTATTTTTCATAACTGATAAAAAGGTATTCATCCAAGGAATCGTAGTTTATTTTAATTAGGAATTGTCATTTGTAATTTTTAATAATTAAAATCATCGTTATTGATTTACTTTGATTTAAAGAAATGACTCAACTAGTATTTGCAAACGCTGAATTAATCACTTCTCCGTGGGAATGATCTTAACTCACTTTATATTACTTAAACTGACACGTGCATTTGCGTTTAAAATACACAACCGTTTTCAAGCGTATCACGGTCACCGCCCCAGACCTTTGTTACACAACTGTTTTCTATAATGGTCCTTTTGGACCTCCGCAGGGATTGACCCTGATCTACCACTTTTGTTGTTTCTTCTGAACTAGCTCTCCTCTCGAGCACACCAGGAGCATTGTTCCCTCTGCTTCCAGATCCAGAAGCTTTTGCCCCAGAGCTAAATGAAATTTGAGCACCTGGTGATATACGTAA
Organism: Platanthera zijinensis; assembly: GCA_039513925.1. Taxonomy (NCBI): domain Eukaryota; kingdom Viridiplantae; phylum Streptophyta; class Magnoliopsida; order Asparagales; family Orchidaceae; genus Platanthera; species Platanthera zijinensis. The sequence continues at coordinate 32,720,557 of CM077086.1, forward strand.
CTCCACCAGAAGATCCCGAACAGCTTCACCTTGCCCTTTGTTAGACCTGCTCTCATGTAGCTCTACAGATGAGTTACTCTGGTATGACAGCAATTCGTCGAATACCACATCTCGGGAGACAACAAACTTCCGTGTATCTGAATCCATGTATTTTCAGCCCTTATTCCTCTCATCATAACCGACGAAGACTAGCTTCCGTGCTTTCACATCTAGCTTCGTTCTGAGAGCGTCTGGAACATGCACGTAGCAGGTTGACCAGAACACCGAAAGATGTTCCACACTGAGCTTCTCCTTAAACATTAGCTTATGTGGAGACCAAGCTTGTCAAGGCGACCAAGGCGTTAAAGGGTGTACCTAGGCGAGGCGACGCCTAGGCGATGCCAAGGCGTCGCCTAGGCGACCAAAACGTTTAACATGCTCAGTAAAGGATAACTCCCTTTTAAACTACAACATGCAAAATAATTGGAATGGTTATTTTCACTCTCACTCACATGGGGTAACTGAGCTAAAATCACTCTTTAACTAAGCAATAGTTCTCTACATTATCAACAAAATATAAGCATTCGACAGTAAATACTAAATATTGAACACCCTAAATAAATTTCTAAATTTCATACAAAGCATCCACAACCACTACAATGTTAGTGGTAACAAAAATAAGCAAACTATGACATTACAAAATTATACTTAAACAATGTAAAAAATATATGCATTTGAAAAACATGAATGTGGGAAAAAAACACACGTGATTAAAAACATGAATGTGGGAAAAAAACACACGTGATTATATCTTTGTTAGTGATGATCAAAGCTTGAAGACCAAGAAAAAAGTAAAACACTACCTGACTAAGCTTGAGGTAAAAAAATTAACTTTATTGAAGTTTCAAACACTAGTCAAGTTAAGAAATATACAGAAGTTTAAGAATAAATGATAGAAGAAGATTCAGCTGGTATGGAGAATTAGAATACCTGACTAAGCTGGATGGAATACAGATCAGGAAGTTGGATGGAATACAGAAAGTGTGAGTTCCCCCAAGTCAATCTCCCAAGCTTGTAACTGTATTAGCCAATAGTTAAGAAATGTACAGAAAATAAATGACTGTATAAGAAGAAGAAGAAGATAAATGACTGTATAAGAAGAAGAAGAAGATAAATGACTGTATAAGAAGAAGAAGAAGATAAATGACTGTATAAGAAGAAGAAGAAGATAAATGACTGTATAAGAAGAAGAAGATAAATGACTGTATAAGAAGAAGAAAGAAGAAGAAGATCGGTCAAACCCTAGCTCGGCAGTGCGGGAGCGGCGCGGGATCGGCAGTGCGGGAGCGGCGCGGGATCGGCAGTGCGGGAGCGGCGCGGGATCGGCAGTGCGACAGTGAGGGAGCGGCGCGGGATCTGCGGGATCGGAAGGAATGAGCAGGGGCGGAAGAAATGAGCAGGAAAAAAATAATGAGCGGGATTAATTGATCGGCCAAACCCTAGCTCGGGCTTGCATTTTGCGCCTAGGCGTCCAGGCGTCGCCCTGGGCGCCTAGGCGCCTCTAGGCGGGCGCCTAACTCAAATGAAGCTAGGCGCCCGCCTCATAGCCCTCTTATGGGCGCCTGGGCGCCTAGGCGACGACGCCTAGGCGACGCCTTGACAACATTGGTGGAGACTTCATGTTATTCGGACTAAGGGGCATCTGGTTGATGACAAATGCCGTATAGACTATTCCCTCCGCCAAGAAGGCCCTGGAATTAATGTCTTTGACGTGAAGCCAGCACTTGCAGATCTCTGTCAAATGACAGATCTTTTGCTCTACAACTTCGTTCTATTGTGGAGTAAGCGCACAAGTAAGCTCCCTCCGGATTTCGTGATTTCTGCAGAAGTTAGAGAACTCGTTTGAGTTGAACTCTCCTCCATTGTCAGTTCTCAACTTCTTGATCCACAGACCGAGTCGGCCCTCATCGAGTTCCTTGAACTCCACGAACTTTCTGAACGCATCTGACTTCTCCTTCATATAGTATACCCAAGTATACCTTGTAAAGTCATCAACAAGAACCAGCATATACTTACTACCTCTGAGACTGGTGGTGACGGTGGATCCCGTCAGATCACCGTTGATGCACTCCAACGTTGCCTTGCACCTGGTCTGTGATTTGTCAAATAGAAGCCGATGAGTCTTACCATATACTGACATCCTACACAGATATGACTGCCTCCAAAAGATGAAAGACTAGACAGGTCATGCACAAGGCCTCCCGTCGCCATAGCCATTAATTTATCCATCCCAACATGTCCCAACCTCTCATGCCAGATAGCAACGCTGTCATTCGCATTCATCTTCTCAACATTGGAGCTTGTCTCCAACACGAACAAGTCCTTAACCCTTCTCCCAACATGAGTGACGTCAACTTTCACGGCTGACACATTCCGGAGAAATTTCACTTCTGTCGGGCCGAACAGAACGTGATACCCAGTGTCTACAGCGTTGGTCACCGAGAAGAGGTTTTTCTTCATACTCTGCACGTGATACACACTGCTCAAAGTGAGTAGCCCTCGATCACTGCCTAAAGAAACTGTCCCCTCCTTCACTACTGCATGCACAGTATCATCAGCAGTAATAATAACATCATTCTCTTTGTAATCCTGCAGAGAAGAGAACTTCAACTCATCCTCGATAAGGTGATGACCACACCCCGAGTACACGATCCAGTCCTCCTGATAGTTGATGGTGGCAAGCGGACGAACACAAGTGTCCGTCATGAAAGCACTCCCTCATCCACCTTCCTCAGCTCTGGATTCAGCCTCTTCCTTTCCTGCAGCATGCCCCGGCTGAAGATTGACTCTGCAGTCCTTCTGAATGTGACCAAGCTTGTTGCACCTGTAGTATCGTGGCCCTCCTCTCTTCTTCCTGTCATCTTGCCTACGAGCCTTACTCCTCTCCTGTTATGATGAAGAAGATGGATCATCGCTAACAGGTGATTTTTTCTTGTCTCATCTCTTCTTTTTGCCAGAGAAGAGAACCCCCTCATCTCCCCCTGAGATAAATACTCCAGCCATTTGCCTCTCCAAGTTTTCCTACGAAACCAACAGGTTTTCCAGCTCGAGCAAAGATGGTTGATTAGCTTAACCTTGCACAGAAGTTATGAAGGTAGTATACTCCTTCTGCAACCCGCGGATAATATGTCTCTTCAGCTTTGCCTCTGAGATAGGCCCTTCTGGGACCAATGTTGATATCTCAGCGCAGAGATTCTTCATCTTCATAAAGAAGGATGATATGGACAGATCACCCTGAATGGTCTTTGCCAACTCATTCTCCAATAACTGTAACTCAACTACGTTCTTCTTGTTAAACATGTCATCCAAGGCCTTCCAGATTTCAGCAGCTGACCGACATCTGATGATGTGGTCAAAGAGCTCCAGTGAGATAGCCCGTTTAAGAGTTAACTCAGCCTTCGCATTCATCCTCCTCCAAGCTCTCACCGCCTCAGCATTCCCGGCAGCAACTACCACCTCTTGCCTGTCGTCTCCATTGACGACCTCCCAAAGATCCCCATCGAGAAGATAGTTTTTCATGCACGACCTCCAATTCTTGAAGTTGGTATGCGTTAAGAGCTCAATCCCAAGACCTCTTGCATAACCGGCTTTCATTGCTAAATCCTGATTTACTTGAACATTCAAGAAATAGCACACCTCTGAGGTTGATGAACTGCTAACTCTTCAACACCCTTCTGATACCATGTAAAAATTTCTAGGAAGCCAATAAAGGTTACAGGAACACTCAACAACAACCAAGTCAAGTAGAAAACAGTAACAATTGAAGCACAAGATTCTCAATTCTGGAATTATCAAACACTTCTTTATAAGGCGAGGTATAAATTGTGAGACATGATTCACAATGTACCCGATGGAAACAACAACTACAAGTAAGAGAAACTGCACTGTCTGATAACATAATCCACACAAACTGCCAAACACCAAGCTGTTCGCTGAATCCGCTAAACCGCAGCCAAGCCGCGCGGACTACCTGTTATTGAACTGCTGAGAAAACAACTCTATGCGCCACTTCTTGTCGCCTGACCACAAAGTTTGCCGCGAACAAAATTGCTGAACGAAGAAACAGCCTACTCGCTAAGTCCGGGCGAACTGCTTATTTGAACTATCCACGACCCCGAGGAAGAGGGCGTTTAGCTGCGTGAACCGCGATTTGCTGTATGCCACAAACTGTAAACCGCGAACTGTTCCACACTGAGCTTTCCACTAGTTGTCTAGTCGCCTGGTGCTAGTCGCACAGCCTGCACAGCATAAGTCAACTTCACTTAGCCACCTGGTTAGAAAAAACTAACCGCAAATTCATAATGCGAGTAGAATTCTCAATGTTCTCATTCTGTATGACGAGCTGGGGACCCCTATTTATAGGCGACAAGGGGAGTGCGGTCACCGCCCATAGTGATAGGATAACCGTCCGTCACCTGCAGTTAGCATAACCTATCCACACCATTCTTGGCACGGCGTCAAGGCGAGCGCCGGGCGCCTTGACGCTTAGGCGACAAGGCGGACGCCTAGGCGATCACAAGGCGAGCAAGTTGCAAGGCGCCAATTTCCTTCTATTTAAATTTTTTTTATAAAAAATACTATAAACTGCGGTTATTATAATAACCGCAGTCTATAGTCTCCAGTTTAAAGACTGCGGTTACTATAGACTGCGGTTATTATAATAACCGCAGTCTATAGTCTCCAGTATATATATAGACTGCGGTTATTATAATAACCGCAATCTATATACTGTCAGCCACACTTTAGACTGCGGTTATTATAATAACCGCAGTCTAAAGCACTTTTTTTTAAAGTATGACAGAAGTAAAAAAAAATATTTAAAAATTTTTATTTTTTTTATTGACTTTAGACTGCGGTTTTTATAAAAAACGCAGTCTAAAGTCATTAAAAAAAATATATATATTTTTTTAAACTTTTACGTACAATTATTATATATATATATATTTTTTTAATGATTTTATACTGTGGTTTTTATAAAAACCGCAGTCTATTCAAAATCTTTTAAAAAAAAATTTGTTGCAAGGCGTCCAACGCCTTATACACATTCGAGCGCCTGGACGCTTAGGCGTCGCCTAGGCGACGCCAAGACAAGCATGATCCACACAAGGGTGCGAAAACAAGAGTCAGACCGCACGCGACAACAGCTTTACCGCACAAATGATAAGATCCACCAGTCTGCATAACCGAGCGAACGGCCACCTCGGTCCGCGACTTAGCAATCCAATCACACGTCCTGAGCCAACATCGCGCTTAAGACGAACTATCAGTCTCCGGAACCAAACCACGCAGTACAGCGGTCTCCGCGAACTCCAGAAACAAACCGTGCAACCACGCAGTCTCTGCGACTAGGCAACCCGGCTTGACTTGTCACAATACCGTGACCAAGTCCACAATACCAACGAACTCTGGCTTCAGACCGCGCAAGCAGAACACAACGAACTGTGCGGTTAGCCTTTGCTATCCGATCTAACCGCCTGGTTATCTCCCAGGTCGCTTACTGATCCAGACCGCAACAAGAACAGAAGCCAGAAACCGGCTCTCCGCCATCAACTAGCCGCCTAACTGTCTGCGGTCTGAGCGATCTGTGCGGTCTGCCCAATCAGACCGTCCACTTCCACTCCAACAATTTCAACATTGTCTGCGTTGATGCAGTTGAGGGAGATCCATGCTGGCTATACGACTACTTTGAGCTGAGAAGGAATGATGATGCAACGAAGCTGTGCAAAACTTGCATCGAGTAGAGAGGAAACTAAGTTGAAGGGTTGGCTTGAGACAAGATAGAAAGATGGAAGTCCCCTCAAAATTTTGTGGGGTTGAGATCTTGCAACATGCGACATAGGAGCATTGAACCGAACGACTTCGAAAACTCGTAGTGACATTGTGAAAATGGAAAGGAATAGGCCACCAATGATCGATAACTTCTCCTATACCAATTGATGGTGGCAACCTAAAGAGAGCACTAAACAGAGAGTAAATTGAGGTACATTCACAATAGAAGTTTTCATTCATTTTGTTCAAATAAAAATGAGGGTTAAGGTTTGCCTACATTTCACCCTTGTGGTGGGACCCTTCCCCAGACTCTCGTTGTGTGGGGGTGTTGTGCATAGGGCTGCCATTTTTTTGTTCAAATAAAACAATCCCTATACATTATATAAACAGGGTTAGGAAAAAGTAAGCAAATAAGTCCTCTAAGGAAATTGTGGAAATAAAAATATGTGGAATTAAAAATGACTGGAAAAAAACAATCAGACTCCGTGTCTAATTGATTCGGTTCTTGTCATGATCAAGTCGAACCATGAACTGAATGACTAAGATGGCAGCATCGAGAGGTAGCATATTGCACTCACGAAAATTTGGGTTTTACACTCCATATGTTGATTACTTAATTCATAGGATGAAGCTAACATTAATGGAATGCATACTAAGGCTTTCTAATTTTAACGTTTATATATGGGCTCTCACTAGCTGTCAAGACTTCAATGTCTTACTTGTAACAATCCATGTACCTCGATTTATCTGCTATTAGGCATTGATGTTTATACTTTACTTTTTGGGTTAATATTGATCTGCTTGGTTTATTTGATTAACCCACTACTAACATGTTTTGAGCATGAGGCATAATGTTTGGAGCATGAGGTATATTGTTGGACTTTGGTGATGAGTTTATATTGTTGGACTATGCTTTCTTAATTAAATATTTCCATGTGATGTTGTAAGGTTATTGTAACTATGAACATGAGATAAATTAATGTGTTGGAAGAGTAAAGAGAGAATAGAAGGGTGATTCATTCATCCACATAGGGACTTTAAATAGGATTACAACATGACTCAAAGACACCGATAGCCGGTGTGGGACTAAACACACATACGCCTAAAGACTAATAACTCGACATTGACCCGATAATTCCAACATAATCAAATAAGACTTTTACATTTTCCTTTTTTATCTATCATCTAAGACTAATCATCTACAATACATATAATCGTTGTTTGTCCTTAATTGAATATTTTTTTTGCATATACACACATATAAACTCATTTAGCTATGATGGTACATTTTAATTATTTCATAATATACTATCACGGCCAAGAATTGACATGGTCATCATAAATAAGATATTGAATCGTCTCCTACTAGTGAGAGTATTCTAGTTATTGTCATTGTGCATCCGTTTATTAAAACAACTCTACAATTATTATGTTTAGCTATGATGGTATTCAACACAATTAACACTTTAAAAACTAAAATTTTATTAATGTACAGCTTATTTGTTATGTGACTTATGATCATGTAATTTATTTTATAAAAAATTTGAAGTAAAGCAGGATTGCAGGAAAGATAGTATGGAATTTAGCGAACATCCAATCAGGGTAAATACTAAATTTGTTGGTGGATATGTTGAATGATGATGTTAGAGCATGAGAAGACATTTTCTTTAGGAAATATATTTGTCATTATGTACTAGAAGCAGTGAAGGAACTAGGCCAGAAACTATACCAGATAGTAGCTTAATAAATGAACAAGAATCTCCCATGGTACCAATTGACTTTTATGAAATCTGTTCCTCATTCCTCGAGAACAATTCAAGGTCATTCGTGCAATGTTGAAGACGTTTCCTAGAGAATAAATAGTAGAATTGCAAGTTATTAGAGAGAAGTGAGGAAGACCTACACACTGCTCAAGAATGTTTTCAAATATAAAACATTATCTGCAAACATCAAGCATGGAACTCTCAATTACAACCAAGCTGAACATAAATTTTGATAATTCATCTACGAAGTGTCTAAAGAACTCCTGTAACATTAAATACTAAACTTATTATTGGAAGAGACTATTCTCATATTTAAGAATGCAGCAGACACCACATGGGTGAGGAAATGCATTTACCAAAGCATTCATGTGATGGATAGAACTAGAATCCTACACAAATAAACCTAATGTTCATTTATAGTGACAACTATACTAATTTCAAATCATGTTCAAGATTTACCATGAATGATCAACACAATTTCAGTGTATGAACGTAAACATAATATTAAGAAGTCGAAGTGTTTAATTATATGCCATGAATATTAACTCAAAAACGACATTGGCGGTGAGGTATTTTGGGTATTTTGTAAATGTACGGAGTGTTATATAAACTCTTTGTTATTCTAGGAGTTATTTTGATATCTGAAATCCATCCACTTACTGTAACCACCTTTGTTCTTGATCTAATGAAAAACGGGTTGTTGATGCTCGTGAACGTAGCCCATCTTGGGGTGAACCATGTAAATTAGTGTCTTTTGTGTTTTCATTTTTTTTAATTGTTTGACAGTGTTAGAAAGGCCCATTTAACATACGCTCAATATGTATTTTTATTGTTATTTCTCTCTCTTCTTTAGTCCCACATCATGTATAGGACCTTCCTTTCTCTTTCTCCCTTCTATAAATATGTACTCATTCTTTGTATTTGATACAAGTGAACATATATACAAGGTTCCTTTTTCTCCTCTACATGGTATCAGAGGGACTGGTTCTCCTTGGGCGGTTTCTCCTTTCTTAACCGCCTATCCCGGGCGGTCTCCTTCCCCTGCTGCGACCTGCCTCTTCTGTCAGCTGCCCGCCCTTGCCGCTCGGTCTCCTGCGTCCTCTCTTCTATTCCCGCTTCCTCTTCTCTCCGTGGTTCCACCCTCCTCCAAGGGCTTCTTATAGCCTCCTCACGCTCTGACCAGTGGGGACCACCTCTCCCACCTGCTCTCGCTCTACGCGCTGCGGACTGCTCCTTCCTGTCCGCTGTCGGCCTTTCTTGTCCGTCGCGGTCTCTCCCTGCGTCTGCTCTCCGTGGACTGCTTCTGCTCGTCGATCCGCGGACTGCCTCTGCGTCTGCTAGCCGCGGACTGCTTCTGCTCTCCGTTCCGCTGCCTTCTTGTCGCTGGAGTTCTGCTACTCGCGACATCTTCTCGCGGCCTCTCTTCCCGCTGCCTTCTCTATCCGCTCGAGTTCTTCTACTCGCGGCTTCCTCTCCATGTCCGCTCGCTTCCTCTTGCGGCCTCCCTTTCTCTGACAGTTGTTTTGCTCTCCCAGACCGTGCGGGCTATTGCCTTCCCGCATTTTGGTCGCGGTCCTCTCCCTCCCTCCCGGCCGAGCGGTCTACGGCTCTTCCCGTCTGTCCGCGCGGCCTGTTTCTATCCGCGGCGGTCTCCTCGAGCAGGTTGGCTTTACTCGCGGCTTCCTCTCCATGTCCGCTCGCTTCCTCTTGCGGCCTCCCTTTCTCTGACAGCTGTTTTGCTCTCTCAGACCGTGCGGGCTATTGCCTTCCCGCATTTTGGTCGCGGTCCTCTCCCTCCCTCCCGGCCGAGCGGTCTCCGGCTCTTCCCGTCTGTCCGCGCGGCCTGTTTCTATCTGCAGCGGTCTCCTCGAGCGGGTTGGCTCTGCCCGCTGCGATCTCCGTCTCCCGGCCTCCGCACCTTGATCGCGGCCCCCCTCCTTGCCGCTGGTGTCTTCACACCGTGACCGTGCGGTCTCCCCTGCAGTCTACCCGTGCGGCCTGTCTCTAGTCGCGCGACCTCCCTACCCGTGCGGACTCCTCTGTTGCAGGTCCTTTCTCCTTGTCTCGGTTCGTCTTCATGACGTCTTCTGCTGACTCTACCGGACCGGCGGTTACTCCTGCAGACCGTCCGGCCTCCCTTCCGAATATTCGTGATGAGCTCCGGATTACAACTATTCTCTCTAACCGGTAAGAAAAAATTTGTGGAACGGGCGCACTCGGCTCGCCAAGTCCTGCAGTCGAAGTGGTTTCTTCATCACTTGACACAGGTCGTTACCGGTACTCCTACTGACGACTGGCTACGCAACGATGGTCGGGTTCAGACGTGGATCCTCAACTCTCTTGATGGTGAGCCTTATCGCCTAGCCATGTAGCACGAGACGGCCAAGGGTATGTGGGACGAGCTCCATACCCTCTACTCCGGCAAACATAGTCTTCATAATTTGTACGACATCATCACTGCTCTTCAGGCTCTTGACAGTGGTGGGGCGGCCGATCTGACCTCCTTTGTTGCCCAGGCTCGGTCTCTGGTCGAAGTTTGGATCCAACACCAGCCTCCTACTGTGGATCTTGTTGTCCAACGTGCCCAGAAAGAAGTCGTTGGTATCGCTATGATGATCGCTCGGGTCCCGCGTCACTTTCACAGTGTGCGGGCTCAGATTCTCTCCTCTGCAGTTACTCTGTCCTTCTCGGATGTGTGCTCGATGCTTCTCAAGGTCTCCCCGCCTCCGAATTTTTCTGGACCTCCTTCTCCGGCTCTTATCCAGCAGGCCCCTGCACCTTTACTACCTCTCCCTTCTTCAGCTCGTGGGGGCCGTTCTAACTCTCGGGAACGTGGTCGGGGTGGCCGGCCGCGGACTAAGTGTTTCTTCTGTGGCAAAGACGGGCATCTTGAAGCCACGTGCTATCGCAAGCATGGTCGTCCTCCTCGTCTGCAGGCCTCTGTTGATGCCACCGACTCCTCTCCCACTCGTACTGACCTCGACGAGGTTCGCCTTCAGCTCCAGCATCTTCATGGCCTGCTCAGCCGCCCGCTGGCCTCGGTTGCCTCCGCCGCCTCAATCTCCAATGAAGGTATCGCCTGCCTCTCCATTGGACCGTGATGAATCATCGATTCGGGTGCCACTCATCACATCACCTCTATTCGACCGCCTCAGTACTTGTCTTCTCCTCACCTGAAGTACATTACTGTGGCCAATGGGGCAGCTGTCCCCGTCTCGGGCTGTGCTGATATTCCTCTCGCCTCCTCCCTTATCCTCCGCTCGGCTCTTCATGTTCCGGGCTCTCCCTTCAATTTACTTTTTGTTGGTCGCCTTACTACTGACTTGCATTGCTCTGTGACATTTACTTCTTCTTCTTTTATGATACAGGATCAGCAAACACGGACTATCATTGCTAGGAGGCGACTGCAGAACGGGCTCTACCTTCTTGATGACTCTCCTACTCTCCTCGCATTTGTCTCTTCTTCGGATTGGCATCAGCGTCTTGCTCATGCTACTCTCCCAGTCCTCCAGAAAGCTTTCCCGAATATATCTCTTCCTGCTTTTCAGTGTGAAACATGTATTTTTGGCAAGCAGTCACGTTCATCTTTTCTTTCTCATTGTACTCGGAGCTCCGCTCCTTTTGTTTTGGTACACTCCGATATATGGGGTCCGTACAAGATTACTAGTATTTCTGGCTACCGTTACTTTCTTACATTTATTGACGATTATTCTCGCATGGTATGGTTTATCTCCTTCGCGATCGTTCTGAGCTTCCCCGCGTCTTCCGGGCCTTCATTCTTGAGACTCGCACTCAATTCTTTGTGCTCATTCAAACTATTCGTACTGACAATGCGCGCGAGTACACTGGTCATGACTTCGTGACCCTCTGCTCTGAGTTTGGATTTATTCACCAAACGTCGTGTGCTTATACCCCACAACAGAATGGTGTTGCCGAGCGCAAGAATCGTCACCTTCTTGATGTGGCTCGCTCCATTATGCTTCAAATGCAGGTTTCCAAACCATACTGGAACTTTGTGCTCTCCACGGCCTGTTTTTTTATCAACCGTCTACCATCCTCCGTCCTCCAGAATGCTACTCCATTCGGCCTCTTATTTCCCTCCACTCCGGCTTTTCATATTACTCCCCGAATTTTTGGGTGTACTTACTATGTTCACCACCTCGGCCCCTCTACAGATAAGTTGGATCCCCGTGCAGCCAAATATGTCTTTGCGGACTACTCGCGCACTCAAAAGGGCTATGTGTTATTCGCCTACTACCTGCAAGGTGACTGTTTCTGCGAACGTCACTTTCCGGGAAGATCTTCCCTTCTTTTATGCTCTGGATATCGCTCCTCTTCCAGAGCCCGTCGTGCGTCCTGTCATCATGTTCTCCGTTCCCCACGGCCGTCTCCTCTTCCTGCCCAGCCTCTGGTCCGTCCACATCCACCTGTCATCCGGGTCTATTTTCGTCGCTCTCCTCATCCTGTTACCTCACTGCAGTCGGCTTCGACCTATGATGCTCCACGACCTGCTGCTCCGGCTCCAGCCTCCACCGCTCATCCTATGGCAAATTATGTCTCTCTACATCGCCTTTCACCGCCACTTCTTCACTTTGCCACATCATTATCCTCTGTTCCTGTCTCTAACTTTGTGCAGGAGGCGCTTCAACATCCAAGCTGACGGACTGCCATGGACGAAGAAATGACGGCCATTTGGGCCAACCAGACCTGGGTCGTTGTCCCTTTACCTCCCGGTCAGCACCCTGTTGGGTGTAAATGGGTTTTCGTCATCAAACATGCTCCTGATGGCACTATTGCCCAACTGAAGGCCCGTCTGGTGGCTCGTGGCTTCACTCAGCAGCAGGGCCTTGATTATGAGGAAACCTTCTCTCCGGTGGCCAAGCTCAATACCGTTCGTGTCCTTCTCTCTGTGGTTGTGCATCGCCACTGACCCCTTCATCAGCTGGATATCAAGAATGCCTTTTTGAACGGCGATCTTCAGGAAACCGTCTACATGCGCCAACCGCCCGGGTTTGAGACCACGGGGGAGTCTCGTGTGTGTCTTCTGAAGAAATCCATCTATGGTCTCAAACAATCCCCTCGGGCATGGTTTGACAAGTTCAGCAAGGCGGTTTGGGACATGGGTTTCACTCGGAGTTCTGCAGACTTCTCCTTATTCACTCAACACCGGGCAACAGGAACGGTCCTTCTATTGGTTTATGTTGATGACATCCTGCTTACTAGGGATGACTCAAAGGGGATTCAAGCGGTCAAACAGCATCTGAACACCGTGTTTCAGACCAAAGACTTGGGGCATCTTTGCTACTTCCTCGGTCTCGATCTTCTCAAAGACGCTGGCCAGTCTGGTTGCAAGCCAGCTAATACCCCGATGGAGGCAAATCACAAGCTATGTGCTCATGCCTCTGATGATGATCTGCCTCTCCAGAACCTGGAATACTATCGACGCCTTGTGGGAAAGTTGATCTACCTAACGGTCACGAGGCCTGATATATCGTTTATTGTTGGAGTTGTCAGTCGGTTTATGCATGCTCCCCGGGTTTCTCATCTCCAGGTGGTTGAACGGATTCTCTGATACCTTAAGGAAGTTCCGGGTCAAGGGCTTGTTTACAAAACCTCCAACTCTGTTCCAGCATTGGTTGCTTATTCAGATGCCGATTATGCTGGTTCCCTGGACGATCGGCGGTCAACCAGTGGGTTCTGTACTTATTTTGGCGGTCATCTCATTATATGGAAAAGTAAGAAACAAGCAATAGTTTTACCTGATTTCCCCCGACACTACTGGCCAACTTTGTTGCAGCCCACTTTGCAGATGTGAATAAACCCCTCAATTGATTCTTCTTCTCTAAGATGCTCTCTAAAGATAGAAATGTTGTAGCGAATCTAGTCACACATGGTCGAATAAGCTCATGAGAGTCTAAGTCCTTTGTTGACTCTCTAAATATGTCGAGCAAGATGGTGTGACCATAGATGAATATAGAGAGTTGGCGGCCTAAGGAGATAGCACTCTTTATCGGCTTCAATTTTCCTATATATTTGTAACAGTAGATTATAATGTGATCCGCACAACAAGTCCAAAAATTCGTAGGTCTTTCCAAAGCCATAAGCTTTGCAGCTGTCATATTATTGGATGCGTTATCCGTCACAATCTGCAAGATACTGTGCTCTCCTGAGCTCTCAGGGCTATCAATCGCCTCATCCAAGAAGTCAAAGATGAACGTTTCATCGTGTGTGGAGGAGGAGACATTCTTCGAAAGCCAGAATGCCACTCCGGAACTACAATGTATCATGATATTCATCATGTTCCTACCCTTCCGATCTTTCCACGCATCGGTCATGATAGTGCAACCATTCAATTTGCAGGTCTGCGTGAATATGTCCAACATCTCCTTCGTCCTCTCCACCTCCCCTCACAAAATTTTGTCTCTCAACTCATAAAATGTTGGGATCTTCATCCCAGGTCCGCATAACCCAATGGCATGAGTCATCTGCTGAAAGGATGAATTACATATGGCGTTAAACGAGATCTCGTTTTCATATGCCCATCTACCAATGTACACGGCAGCATCATCTCTGGCTTTCTTTTTATACTTACTCTCTATCGTGCTCTATTGGGAATCTTTTCCCTTGGTAGACTCGGAAGCTGAATGAACAAATTGGTTCATTGGACCCTTTGGACCTGTGCTCCTCCGTACGCTAGTGTCCTCTTCTTGATCATCATGGACTCCTCCAACAACCACCTTATTCAAGATTGCTTGAAACATAGCACTTTTAGCTCTCTTACTCTATAAATTTGAGTTTAGGGCAGAATCCGCTTTAGCCTTAACGTCGGCGGGAACTTGAGGGCATGGCTTAACATTACCCTTCCACCCAGACAAATGATGCTTGAAACGTGTAATTCTATCATTCACTGTCTGCTTGCAATAGATGCATTTGATTCGGTTGGTGTCGTTTGCAACCAACTTCAAGCTTAGCACTTTTAGCTCGTTTCTATAAATGATAAGACTTATGTAAGAATTATGTTCATATTGGAATGTCGGGTTCAAAAAGTACGCTGCAGAATGAAGTCTTTGGCGAAGCTGGCGATCCCACCTTTCTTTGATAATTATTGTATATGATTTATACAATTTTTTGAGATTTTTGAATATGTATTTAATTGCCTTTCTGGCTCAATACATGACATCATAGACATAGCCAAGTGATGGCTTCTCATCATAATCAACAATTCACAGTAACCTTATTAGTGGGTCTGCAATCTTTGTCATTACCAAACATATATTCCAGAATTGATTATCCAAAATGATATTCACAACATCCTTTCCTTTGCTTGATTTTGCAAACTTTGAGTCAGTATAATACTTGCTAGTTGCTAAAGTTTGCAAGTCATGTTTGTGCTCATATATACTATTCAAAGTAATAAATGTAGTAGCAAAGCGTGTCGCTCCTGGACGAACAATTTCCTTCCATGCTTCCCTTTTCCTCAACCAAGAAAAAAGGAATATATGATTATAAACTAAAATTGTTATCTTTGAAGCCTTTTGGTAATTTCACTAACATGACTCATGTTCCAAAGATCCTTTAAAATTAAATTTAAACAATGTGTTGCACATGGAGACCAATAAATATTGCCGTATTTTTCATGCAGTAACTGTCCTGCTTTTTTGTAGTTGCCGCGTTATCAGTAACAATTTGCGCAACACTTGATGCGCATATCCACTCCACTACCTCTGAAAATAACATGCAAAGAGTTGTAGCATCTTTTGTAACATCAGATGCATCTACTGACTTGTAAAATGAGACACCGCGTGGTGAATAAACTAAGAAATTAATCAAAGTTCTGCTCCTTTTATCCGTCCAACCATCTGTCATTAGTGTACAACTGGTTCCTTTCCAACTCTCTCTGTAAGAGTTTATAAGAAGTTGTTCCTCCTTGCAATCTCTCAATAGATTAGTTCTTATCATATGATATGAAGGAAGCTTATAACCAGGACCAATTGCAGCTACTGCATCAATTGTTTTTTGTGCAAAAACAGAATTTAAAGCATTGAAGGGTATGCAACTAACAAAAACCATCTAGCTATAGTCATGTCAGCACGGTGTACCACCTCTTTTGAGGCCAAGATGCTCTTTATAGATGGTTGCGAGCCTACGGATGTTCTAGACGCGAAGTAGTTATCGACTTGCTCAATCTTTCTTTTTCCTTTATCCTGTGTTCAGAATGTTGGGACTTAGGGAAAGATGTTCGATCATCAGTCACATGATCACCATATGGATTCACACTATCTAGTGATTCTTGTGCTACTTGCTTCTTGGTACTAATCTCTTTTAGGTTCTCTTAAATTTGATTCTTAATGTCATGAGAAATCTTCTTGCAAGATGCAATATTCCCCTTCACACCAGCTAGATGTTGTTTCATTCTATTAATTCTCACTCCCTTATAAATCACACCACAATGTAAACATTTATAATGCTTTACTTTTTTTTCCATCGACACTCTAGATGAGAGTAAAATGATTCCAAGCGGATTATTTTTCTCACGAACAGCTTGTAAAGAGACATTAGAATCTGATGGCTCGGAAGGGGCTTCCATTTTCTGATATCATATAAATATGAAATATAATTATTATAACTATGTCAGTGTGGAGTTCTTTGAAAAATATTCAGAAATACTTGAACAAAATCACAAGTTAGCAAA